>JANBPO010007579.1:0-20795 GCA_024336825.1 Amorphophallus titanum | reverse complement strand
CTGATACCAGTTTAGAAGATCATGCCCCAACCATTGTGCTAAAACCTCGAGCTGGTAGAGAAGGCGGACCGCATTTCCTTATGGCATTGCAGAACCCCACACTATCGTGTTGTGGGCGGACATGAGGGGCTTCGTACAGGGACCCCATAATCCATGCGGTGGGATGGACTGCCAACGCACCGATGCCCCACGTGGACCCCATAATCCACGTGGAACAGCAAATCCCTAAGGAAGACGCTGGAAAATCCAACATCACCCCAGGGAACGAGATAAGACAAAGTTGTAAGAGACTAAGGTGTTCTTGAAAATGCATTGTTGAGGTCTCAACCTTGGGGATTTGGCAGCGAAAAAGTAAGAAATGAAGGTATACTAGGTCAAGTTAGAAGCTAAGGCTATAGTGCCACAGTTAACAGTGCCAGAACAATACAAATTGCGTCCTAGAGGGATGAAATAGACCCAAAACGGCAGCAGGCCAGAGTGTTCTTGAAAATACACTACTGAGAATAACTCAACTATGAGGACTCGACAATAAAAAAGTAGAAGATTGAGCCGAATCAGACAAAGTTAAAAGGTTAAAGCTACAGTGCTGGATTAATTAATGGCACCGAATCAATGCAAATTACATCATAGAGGGACAAAATAGACCCAAAACTGTAGGAAACCAAAGTGTTCTTGACAAAATCAAGTCAAATTAGGTAAAGTTAAAGGCTACCACTATGGTGTCGGATCAGCTTACAACTGACAATGTCGTTGGATCAATGTAAAATGGTGTTTGGGGAGGACAAATAGACATAAAATTGCAAGAAGTCAAAGTATTCCTGAGGAGACACTACTGCGGACTCAACCATGGAGACTCGGCAACAAAAAAAGTAAAGACTAAGTCAAACTAGGCGAAGTTAAGATGTCACAACTACAGTACTGAAAATGACGTTAGATCAATACAAAATGGCGTCTCGGGGACGGATCCCAAGTTTGTCTAGACATTTAATCAAGTTTAATGGCCAATTTAATCAGAAGAATTTCTGTCATAAGTTCAAGATTTGAAGGACTAACATGTCCTTGGATTCATTCACTTGAAACTCGGTGTAAAACTCACTCTGTGGCTTCAATGTACTACACAACAGTCTTTTTATCCCTTCAAGAGCTTTCCCGCTCTCGGGAGGCCTCGCGGGTTCCAAGCGGTATCAGGTGTATTCGATAGTCCTATCGGGTATATCTAGTATCCGGGATCTGAGTCGTCACACAAGTTCGCTAAAATGAAGCTGTTAGGGCAAGCACAAACTTATTGGCACAATGTGGAGAGCTTGCTATATCAGTGTCGGGAACCCCAGGTCGAGTCTTGGGATGAGATGAAGGATAGACTTAGAACTAAGTATCTTCCTGCCACGTACCGTTAGAGGCTCATTAATAGGTGGCAGAATCTCAACCAAGGGGATCGGTCCGTGTCCGAGTTCATCATAGAGTTTGATGAATATTTTTTACGATGTGATGTCTCGGAAGAGAGCTCGATGCCTGTTTCCTGCTTCCGTCGTGGTCTACGGCCTCACTTTCAATATGAACTCTTTCGCCACAATGTAACCACCCTGAAGGCTGCATATCAGGTCACTCTCGAGTTAGAGCAGTTTGAGTTAGAGTTCGCTCCCGTCCAGCGACCGGGGACCATCTATCAGCGTGGGTCCGACCCTCGTACCACGCCCAATTCTACTCGTCCCCCAAAACCTCCTCGCCAAGACCCTACTACTCTCAGGCCTCACACTTTCCCTCCAAGGGATCCTTCCCCTCGCCAACAGGCACCATTCCCCACCCTGGGCCCTCAGCAGCCCACGTTGCCTGCCCGACCCCAACTACCTTCACCCTCGGCCCGTCGAGAAGACAAAGGAAAGGGGCCGATGACTGGTGGAGCATCTTCTAGCACAAGGCCACGTGACCAGTGCTATAGGTGCGGTGGGATTGGCCACTTTGCGGCTAAGTGTCCCACTCGGGAAACATTGGCTATTTCGGACACTCCAGCCCGCGACCCCACACCAGAGCTAGTGCCGATCAGTTATGAGCTAGATCCAGAACTTGCGGAGGAGTTCTTTGATGAGCTTTTAGAAGAGCACGTTGCCGTCCCGGGTACTCAGCCCCAGGACAATGTGCAATTGGGAGTGATCCTCCCAAACCTCTGAACCCCCACTAAGAAGTCAGTAGGAAGGATCCGATATATTACAGAACTGATCGTCTCCTCTCATGTCGAGCGAGACCAACACGAGCCTCTTAGGATCTGAAGTTGGATATGGCCTCAGGGAGAACACCAAGAAGACATAGTGGGTATACGAATTCATCGGGGTCGGCATCTGCACCAAGCATGGGTAGAAGCTCTATTGGCAAGTGTCAAGGGGTTCCTCCCTTGGAGGGCCCTAATCGGCCACATGAGGTGCCAATTGGCTAGATGGCAAGAGCAAGAACGAGCATAGGAAGTAGGTAAACAGAGAGAGGAGGAAGAAGAATAAGATGGTTCTTAGGACAGTGAAACGCTGGGTGCGGCCCTTTGCTTCATGATGCTCTCCTGGGGCGTCAGCCTTCGCAAAACCTCCAATGAGAGCTCTTCTTTGCTAGAGGAGATAGAAGGGATCACCGGATTGGGCAATACCTCGAGAACATACGAAGGGCATTGGCGATCATGGAAGAATTCTTTGAGAAAGAGAAAAAAAGTTTCCATGTTAGATGCCGAAATGGGTAGAAATCACGACAAGGCCTCTCATGGCAACCCTGCGAGGACTCCTCATAGAAAGAGCAAGTTCGAGTGCAATGCTTGCAGGAAGGCCTTCCACTGCTACCAGGCCCTTGGTGTCCAATGGGACGGCCACAAGTGGCAACATCTTTACCATCAACTCCGGCGCGACGGGATTCCATAGTCCCGACCATTAACAACAGTTGCTTCCCCCCTCCCGCCTAGTGCGCTCGATCTTAACCTTTCGACTATGGCAGATGCGGAGTCAATGGTGACAGTTGGGTAAGCTGGTAAATGGCGACCCGGGATCCGAGTACCGGAAGGGAACCGACACGACTCGAACCTCAGCCCGCCTCCCACGAGCCCGAATACTCGGAAGGGAAAAAGGGATGGTGTGAGGGTGTGTAAGAAGCTAAAGTAACTGCATAGATAGCACAATAATCAACTAAATAATAATACAAAAATTAAATAAATAAATAAACTGCTACAAGGTCCAGTACATCTCATGTCTAAATAAAAGTACAGTCAACAGAAAGAAAGGTACAAGTACACGGGGCATACCCCGGCTCTGGGCTGTCTATGGCAGGGTGGGCTGAACTCCATTCATTCCCTTTTTTAATATGCTCAGGATTAAAAGAGAAAAAACTCAAGACCAAGTTACAATTGTCTCGGTGTGGCAGACATTTTGACAGATTTTTCAACACCTTCAAATGTGATGGGGGATTGTTAAGTCAGCAGAAGCAAGAGTAGACTTGTCATCTCCGGCAGGCGATTCCTCCAGGAAGACTCACAGGAGGCAGGCATGCCTCCGGCGATGCGAGCCAGAACCTCTATAATGGCTCCGTCATCCCCGGATTGTCCGGTGAAGGCTCCGAGGCCTGGACGGTTGCAGGACAGGCCCGCATCGACTGGCGAGGGCTCCGTGAGCAGCAGCGCAGGCCTGGGAGGACCAGGCATCCCAGAGTCTGCTCCTGCAGCTGAGGGAGGACCCTGCCCCAGTAAAGGAGAGAGGCAATGGAGGAACCAGCTGCCGACAGTGGAGCTTGGCTCGGCAGGAGCCAGCCTCTCCAGCGAGGGAAGGGCTGCCGGGCGAGGGAGAAGATCCGGGAGATGTGGTCTTGCCAGAGGTCCCCTGTCCCCAGCAGGGGGTGCCTTCGGCCGGGCTGGAACCAAGCTGGCCTAAGATAGGATATCAGGAGATTGAGGCTGCTGACACTGGGTTCGGGGAGACTTTCATCTTGCTGCAAGCCCACCAACCAGCAGGCGAGAGGTCGGAAGCGGTGAGGTCTACCAGCGGCTGTTGTACCGGTGACAGGGAGGGGGAAGGAGCCCTCAACGCTCTGTCTAGTGTCTATCCTCTCTCTTCTGAATAATGACAAGTCCGGGCAGGCTCTTTCGGGGCTAGAAGCAGGGAATGCGTCAAGCCTTCCGGAAGACACCATCAATGGAGAGATCCCGGGAGACGAGGTCTTGCTAGAGGGCCCACCAAGCTGGCCTGTGATAGGCCATCAGGAGATCTAGGGTACTTCCAGAGGGGGTGGCCAGCTGCAGGAAACTTATCTGGCATTGCCTCCCTCTCCCATTGAACCAAAGGAAGAAGCTCTCCTATTAGCGTGGCTTCCATTTGCTCAGCCTGAGGGGGATCTAATGACGAAGGTGAGAATCTTTGAAGGAGAAGGGAGTCTTGGCAAAGAGGAAGTGAAAGCAATCATAGCCAGGTGGAGAGTTTAATAGGGGATCAGATTAGAGAGGTGACAAGTCCGATTGGAGTGCCCACTGAAGGTGTTGATAAAGATGTGAGGTCTGTCTTTCACAAAATCCGGAGAAGATGACTTATAGATATGGCAAGGCAATCTGATGCAGGTAGATCCAGTAGAAGGGGGGCTGTGGGAAGGCAAGAGACAGGGAGGTAACCAGTAGAGGGCTAGGGGGTGGAAAGAGGGGTGGCTAGTATGGAGAGGGGTGGTCAGCTCTGAAAGAATGAAGGATGGCGAGGGAGGTTGTATGGGGATGTTTGGGGAGAGGGGTAAGAGAGAATCAAGGGGTAGGAGAGTGTATAGAGGAGTGATGGAGATCTATGGGGAGAAAGTTGTGGGAGATACAAGGGGAGTCTAAGCAACTTGGAATGCCTTAGTTGTGGAGGAGATGAACCGCTTGTTAACTCCTACACTTTCCGCTACAAAGCTCGGAGTAATGTTTTTGCTTGAACCTTTATTTTGTATGGTTGGGGGGAGCTCCGGCAGAGAGGTATTATGTGCATCTCCTTTTATTTTTGCTCCAGGGATAGAGTTCTTCCTACCACCTTTTTGTAAAAGGGGGATCTTTGGGAACACTCCCTATTGTAAATTCTTAATTTTGATTTTATAAAATGTGGTACTATCCACATTCAAAAAAAAAAAGAGTAGACCACATTCATTCCAACTTTCGTTGTATATGATCTATTCCAAATAAAAAAGGTCAGTAGATGCAAGTTACTCTTGGAAAGTGAGATGGATCACCATCTCGGTCACCAATTATCTAGTAACACTGACTAAAAAGTAACCTTTAAGGATGATGAAGTCGGTTCATGTAGGGTTGCCGAACCTCAATGAATGAGAATATCGTAATGACTCAAATAAAGATTCTATCTTTCATAACCAATAGAAAGGTCAAATTTTGGTAAAAGGCAAGTAATCTTTTTGCCAAGACAGGTAACAGTACATCTTCATGAAAAGGATGGTGGGGCTGGGGGCGTTCGAAAAGGCTCTGCACAATGTTCCTCAATGTAGGCTGTAGGGGCTGGGAGACAGCCACCGTTTGAAGGCCGAAGGCCTTCCGACGGAGGTAGTGGAGGAGAGATTGGGCTGGATGAGGAGATGCCTTAAGTGGAGGTGGTGGAATGGGTTGCCAACATGGGTCGAGAGAAGGTGATCCTAGATGGCGGGTCAAGCTATGGGGAAGGCTAGGAGGTGTGGAGCATTGGAAGCAAAGGGTTCTTAGCTGTGGCCAGGAGCAAGGAGGCAGTGTTGGCTTGGGCGATGTCGGGAGTTGCAGTGGCGGAGGAAACCCTATTCAGATTGAAGCCCTAGCCATTGCAGATGGGAACCTTCCCAAACCCTAAGATTTGCAAGCTCAAGATCCGCCTCTTGGGGGTTCACATCATCCTATGCGATGAGATGAGAATCACCACTCTGGTCCAAAAATTTGGGTGCCTAGAATAGGGGTCGGTTGGTTTCATAAAGGATGCCTCTCTTACGGCCCTGGAGAACGTCATCTGGGCTTCCAACCCACAGGCGGTGACCATCGTTGTCACGACCGAGCTCGCTGGAGCTCTCTTTCTGGTCCAAGTGCAGGAGTTACTGGACCATGGGAGTTTAGGGTCCACAGCGGTTTCCAGTGCCGGCCGACGCGACCTCAGTCTAGGGCAGCAAATGCCCTATCAGGAGATGGAAGAGGGGGGGCCAGCGGCTACGTGGAGGCTGTTAGAGACCGGAGCACCTGTAGAGATGGACAAACAACGGAGGAGGAAGAAAGAAAGGGGGAGAAAAGATCAAACCACAAAAACATAGAGATTCACGTGGTTCGGAGAGGCGATGTGCCTTCCTACATCCACGGCCGCACTGAGATTTCTTATTTCACACTTAGGAACAATTACAAGAGATGCTGCCTTTATATACAAGGAGCCTAGGGCAACCCTCCTGAGTGAAATTACAATAATACCCCCCAGAATTTTCGCCTCTGAGACGCTGCCCCCGTGCAACCCCATGCCAACTTACCACGAAGTTGGATCCGCGAAAGGACAGGGGGAAGCCTACCAGCATCCAGATCAGACTCCATACTCCTCCAACAATCTCTCACTTGGAGACTGATCTTAAAATGTTAATTTAATTTCCTGCTTATTATATAACTACTTTAATTTCTGCAATTATTTGTGATACTTGTGTAGTCTCCATACCATCTTTTTAACCCTTCCGAGTCTTCGGGCTCGTGGGTGGTGGTACGAGTCTCGGGTTATCGGGCCTTGCTGGTAATCAGATTCTCGGGTCGTTACACCTGACGTCTTACACCGCGTCATAAGTGTCCAGCTACCATGCCTCAGGCAGAGACAAGGACACACCAAGTAACCAGAAGTACCATAAAATAAAGACTAGCTGAGGTCGCGCTCGTCAGCACGGGTCCAAACCCTTAGCCTCGTGTGCACACTCAGACCATACGCCCTAGGTCTGTCCTCTAGCTCGTAATTCCCCCACCAGCCCGGACTCGGCGGTATGCGGGGACCCTACGGTAACCAGCCTACTCACCGTCTTACTCGAGTCGCGTCGATTCCTTTCCGGTACTCGGATCCCGGGTCGCCACACCAGCAGCACACAACCTTTCTTATGAGACAACTCTCAGACATAAGCAGCTTTCACTCTGTAATATAACCAGTAGCACTATTCGAATATGATAATCAGCTCATACTCAACCCAGCATTTTAGCACATGTAACCATCAGTATTAACAGAGCCCAAAAACTGACAGTCAGCCATAACTCAGCACAACTCAAATTCTGACCAGCACAACTCAGCTCAGCTCAACTCAGCTCCCCTTCACTGTGTGCAGTGATTTCAGCCAAACGCTAATTCTTTTCTTAAAGTACACAGTGAAGCAGTAATGCGATGCACATAACAAATTATAAATTACATGTAATGTTTTGGACCCTTGGTACTAGGTGGAGGCTTGCCTCTACACATGATGTGGGTTTCCAGACAGGTAATGATCTGCCCTTCTCCCAGCGTACCATTTGATATACCACAGGGTCATGAAAATTAATGCAACTATCATGACAAACAAACATAAAAATTCCTAGCATAAAAATTCTTATATGAGTTATGCATATGGCAGATGGTGGGAAATTCAGCATTCTTCATAATACAACATCAATCAAAAGCATTAAGTGATGAGATAGCGTTCAGCAGCAATAAAAGATCCTGAGTCTACGGTCCCTGTAGTATCTTCTATAGAAACTGAGCTTCTATCGACCCCAGTTACGGCCATTGAGACTCCATGGATGAAGGATGTAGCGGCCACTAAAGGGGCAGTCGGGCAGGAGTTAGCAGTTACCGCAGCAACTGGTTCATCATTAACGGTCAGCTCAGAAGGAGTGGTTCAAGAAGGAATAGCTCCTGCAGTCGCCAGCTCTCCTCCTACGGGCATTCAAGCAGCAACCCTAGAGGAGGGAGCGGCAGAAGAACTCCCGATCCCGAAAGAAGCCACAGGTGGAGTTCGGTCAATCCCTCCAGCGGCATTTCCGTCCTCTTCTTTGCAGCTAGATGTTGCATTGTGGGCAGACATTGACGGTGAAGTGACCTTTGAAGTGGCCCCATCTAATTCCTTCGGCTTTGCTTCTTCAGAGAGCTTCGTCTGGCAGAATCTGGACATGCTGCGCCAACTAGTCGAATCTCAGCCTGGATTGACCTATCTGCAGCTCAAGGAGATCGCCAATCGTTTCACTACCGGCTTGCAAGCCATGGGCTGTCCCCTAGAGATGTGGGCTCAGCGAGTATTATTGCTGCTGAAGTTCGTGCATCACCGAGATTTTCTGGCGCATGTCTCATCGGACAGGCTAGTGGCCATAAGGATGCAGAAGGTAGAGTGCAAGTCTGACCTGGGAAAGATCAGTTCTTCTCTACAGGAGCATCATGGTCAGCTAAAGGCCCTGATCGAGCGAGAACGATTCCTTCAAGACCAGATCGTCACTTTAGAAGCAGAGCTGAACGTGCTTCGATCTGAGCTGCCACGAGTGAGGTCTACCCGGCCGCCGCTTACTGAAGAAGTAGCCCTGTTGGAGGGGCAGATGGCATCCCTGAAGGACGAATCCGTCTGACTTCAGGAGGAGGAGGCTCGCCTACACGAACTAGTATCTGCTTCACATGTAGGCCTCCTGGATTTTGCCGATATTTTTCGGCGTCCGTAGACGTCTCTTCTTTTTGTAAACACCTCCCTCAGGGGGTAATTTTGTAACTCTTTTTCTCTTGATAGTGAAATGACATTTTCATAGTCTCATGTGTTTGAATATGGACTGCACTATCTCGAGCTGGACAAAACTGCTGAGACACAGACAAGGTCACTTGTTAACCCCTGGTCTCATCGGGTTGATCGGAACCAGGCACGACACTTACACACAGACACACACAGTCATACACAAGCAGAGAAGATGACACACTGGGCAAAGCGAACCACCACTCAACTGCTAGGTGAACCGGGTAGTCAAGGGACAACCGCTATGCCACCAGAGAAAAGGACACTGGTAGTTCTAGATTGAGTCGTTAGGGGACTGTCACAGTCAGGAAAGGGACCGCACCCAGTCACCTGAACCGACCGATCCAAAAATCACTGATACACAGACACCGCCCTAGAATACAAACCTAAGACAAACCAACTCACGAACAGACACTGAACAGAACAATGGCCATCACGGCCACAACAGGACTATAACGCACCACCATAGGGGCATCAGGGCAACCAGGCCTAAAGCTACAACTCGGACCACGTAATGCACCAAGAGAGGGGCATCCGGGCCAATGGGCCTAAAGCCTAACATGAACAATGTAACACACTAGTCTAGGGGAGTTACACAACCTGGCGCACAAGGGTAGGTCTGTTAGGGCTAACTGACTGACACGATCTTCGAGACAGACACGGTCTTCGGAGAACTGATAGCCACAGTCCTCAGAAACCACCAGAACGTAACGCACCACCATAGGGTTGTTACAGTCATGTGACAGTCCAGTATTTGTCTATTACACAACCCCAGCCTCGAAGGACCTGAAACGACCAACGGCTGTGGCGGTCTATCGTAGGACCGTCACACTGAACCGACGAGCAAAATAGTGGAATGGCCGAATCATCCCGTTCCACGCCCCATTCACGCCGAAGTGCAGGGGAAACAATGCTACATGACCACAGAAGACGTCTAGAATAAAAAAATAAAAATGGCACATGCATGCATCTGATCGCGAAAATGGGGCAATTCCGACGAATCTACCCAATTCGGGTCACCGGGGTTCCCGGACTCCTACCGGCCCCGAATGACAACCGATCGACATGAAACTGGCGGGTACAGGATCCTGACTTCCCGACGGTCATTTTGGCAATAATTATACTACAAACTATCACCAAAATAAATTTAGTCTTCATTGTTATGGTTCCTACAATACTTACATGCTCTATGTTGCACCTCAAAAATCAGAATATACATTCATGCTCATGTTCATGTTCGAGTTATCCTAGCAACAAGTGCAACACGGTTGCATCTCTTCTGTCTATGTGAAGGCAGTGCTCTACTGAAATATTATATATTCAATCCCTTTTGCTTTTTTTGGGACCAATCTCCGCTTCATGTATGCATGTGTCTATATACACATACAAGTCTATTACAGAATTATTGTTATTCCTTCACCTGCTGTGATGTGTTTACAAAATCATTCTTTCTATTTTGTTATTATATTTTTAGAAACATTCTTTGAATTCCTTGAAATTTCCTTGTCAATTTTCTTCATTTGGTTCAGTTTTACCTTCAATATGCATATGTTGTGTCAACTTATGACTTCTTCCACTGCCTAGTCCTTCACATTTATCTTGGTGCATGATTTTTTACTGAAATTGTATGAGGAACTACCTTCCAGCACATGATTCTCAAGGAAGCATCATATACACTAAGTATGAAGCAGTTTGAGAGGATAGGTGTTGTTATTGAGGTAGCTAATTTGAGGCATGTCTAACACTTTTATAAATGCTCTGATGGTAACTGTGACAGTCCTTTTAACTACTAGACCTCTTAGCTTTTCCATTATTGCTGGAAAGAAAAATAAGAATTCTCATTTTTTTGGGTTTAGATCATTGTTTGTTTCAAAATTGCTACCACCTTTCTCTATCTCAACTACTGACTGAGCCCATGCATTTCAAATCTTCTACTCCATGAAAACTTATTTTTCATGTAATTGCTTTTACGGTGAAGTGTCTGGCTTGCCTCATATGGCTTGATTGGTCATAACTCTTCATTTTGGAGGCTATATGTTTTCAAACCAGCTTGTGACTGTGATGGTAAGATGTGGATGACAGAGTCATTGTCGCCTATCCTCCCTGGGTCTTATTGGCATCAGGCAGTGTTTTCATCAACATCCAAAAGGATTTTGTTGCAAACTTTTTGTGGTTATTAGTTGAATGTTCTCTTTTAAGGGGTGCATAATTGGATAACTACATCTGGTCATAAAAAAGAAACCTAGGAAGAGGCTAAATGGCCGACCGACACGGACGACAGATAACATGACAAGGATGCTGTGCACACTGTCCCATACAGAACTAGAACGTCGTGTAAGCGACAGACACTGACCATGAGTACAGCCATAAAAGGTCTAACCCAGAAGGTCACGACGCGCGAGAAATGCCGAGAGTCACACAACACATGACTCGAAAGAGGAGCGGTCAGCTGTGTCCCCTGACGTCTTACACTGCACCACAACTCGCTCCGTAAGTGCCTCGACTACCAGCTGAACGTGGTCTACCACAGCTAAGGCTGAGTCGCAGGCCCACGTGGAAACCACCACTGCAAGGACCAGTCAAGGTCACGCCCTGTCGACGTAAGTCCTCAGTCCCTGACTTCGTGTGCACACACTGGATGTAGACCATTAAGCCAGGCCTCTAGCGATTATTCTCCCTCGCGGACGCTACGATAAGGTCGAGAGCCCACGGAACTAGCTTAAAAAATCATGTCTCGGGAAGAGTGCCCCACTACAAGAGCTGTCACGCCAAAGCGTGCCATAAGGCACCAACCAAAGAAGAGCCACAAAACCCGAAGACTCTGAAACACAAGTGCCAAAGTACAGACAGGCTGAAACGTCGTGCAACACGTACTTCGAAGTATCGAAGGCAGCACAGGAGACTGCCGACATCCTCGGGGTAAGGCAACTAGGCCTACAACTACAACGGTCCCTGTGTCCTACGACTCTGAGTCAGGATCATCGTACATAGTGGAACAAAGTCGCCAATCGATCTAATCCTAAGCCAGGGGAAACAACGCTCCGTGAGAACCAAAACACGGAGACCTAAGGGGACACTGAGAACCCTCAGCACACCTGGACACGTAGATCAAGGTAGAATGGTACCTCGAGACATCCAGAACTAATGTCCCGAATTGGACAAAGTCGTCGAGAAACAATAAGATTTCCTGTCAACCACTGGGTGACCCCGGGTTGACCTGAACTGGAGACGACACCGACACACACAGACACACACACACTACATGCATAAGCAGTCCTGGCCATCCCATCATGGTTACTGCCCTCGTAGGATGTCGACAGACACCCACCATCCAAGTCTGTGTTAGCACATTATGTCTTGCTTAACAGGGTCGGTGTTAGTATGCATGATCCTGCACCTAAGTCTATGATAGCTGATTTTCACTCATACACAAGGTCTGTGTCAGTTGGTTTATGTTGATTATAAGGTCCGTGCACAGTCATGCATAATGTCAATCCAAGTCGGTACACGTTTCAAGCCATAGCATATACCAGGTCCGAGCTCGTTTCAAGTCTTTCATAATGGGTCGGTGCTTGTTGTACTGTGTACATACTAGGGGCGATGCTAGTTGCATAACGGGTCAGTACTAGTGTCTAAAGCATATACACGGTCAGTGCATGGTTGTGTCCATGGCACATAAAGTCGGTGTAGGTTTTGCATATAGTCGGTGCATATTGTCATTTGCACAGACTCATGTCGGTGCACGTTCCTATAGTTTTCATATAGAAGTCACTGCAGACTTTTGTCCTGGACACTTAAGGTCGGTGCAAATTTTATCTTATGCCTAGCAAAGTCTGTGCACATCATTCATGATGCAAGACAAGGTCGGTGCATATTGACATATGCATAGACTTAGGTCAGTGCAGCATCTACATTGAGCATAAAAGGTTGGTGCATTCTTGTCTTTACTCTACCTAAAGTCTGTGCACATTTTGTCTTACATATATACATAGTTAGTGCATATTTTGTTAAACACATGCACGTTGTCATTTGATGCCATTAGGTCTGTGCATATACATTAGTTATCTATTTATGATAACAATGTGTTTGATGAAATGCCTCTCTTGTGTCTGATAGGACTAAAGCAGCACGTGAGCTCGAACTGAAGCTGGCACGTGTTCTCAAAAGGTTGGTTGCTAGCACGTGATCCCAGGGAGCAAATGAGTGGGCACGTGATCCAAGGAAGCATCGTACACTGCTTCGGAGACCTCCAAAACAATATTCATGTGGATCAATCAGGGCTCACTAGGTTTTCTACGGAGCCCCTGTTCCTATATAAAGGTGCCCTGCTATCAAAGAAGACAGTGGAGACTGACAGAATGGAGAAGAGAGAGCAGGCAACAAAGGTGATAGAGGCAGGAGAAGAAGCAAGTAAAGATGAGAGCCTTAGACCCATTAGCGGCCTTTGTGTTTGATGGATCCCGCCCTAGTATATATCTAGAGTGGGAGAGCTCCATAGATTGACACTTTGCAAGGTTCACCCTGTCAGGGTCGATACAGGTTAGCTATGCCAAGAGTTTGCTCTAGCGCCAAGCTAGGAACAAATGGCAGCACATTATAGGTTTGAGAGAAGTTAAAGGGGAAGCGCCCATCGAATCTTGGGTCGAAATGAGGGCCAATATTAGAAAGATCTATGCACCCCAAATTCAATCAACCTAAACCTCCTCATCCAACCCACCTTCCTCTTCCAACCCCAAACCTACCCCAACCTAGGCCTCCACTACTTCCCCTACCAATCCCAAATCAAGATTCCCTTTACCCTCTACCCTAGGTGCACCATGCGCCAACCATCATCACCCTATCCCCGAAGGACCTTCCCATTCCCATGGGAAAGGAGGCCACACCCACTCACATAGGAGTAGAGGCTAGCCCGGACCCTCCCCCCACCTATGAGGAAACCCAAGTTCACACCAATGGTGAGGAAGGGCCTCAACCATTCACCACTTCGAATAGTCTTGATCTCCAAGGGCCACAAACCATCACAAGTGGCACCATAATCATAAATGGGCCCCTAGCTAGATGGCTAAAGGAGAAATCGATCCTTCTCATCACATCCTATGTCTACCCTCCCATGGAGCTAAACCTCCCCATAGTACCCTTCTCCACCTGTCGCACCACCATCCAATCATCCTACCAAGTGGAAACTTTAGGGGACATTCTCAAGGGCTTAGCATGGCAAATCGAGATCACTAGCATGTTGACCCCAATGGCTGAACAACCTAGGAGTCTTGGCCTCCTACACCTATGTGTCGAGTCTATCACCTTAGTTTGCACCATTGGTTGCAACACCAGTGACCTCCTTCTATTCCTCCCCACACCTGATGAGCCTGACATTCTCCTTAAATTGGAGCTTCTTATCTCGGGTGGAAAGCCAAGTCATCCCCTCATGGCCGACCCACCCACCCACAACACCGGCCCAACTATTCCCATGGAGGAGGATGACTCACCCCCTTTTGAGGACCTTGAGGACATAGAGCTCCCCGCTCTGATACCATATTTGATGCGGGATGCTATGTAAGCTAGGACTCTACATGAGGATACGACTACGTGGACAACTAGACCAGCAACAAGACGATATATCGAGTAGCATAACTTGACACCTAAGAATCCCAAGAGGGATCACGCCTAAAACAAGTAACTCAAGCTCGCAATCATCCCCAAGAGAGGGAAACGTATCTATTAGCACGGTTGAGGAGCTAACAGAGTCTACGGTAGGTAATTCACACACTCATGCTCGAGTTGAGCACGGGATGGTCACGCTCTCTCACCGTGACAGTGATATAAATGTATACGAGCTAGAATCCTAACAATCACACAAGCAGTGGTGCTAGAGAATATACTAAACAAGCAAAAAGAGACCAAACATGGATGTGAATGTGTACCTCCATGCTCGGGGCGTGGGGAAGATGCCCAGCAAAGTCACACAACCACCCGGTACAAGAGCTAAACAAGTACAACCCAAACGAAAACCCACTCCTCGCAGGGAGGTAAAAGGCTACACAGTGATCCGGGGGCCGTGCGAAGTCGGTTGACGGGCCATGGGTCGGTGTAGCTCGTCGTCTATGACCCAATGTGAACCGGTACAGACAGGGACCAGCGGCAAGGATGGTGCATCACAGGGGCCGAGGAGGGCACCAACATCCCTGGAAGTATGCTGTCGTGGTGGACGAGCCTCAGCAAAGAAGCTGGAAGTCGACGGCGCCGGTAGGGACCTCCGGAATAGCCTCGAGTGGAGGGCAAAGTGCAGGCCAGTCTGTGCACGTGTAGGGAAGCAGCAGGAAGACGTGCCTGGTACACCACATTCAGCACATCTGTTGGTCACGAAACTTGGTGTGGGCACTGCGGGGGATGTCCCAGGTATTCCAGTTGAGCGGCGACTACAACAGAGCACGGTCGTGGCCTTGGCGAATTTTGAAGCAGGCCCTACGCGATCTGGTCTGTTTGCTAGTAGCTGGACAGGGGACCAAAGATGGGGCTGGAACCAGGGCTTCCTTGAGGCTAATGGGGCAGGGTTTTCTCTGGTGGATAGCTGATATATGTAGGATGACTGGGCAGTAGAGGCAGGGTGGTGCACTTACAAACGCCAACCGGGAAAGCTCCGATTGCGCAGAATCGCCAGAGCTTCTCTCTCTAGCCTAGAGAGAGAATCGCCAGCCTACCGTAGGTAATGATAATTGTCGTCGATTCCTAACGTCTTAGTTTCCATTCATCTTGGCTTAACCTTGTGGTTTCCCCGTTGTCTCGTGGATGTCTCTCGATGTCCTGTGAGGGCTAAAACCATGATGTGAGATAGCCAGGAGTGATCGTGAGGTGAGCAGTATTCCGTACTGCTTTTATTATCATTGTCGGGTTTTGGTCAACCCAGTTAGATCCAATGGTTGACAGGTGACCTTGTCTGTGTCTTGACACTTCTGTCCAGTTCGAGACGTAGTTCTGGATGCAGTGAGGTATTGTCTTACCTCATTCTATGTGTCCAGGTGTGCTGAGGGTTCTTGGTGTTTCCCTCAGGTCTCCGAGAGTCATTTCTTACGATGAGTCATTTTCTCTGACTTAGGATTAGACTGATTGGCGGCTTGTTTCGCTTTGTGCGACGATCTTGATTCTGAGTCGTGAGACTCAAGGATCATTGTAGCTTCAGGTCTAGTTGTCTTGTCCTGAGTCTGTCGGTATTTTCCTGTGCTGCCATTGGTGCTTCGTAGTACGTGTGATAGTGTTTCTTTACCTGTCTGTACTCCAACACTCGCGTTTTAGAGTCTATGTCTCGTGATCCTCCACTAGTTGTAGCCTTACGGCACGTTTCGACATGATGGCCTTTACGGCTGGCTAGTTCCAGATTTACGATTTTTAAGCTAGTTTCGAGGGCCCCGGCTCTTTATCGCAGCATCCTACGCGGGGAGAATACTAGCTAGAGGCCTGGCTCTAGGCACGAGCCGGTGTGTGCACACGTGGTCAGGGGCTTTGGACGGACGTCGACGGGCATTACCCTGTGTAGTGCCCGTGTCTTAATGGATCCATAGTGGTTTGGACCTGGATCCGATTCTGTCAGATCTACCGATTTTTACAAATTTTTTGGCTATTTTTTACATTTTTCTGAGAGAGTTAAAGTATTTTAATAATTTAATTAGGTATTTATGTAATTTATAGAAATTGGGGGTTTAATGGGTTAAATCCTCCGGGACTCAACACTTCGGAATGACCAAATTGGAACCCGGTTGTTGACTAGTCTAGATACTGCATTTTCCACTGGTAGCCTAGGCATAGAATTAAGAGCTATTTCTAGTTTAGAGATTTTGTTTATGATTTACATGAAGGGTAGCGTATCGATTGGGCCGAGATGCACAAAGTGATCACAGAGATCAAGTAAAGAAGAAGACAGTAGCCGTGACAGCCGCAGCAGCCACAGCAGTAACCACAGCCGCAGCAGTAGCCTGCACCAGATTTGGGGATTCATCAGAATCTGATGCCTAACCATCCGCTCGCTCCGCAACCTCAGCTGTCGACACTGGCTCAGGTAAACGTTGTCCACAGCCCAGCTCCAAACGTTGGGTGGTCTTATAATGATGAGTCTTCTTCTCACCTCATGGTCCTCCACCATACCTACCGCAACTCCCCTTCGCCTTCTACCCCTGCTATCCTTCAACCCACCATCGCAACCTCTACTGCACCTGCCATCCCTCCCAGACCCATCATTCTACCTCCCGCATTGCCCATCATTTCACTCATCCTAGCGCCAGCACCCGTCACAACCTCCATTGCCACCCCCATGCTTAACCCGTCACCCATCATCCTCCCGACAGGGCCCATTAAGCTTGCCTCCACCTTCATCACCCCCGCTTCTACACCCCTTACTCACCCCATCAGGCCCATTAACCTGCCAACCATGAGTCCATCCTATGACGTGCCGGCACAAAAGCTTGCCCTCTTGAGCAGGCGCTTGTTCCATCGGAACTATCCTACAACTGGTGCACCTACACCAAACCCCTAGTTTTTGACACAGGTTGTTGATCAGGAAGAAGTAGATCAATTGCCCGGCACGTAGTACGACTTGCGACATCACTTGGATCGGATGCCGGCCAAAATCTCGATCTTAGAATTGATCAAATGGTCCAAGTTGCACCAAGATGCTTTGAGAGATTTTCTTCAGAAAGTCCTGGTAAATGAAGATATGGCAATGGACAGTCTACCATCGGCCCTAGCTACACTTACTAAGGGGTCGGCCATTACCATCTCTTAGACCGAGTTAGCACCTCTTGAGGCACGCCAAATGCCACTTTGCATCTCCATCACCTTGAATAAGGTGACTATTGATGTGGCTTTGGTCGACACTGGGGCCTCCATAAATGTCTGCCCCCTGAGCACCCTGCATGCTTGCAATATTTCAGAAGACCTACTGCGGCCAACCCCAACTACAATTGTAGCCTACGATAATTCAAGAAGGGCGTGCCATGTGGTGATTACTATCCAAGCTGAGCTCGGGCCGTTGACGATGCCCGTAGAATTTTATGTGATGGATATTGACCTGATGTTTAAGGCTATCTTGGGTCGTTTGTGGATTGACAACCTCCATGCCATACCATCTACCACCCACTAGTGCCTCAAATTCCCATTCCTAGGGCGAGTGGTAAAGGTCAGAAGCATCTCCATGGTCTAGTCAGTTGAAGCCATTTCTAGCAAGATATTGCCGACTCTCTTGCCTAGTAACAAGCCAGTCAACTCTATAATGGACCTTGATTTTCCATGTGCCTATATGCCATGCAAGTCGGCCGTCGTGTCAATAAACATCAAAGTGAAGCCCAACATGCGAGATCCCAAGGGCTGGAACATGATATTGAAGCTAGGTTATCAGCTAGGCATGGGTCTCAATGCTCAGCTACAGGGGCAGACCAGGCCCATCCCGAGGGGTGGAAAGATGAGTAAAAGAGGCTTGGGTTATCGGGAGTCGCCACTATCTATTCTAGAAGTCGCACTATCGTTGACGTGGAACTACCGCCAACACTTTGTGAAGGGGCCGTTACAGCCTGGTACCTTAAAGTTATCACCCAGCCATGATGAGACGGAAGATGCTGCTTGTACCATTTCTGGCCCCCAGTTGCTACCAAAGGGGCCTGGTGATGATATGGATGATTTTTCTAAAGATTTTACAAAGTTGTTCCGAGAAGAAGATTGTTCAAGAAAACCTGAGGTGCAGATCATGGAGTACTCACATAAAAGCCAGCCCAATGTCTACGGGAGGAGGGGAGCTCACATGTTGCTTTTACTTGGTCTCCTTCCCGTTTCATTTCCCTCTTTCAAAAGCTGGATTTTGTTCCCTGCTCGCCTCCAATTATGATTTATCCCTTGATGCCAGAAATGCCAACTGATCTTTTAATTGTGACTTTTCCATGTGGGCGCTGCCCGCCAATTGATCTCTCAAGTATGTGGTTTTCCTCTTCTAATCCCTTCTTCGATATCTTTTGCCCATCCATCTATCCTCTCGCGCTTCCTCCTCCTCTTTCCCCCTCTTCCCCATCTTGTTGCATGGTCTCCACTAGTCTCAAAAAAAAATGTCAAATTTGAAATAGAGATTTCAGTGGAAGATTACGCTACATTCTGTCCATCCTCCTCCCAGGGGCATGAGGCCCCTGCTTTCCTTCCATTAGATTTCCTCTCTTCTAGGTTAGATGTGGGGTCCATCGAGCCTAGAAAAGTAGAGTCTATCGAGTCCAGAGAAGTAGGGTCTGTTTCTAGTCTCTCTAGCTCTTCCACTCTTCTGGCACGCCCAATAACACATCACTCCAAATCTATCCCTGATTGGTTCCTTCAGGATCTCGCTCAGCACTGCCATGCCCTCCTTAGATGTCCGGAGTTCGTAGAAACGGCCATCGCCCTAGAGGATGATGAGGAACAAGATGGGGTGTGGAGCGATGACGGACTAGGTGTTTATGAGATCATGGATGAGAAAGACCCAGCCGATTTTGAGGATAGCGATGTGGATGACACTGTCGATCTGTACGCACAAGGCTTAAAGAGGTTTGATGAGCTGTCGATAGTAGGGGATGAACCCATGAAAGAAATTAATCTTGGAATGGAGGAGGATCCCATGCTCATTATCATCTATGCCAGTCTCTCTCCTTAGGTCGAAGAGGAGTTGGTCAAAGTTTTGAGGGAGTATAGCAATTCCTTTGCCTGGTCCTACGAGGACATGTTAGGTCTTGACTGGTGAGGAGACCCGAGCTAGAGATCGGCGCGACGCGGCAAAGTGACATAATAGGACGCGTAGCACTATTCGGGATGAGTAGACTTCGTTATAGCTTGGAGATGACATGGAGAGCTAGTTTGGAGCTTTGAGTCTTTTATTTCTTTCATGTTGGAGCTTTGTAGGCCATTCTGGGGTCAATTAGATTTCATTTGGACATTATTTGAGCTGTGTAGGCTATTCAGGGCTAGTGGGCCACCTTTGGTTCACTCTCCTGGCCCTCAGCTACATTGCTGTGAGGGGCACTCCCATCAGATCTCCCTGGGTTGTTGGTCCACATCTCTAGGAACCTGCTCTAATACGAATTGTTGGATGGTTAAGAGAGGATCTAGAGTGGGGGTGAATAGATCCAGATAAGGACAATAGCAGTTTAAAACGTTTTCAGCGATGAATCAGAACAAACCTCAAATATGAACCATCAATCATAGGTTAGGCAATAGAAAGGAGACCTTGGTAACACTGTGAATGGAAATAAGAGAGATGGAAAGAGAGCATCACACCATTGCACAGGGATTTTAGGTGGTTCGATCGTCCAAAGACAAACCTACGTCCACCCCTCTCCTAACTAGGAGAGCCCTCCACTCTTTGGCCAAAATAAGTGTTACCACACATACACACATACACACAAGGAGTAGGCTCCTCACGAGGATGACGTCCTCACTACACATGGGGATGGGCCCCCACACAAAACCGTGCTGAGCTTGTAAGAGAAAATAGAAAAGGCAACAACAACAAGAACAGGGATTAATATTGCAAGGAGAAAACTGGGCTGGCTTCACGGCAGCTGAACTTCTCTCTTCTCTGCTCTTATTCTTCCATCTGGCCTTAGCAGGCACTCTTCTCCTTTTTTCTTTTCTTTCTCCCTCTCTTTCTTTTTGGACTCAAAAGGGTTCAACCCATAACCCTTGCAGCAGCGACAGCAGTAGCCCTTCTTTCATGAACCCCTTCCCTTTTATAGGTGCAATCATCCTTCAGAAGAGGAGGTTCCAAGCTAAACGTGATTGGCCCTTCATAAAAAAAACCTTTCTCTTCAAGGTCCTTTGTCTTGGCAGTTTCTGGTTGGCTACTGAGATATCAGAAGGTTTCTCCCCATTTTGTTTGCATAAGGATGACCTGAGAGGACGTGAGAGGAACCTCCCTAGGAGGATCTGTAGTATCTTCTTTTCCTGCAGGTAGGACAATCAGGACGTCCTTGCAATCTCAGTGCCAGAGCACGTGATTGGGTGGAGGCGAAAAGGTGGGTGCCAGGATTGAAGACTTTTCCTAAGAATGGCAACTTCCTTTTCCATGATCAAAAGGAGCTGATATA
>JANBPO010007575.1:0-18605 GCA_024336825.1 Amorphophallus titanum | reverse complement strand
CGTGACTCAAGGACCGTTGAGTTTAGTAGGTCTAGTGGGCTGTCCAGAGTCAGGTGGCCTCGAGTCACCTGTTACTTTGTGTTACTCGCGATGGGTGCGTGCGTGATTTTCTGAGTCTATGTTCCATGACCCATCCACTAGTCGTAGCTTCCACAGCATGCGTGTGTCGGCCCACGGGAGCACTGGTGTGGCATACCCGAGTTAGACGGTGAGTAGGCTGGTTACCATAGGGCCCCCGCGTATCACCGAGTCTGGACTGGTGGGGGAATTACTAGCTAGAGGACAGACCTAGGGCTTATGGTCTGAGTGTGCACATGAGACTGAGGGTTCGGACCCGCGCTGACGAGCACGACCTCAGCTAGTTCTTATTTTGTGGTACTTCTTGTTACTTGGTGTGTTTGAGTCTCGCGCCCGGGACATCATAGCTAGACACTTGTGACGCAGCGTAAGACGTCTTGGGACGCATCCGGTCGTTCTTCTAGTGGGCGGTGCTCCTGTCAAGTGACGTGTTGTCTTGTCTCAGTTTTCATTTTCATCTGCGAGATTAGATTTCGCGTGTTGTTTCGGGAGCATTCTTGAAGTGGAGGTCTGGGGTTTCTGGTGAGCATCATCGAGGGCTTTCCCTAGACAGCGTAGAGTTCATGACAACGAGGTCGTGACTGTGTTTTCAGACCATGTGGTTTCGGCTCAGGCCCTGCTATGATGGCAGGTTTCTGCGACTGGGATGTCATGGCATTTTTCTAGTAGTGTGACTAGGGCGGTTCGTGTCTGGTGGTCTCCCGATCGTGGAATCAAGATGTCTGGTGCGTGACTTGGTTGTCCCCCGATGGGAGACCGGGTCATATTTTTGGTACAGTAGGAGTAACTGTAGAGCCGAGGTTTTACCGACCACCATAGTTACTTTCCTACTTTCGTAGTTCCTACTTTTCGTGCCACTGTTGTTTCTCAGTTGGGGTTTCGCGGGATCCCTACTAAGCCAGTGATAGGAGGCTCACCCCTGGTTTTCAGGTGTGGCAGTTCTTCCTCGAGGTTCGAGGGCGTTGCGTGGAGGTTCCTAGTTGCCAGCTTGCCGGGCCGAGTGTTCACTTGGCATGTAGGACTATAACGCACCAGCAAGGGGGCGCTATACACACATAACGCACCACCATAGGGGCGTTATGCCAACCAGACCTAAAATCACGCACAGACAATATAACGCGCCAGCATAGGGGTGTTATACCAACATAATGCACTACATTAGGGGCGTTATGCTCGACAGACCAATGTGCTAACCACACGAAGTATAACGGACCACCACTGTCACGTTATACAGGTATAACGCACAAGGGCAGGTGCGTTATACCCAATAGACATCAAAACGCGCAACCACAGACCACGGGCATATAACGGACCGCCACCCATCTGTCATAGCCACAAAACACACTGGGTGAGGTGTGTTATACCAACCGCTCAACCCAGCCAAAGCAACGGTCAACTAACCATAACGGCTCTTCACCTATGCGTTATCCTAAGCATCATGCATGGGGAGAAATCTGTTATGCAAACTGACTGACACAGTCTTCGAGGTAGGCACGGTCAGCGAGCAGTCTGACATGTTAGATCCTCGAAATCCACCGACCATAACGCACCTGGGCATGGGCGTTATGTCCCACATAATGCACTAGGACTGGTCCATTATGCTCCCAGGCCTCCGAAGATAAAAATGATGAACATAGCATAACAGTCTATCGCGGGACCGTTATGCAACATAGCGGTCTCTGGTAGAACCGTTATGTCGACCCGACGATGAAAATAGTGGAATGGTCGGTTCGGCCCGTTCCACGCCCCATACATGTTGTAGCGCAGGGGAAACACATCCAGACGGTAGAAAATCCTTCAAGGATTCCAAAAACATTACATGCACATGCCGAAACGCATTAAAACGTGAGATCCGGGTGATTTAGACAAATCGACCCACATAGAGTCACCGGGGACTCCTACCGGCCCCAAATGACAGCCAATCGATGCGAAACTGGTGGGGTTGGGATCCTGACATCCCAGCAGTCAGTTTGACACTAACTACGCCTCGAGAGGTTACCATTTTCCGGCCAACCCTACGAACCCCCAAAACTACGGTTTACGCTAAACTGGCTCGATCTCCCCCGATCGGCCACCAAACTACGTGAAACTACAGGCAAAACGTGCAGAACGCTTTTTCAAGATGCTCAGACTAGAGTGTGGAACTACATTTTTTTATTTTTTACTTTTCAAAAAATAGAAAACATGAATCGGTACCTAAACCGGTCAATGAGTTACAGAGGCAACATGTTAAATTTACATAATTATTCAAAGGTTTTAGTTCAAGCATAAATAGAAAACATAGTAACACAGGTTAAATTGATAATTGTTAGAATTTAAAAAAGCATACCTTTGAAAAATAGGAAATATAGATCTAAATTCTGTAAAATAAAGAAAATCTATTACTCACCGGAGGTCCGGAGCTGAAGATGACACTGCTGGTGCAGCCCTTTTCGTGATCACGATGACCGGACACCGGGCAGAGAGAGCCCTCTTCGCGATCGCACTGCTGGTGCGACACTGCAAACGACAGACGTCAGTTGGGAGACGGCTTGGCCCTGTTCGCGATGCCGGCTTGGCAGACTACAGACGGTTGTTGGGAGAGGCGAGAGGGCTGGCAAGAGAGGGGAGAGAGACGTGGCTGATCGAAGACAAAGATGAAAGAGGGCCGACGATCAGAGACGAAGAGGGCAGAGCTCGGGGCTACCAGAGGCAGAGATGGTGGAGGGCCGAGAGGCGGATGGGAGAGAGCCGACTGTCAAGATGGGAGAGAGTCGCGCTGACCGCAGACAGAGAGGGAAGAGGGCCGGTGATTAGAGACGGAGAGGGTGGAGCCCGGGGATACTGGAGGCGGAGATGGTGGAGGGCCGAGAGGTGAACGGGAGAGGGCCAACTGCCGAGAGGGGGGAGAGCCACGTTGATCGGAGAAGGAGAGGGAAAAGGGCTGCCAATCGGAGATGGAGAGGGTAGAGCCTAGTGCTACCAGAGACGGAGATGGCGGAGGATCGACTACCGGGATGAAGAGGGGAGAATGGGCATGGTCGCACGGAACCACGGAGGTGAGGGGTGAGAGTGAGGTCCCTAATTTCGGTAATTAATCAAGGGTGTTCCCTCGTACGAGGGATGTAAATGACGTCATAACCTTTATGGCATGACGGGATTGGGTCCCGACTCGAACCACATAATCGCCTGACGAAGTCAGACCGAGCGCACCATGGGTTTTCGTGAAACCTGAGTAAATCGTCACCTCGGTGACTGGCACGCCCTCGCACTAAATGGACCGAATAAATACCCTAACAAACGAACAAAAAACTCAAATGAATTTTAGTGCATCCACAAGTCTGGCACGCCCAGTGGGACCGATCCACCCTTCATCTCTTTATCGAAATTAGGGGCTTCGCGGCCCCCTTCTCGTAATACTGATTGCTTTATCTCTGCAAATGCAGGAAAATCACATTCCAGCTGCAAGAATGGCGGTCTCCTTTGGCCCCCAGGTCATTGAAAGCCACATCAGGGATGGCTACCTTGCCGTCCCCCTCTGCTTTGGGAGTTTTCCTCCTGTGGTGGGCTTCCCCAACTTTCTTGGGGTAGCTTTTGTTAACATACTGGACGTGGAAGCATCCGATAGGCCCGAGATCAGCGTTCCCACCCGGGGCGCCACTGAAGCCGCTGCCAGTCGAACCCTGGCCAAGAACAACAACTGCAGCCCGGCTGAGACGCTCAGCTGCAATGTGCACCATGTGCACCCGACTACCGGCTCACCTCAGCAGGGATCGGCATCCCACCGGAGGAGGTTCCGAAGGAGCCGCGTAGCCGCCACACCAAGAAGTCGACTCTCCAGCTCCGGCAAGTTTGTCGTTGTTGGAGGCATCAGAGTCCATCTTAATGGACAGAGGTCTGAGGTGATCCCAAACTGAATAATACCAACCATTCCAGTCCGCAACTCCTTTCAAGGACTGGAGAAGATGAAAGAAAGGATGGCGCCTGTCGACGCGCCGTCTCACAAGTCAACGAAGCTGAAACAGGCTTGGGTTCCCAAGGGAGCCCAACCCACGGCACCGGCCCACGGAGGGCCTAGCCGCACCCGTCGTACGAGGGGGCGAAGAGACGAAAGGGTCGAGATGACAACCACGACCCACCAGCCGACAGTCACTGTACCAGCGCTGTCCAAAAATGCCCTCCGCTGACGCCACAGGCGTCGTGACCACGTTGACCGCCTGGCATATGCAAATTACACCCATCATGATGTCACCACCGACACCCAACCACCGGCCGCTCTCCCCGACCAGGAGTGGGAAGGGATCGAGTAGGCCATGAGAAACTACCTCCGAGGCCCAGGCAGTACTCCCTTGGGTCGCCAGAGGTTGCTGGGGGCAGTGGCTTCTGCCTTCTGGGAAGAAGAAAAGGCTCGACCCGTGCCTAGCGCAGAGTCGAGAAACCAATCGGAAGAGCGATACCGGTCCCCCGTGCGGGAGGAAGCACCGCCCCGACGGTCGGTCTTCAATAGGCTGGTGTTCCCGAGCAGGCCATCAGGGAGGATAGCGAGAAGAAACAGAGACTGGAGAGTCTTCACCTGCAATATGGCAGGAGTCTCTAGTCGGTACAGGGCTTTACCTACCGACCCCGAAGAAGTGGCCAGGCTCGTCACCAGGCCCGGCCCCCTCACCAGGAGAAGAAGAGTGACGAGTGAGGCGACGCAGGCAGGTGTCGAGGTGACCTCCTCCAAAGACCCTCCCACGGCCTTGGCAGCCAATGTTATTACTACCGGGGGCACGAGTGGCGGACCCTCCACATCATCCGAGGATGCCCCAGCCGAAGAGATAGACAGCATGCCTGCTCTCTCTACAACCAACCCCGCCATGCTATACATGGTACAACAATATCAGCGGGAGATTGAATTGCTAAAGAAACAACTCAACGAGAGGAGTGCCCAGCCCTCGACGCCTGGATAGACTGAGGTCTTATCAGAAGCACCTGGGGTTAACGGGCAGTCTTCTGAAGCAACTTTGCAAGCCGCAGCATTCCCACCAACCCCCAGCTTCCCTGCAGGTGTACCCCTAGAGCAAGCACAGTACCCGGCCCCGCCGCAGAGCTCACCTCCCCAGGGGTCTCCCGTAGCCCCTCAGGCAACTGTGTTGACCACCTCGGCCGCGCAGCCCGCCCACTTCTATCCAAGCCCAGTCGACCCGGTAGCAGTCAGCCGACTGATGCTGGAACAAATGATAGATATGAAGTTAGCAGAAAGGGGCGACGGGGATCAGACGCCATTTGACTTCTACCGAGTCCCCTATCCGGCTCATTATGCTGCGAGGAAGCTACCGGCTGGCATCACTAATCCGCCGAAGTTTGAGAAGTTCAATGGGCAAGGATCTCCTAGGGAGCACATCGCTTACTATGTGAATGTCATGGGAGAGCAAAGAAGGGGCCCGAGGCTCACCTGATCAGCGTGAAGACGCTGAACCTGGCCGGAGACGATGGCGAGCGGGGAGGTGTCAGTATGCACCAGCACGTCGCGTTGGTGTCACTCTATCCTAAAATTTAAAATGTTTACAGCACTACACCTCACGCAGGAGGGGGTTCTTGGGATGGGGGTGAAGTGTTTACAACTAAAACTACCTCCACGTAGGGAGGGGCCTTCAACCGGCCAATCGAGGGGAGGGGATGAAGCTAGAAAATTATCGTGCCGAGCCCCCATCGATGCTGTCAGCTTCTAGAACCACTAGATAGGCAGTCGAAGATGGCACCGCCACGATCACTAACGAACTCCAAATGAGCTAAAACTAGTGCTAAAGCCTTCTGACTTGGACCGAAAAGACATCTGAATTTTCTTGATTTTCCCTGAGAAGGTCGCTGGCCGAGGCAGGACTTGGAACAGTGCCAGATAGTTCTGGTTTTGGCCGGACACAGGGTAGTGCTACTGGAAGATGGAGGCGCCACAGAGAGTCCTGAACTCGGTTGCAGGCGGGGCTTGTACCGTTACGACCGTGGACAAGCCTTCTTTCAGACGAGACTAACAGCGCTATCAGCAGATGTCAGGGCTGATCGTACTAGTCAGAATGGTGGAGGTGGGTCTGTTCAGGAATAGGGGAACCGACCTAGCACCACTTTGGAAGAAAATTCAGAACTCTTGATGTCGGGGTCCAAACTTCACTCCTCTTCTTGATTTTGGACGGCGACTCATAGTGGAAGACCTCAGCCAACTCCCGTTCCCAAATCTTCAGGTTGCTGGCCATGGGAGTCATTAGAGTCAGCTTTAGGTTGGCAGTCTGGAGGTAGATGCGCAGTCGGGGGAGAATGACTCCTCTGGATGGCCACGAGCTCTAACTGGGACGAGACAACTACTGATGCAAAGAAGACTTGGAGACACTTTCAACGGTACCACTTGGGCCTCTTGAAATGCCAGGATGAAGCTACAGTCACCTTTGCAATCTATTGGTACTCTATTACCTACGACCTAGAACTGCAGGTTGAAGAGCGGAGGTGGGGAATGAGGTAAATGGGATGGGAACCTCAGACACATACCTTCATCTTCCCCTCCTTTGAGGCCACCATCTTGCTAGAAGAGGTAGAGACTTATCTATCCCTTCCTAGATCTAAAGTTGGTGAGGAAGACCTAGTTTGTCATACGGTTGCACCTATAGACCCTACCCTCATCCTAGGGGAGTTTATTCCTAGTGCCAGGGACATCCGCACCATAGTTGGCCCACACCACATCCATTTGCTACCTCTGAGCGAGTGGGTCATAGCCCATTGTAAGAATAAGTGTGGGTGGGATGAGGCAATAGCCAAAGTTGTTTCTATCTGCCTATGCAGTGTCATACTCTTCCCTTCTGCCGACCATGTCCTGGACATACCCATCCTTAGCACCATTAGTGGACTATGGCGGGGTCTTTTCATTTCTCAGGCCATCCTTTCCTACTTATACGAGGGACTTAGCTCAGCAGCCTTAGGAGGCCCACTCTTTGGTTCCATGATCTTTCTTGAGTGTTGGATGGGGGTTAGGCTGAAGTTCGCACCTAGGGAGGATATCACTTCTGCTAGCCACATCTTTGGGAGGCATCCACTTTTCTTCATTGGCGGCACCTTCAGGTTCCCCCAGCAAGTGGAGTGCCTGACAGTAGATAAGAAAACTAGGGATGAGTGGCGCCTCTACCTCAACACTCTACCCCTGGACCGATTCGTGATGTGCTCATCTTTCCTCCATGGCACCACCCTCAGGCTTCCTAGGAGGCTTAGGCTCGACTTGAGGCTTGTGGGGAACACCACGTTGGTGATGTACAACCCCCATAGGTACTTCCTACAGGTTGGACTTCCATGCACTACGGTTCCAGCGCTACCCCATCTTCCTGCACTACAGGCGAGGAGACTTGGGACGGAGGAGGATGAGTAGGCGGTCAGGAGTACCTTTATCATGTGGGAGGTCAACAGGGTGTGTACCCTTCCAGCAGATGTGACAGAGATTCAGGAGGAGTATCAGGCCTATCTGAGAGAGTTGCGAGAGATCCGTCCTCGCAGGGATGCCCGATTGAGGATCGAGTGATTTTTCTTTCATGATGTAGAGATTGATAACTTGAACTTGATGTGCTTGATTTTGAATAAAGAGAGAAAAGATGTACCAAAAAGTCGGGGGAAGCCCGACGAGGGTACCAGCGGGCTACAACTTGACGCTACGAGCACATGCCGCAGGTCCACACGGAAGCCGAACAAACGACCACCACCAGAAAAGTAGGGGTGAGCCTCGTGTCACTGGCTCAGTAGGGGTCATGGGGATCCCCACCGAGAAAAACACGTAGTAACATGCTAAAAATAATAGGTAAGCAACGGGTAGTAGTAAAGTGGGAAAGCTAAACTACAAAGCTGTAAAAGGAACAGAGCAGGAAGCAAGAGTAGGGAACAAGCTAAGGAAGAGGGGAAGGAAGAAGCCGTACCAGACAACGGCTACCGAACTAGTCTCGGTACCCCAAACTACTCCAAGCAAGGGCAGGAAGGCGACTCGGAGCTGACAGAGTCAAGAGTTGCCGAACTGTCGATGCAAGGAACCTGCAAAATAGACAAAAGGAACCTAGGAAAAGGCTAGATAGACGACTGACACAGACGACGGACAACACGACAAGGACGTTGTGCACACTGCCATATACACAACCAGAACGTCGTACAGGCGACAAACACTGGCCCCGAGTACAGCCACAAAAGGGCTAACCCAGAAGGTCACGACACACGAGAAACGAGAAGAGGACCACGAAGAGAATCGCGAAGAGTCACGTGTCACGTGACTGGAGTGCCCCACACTAGAAGAAAAGTCAGCTGCGTCCACTGACATCCTATGCTGCGCCTACTAGCGTCTCGTCTGCTATGCCTACAGCCAAGTAGAGACCAAGACACTGTCAGAACCAGAACGGTAACCAAATCACAAGTGACTAGATAGGGGAACGCCCATCAGCATCAGTCCAAAGCCCCTGACCACGTGTGAACACACTGGCTTTTGCCTAAGCCAGGCCTCTAGCTAGTTTTCTCCCCCCATAGGACGCAACGGTAACTGCAGGAGCTGACGGAGACTAGCTTAAAAACCATGAACCGGAAGTGCCCCGCTGTAAAAGTCATCGTGCCGAAGCGTGCCGTAAGGCTACGACTAGTGAAGGCTCACAAGACACGGACTCCAAAACACAAGTGTCGAAGCACATACAGGCAAGAGTGTCCTGAGTATTCCGGGCTGACCCTATCTTGAAATCACTGGATAAACTTGTCTTTCACTATCTTAAAACTCTCGACATCTTCCAGTGGCAGGGAATAAAACCACTCCAGTGCAACCACATCTAATGATCGGCGAAATAGGTACGCCATGAGGTGATCATCATACTGAAACTGAGCCGATTCATATAAGAAGTCCCTTACATGGATGAAGGGATTGCTATTCCCGTCATATTTTCGATAATTGAGGAGCTCGAACTGTGGGGGAAATCGGATATTTTGAAAGCTCGAGACTGGAACATCTACCAAGGATCGTGGGCCAACCCGCTTCTGAAGGAAGTCAGGTTGTTGTTGCATGGCGGCCCATTTATCTACCAACTCTTGCTCCCTGGATGGAGTAGGGGTAGTGAAAGAAGGAGGTTGAATCTGAGGAGCAGAAGGATAAACAGACGGAAGTGGAGGAGGCCCATAAGAAGGATGCTGGGCTGGGGGATGACCCAAACTGGAGTGAACCTAGGCTGCCCCTTGCTAAGGGCGCATGAAATCAGATGGGCTGACAAAGATTTGTGGCACTGAGGGGTTGGACATATGATGATCCGCCTGGATAGAGGGAGGGACAATGGTCTTTCCCTTATCAAAAGATTGGTGGGCCGATCCGAAAGAATGGCCCGCTTCCACACTAGGGAATCTAATGGTCTTAGGCTGGACCGGAGTAAGGTCAATTGGATTGGGCTAGCTGGTAGACCCATCAACCCTATGCTGAACAATCGAAGCATTGGACATGCCCGTTGCAATCATAGGAGGCGGGGCATTGGACCCCTACATGGCCTGGTAGACAGCATGAAGTTGGGCCAGATCCAACTAGGCCATCATTTGAAGAATAGAATTAGCAGAAGGAGGAGGAAGGGACTGAGTGGACTGAGCGCCCTCCATAGGGATGGAGGACGAAGGAGGAGTGGATCCTTCTCCAGAATGGAAGGAAATAACTCTAGAGGAGTCCTCTAGAAGTCCCTGGGGGAGAGACTCCGCCTGGGAACGGGGAACATGAAAAGAAGCCATGGTGGACTCGAAGAGAGGATTGGAGTAGAACTTGGAAAAGGAATTGCTCATGTGTTTCTATTCTTCACTTATTGCATTATCATTGCCTTATAGAGAGTTGGTAGCAGTTTTAGCAATCCTCATGTGGATAGCCCGTATTAGCAGGAGAGCGTCCACCCTTTTAGAGAGAGGATGGGGAACTCACTCCATCGCATGACGATATCCGGAGGATGCTTAAACCGAATTTGTTGGTAATAGCGAATGTCTTTTTGGCCACATGTGCCGCCAGTGGGGTTGTTTGCAGAGGAGTAGGTGAAAAGGTGCAGACTATCATCCGAAACAGACGAATGGTTCGTTCCGAGTAGGCTTCCATGCCGGTCGGGGAAATGTGCCAATTGAGCAGTGAATGGTTTTATCATCGATATTGGGTTTATATCGATGCAAAGAAATATTATAGATTTCATCAGAATAGACGTAAGGTCTAGACTGGGCAGACTCTATAAGGACATGTGATTTCCTTCAGGACAGACATAAGGTCTGAACTGGATAGGGCTTACCATTGATCAGGCAATGTGCCGGTCGATCAATGGTTGACTTCATCATCGATATTGGGTTTATATCGATGCAAAGAAATGTTGTAGGTTTCATCAGATTAGATGTTAGGTCTAAACTAGACATGGTTTCGTCATCGATCGGGCAATGTGCCGGTCGATCAATGGTTGGTTTCATCATCGATCTTGGGTTTATATCGATGCAAAGAAATTTTATAGGTTTCATCATATTAGACGTAAGGTCTAAACTGGGTAGGGTTTCATCATTGATTGGACAATGTGCCGGTCGATCAACAGTTGGTTTCATCATCACTCTTGGGTTTATATCGATACAAAGAAATTTCATAGGTTTCATCAGATTAGATGTAAGGTCTAAACTGGGTAGGGTTTCATCATTGATCAGGCAATCTGCCGGTCGATCAACGGTTGGTTTCATCATCGATATTGGGTTTATATCGATGCAAAGAAATTTCATAGGTTTCATCAGATTTAGACGTAAGGTCTAAGCTGGATAGGTTTCATCATTGATCGGGTAGAGTGCCGGTCGATCAACGGTTGGTTTCATCATCGATATTGGGTTTATATCGATGCAAAGAAGTTTATAGTTTCATACTTGTAGAGACTGCCCCGGGGTCATTCGGTGACTTCAAGAGCTGTGCCATACATTGACGAAAAGCTCTCCCAGCCAGCTTCGTAGGCGAGGCAATTTCTCCCCTATCCAAGTTCGGAGCCATCCGGGAGGCTCATTTTTATCCGACTGCGCAACTGGGGCCTGAGCAGGGACCAGAGCTGCAGTTCAGAAGTTATAGCGACCACACCGGAGCTCCCCTTGGCGCGTCACTTAGCCAGAGTGGACTCCCACCAGTCACCTATCCAACGCATTAAGCGGGGCGCTGATTGAAGCTTGGAGCAGCCCGTTCTGATTTTTCTACCCCAAGGTCGCAGATCAGGTTAGTCAGGGTCTGCCTAGACCACCTCCCACTCTTCTGGACATATCTCTCGACCCCGACATCGTCAGGTGCTCTTCCTGGCTGTTGCTCGAAGAAGACTCGACCACAGTCGAATTCGTCTTGATCCTGCCACATTTGGACTCCAGGAGTGGCCATGATGACTACATCCAGTTGCTGCTGCACCCCAGGACAAGTCTGAGCTAGAGCACAAAGGACTAGGACCTGAGTCTGCCCCAGCCAGTGATGATGATGGGACACCCAAAGAAATTCACAGGCGTACCAGGGCCTATCAGTGACGTTTTGGCACCAGCCACGATGACTTCTGAGCTCGATGGAGTGCGTGGCAGCGTCTACAGTGACTCCCTGTCCTGCTATTCCAGACCTGGATAGAACTGAAGAAGTGCCCACCCGGCAACGTCTTAGCTTCACTCCCCTCCCCGCCTGGCTGGCTTACTGCCCCTCCCTTTGTGGAGGTAGTGTTTGTTGTACTCCCTTCTCCCCACCCCGAGGTCCCCCTCCTATGTGAGGCGTAGTGCTTGTATAATATCTAGCAGGGTGAAGCTCCGATCAACGCAATGTGTGGGGAACCCACACTTCCCCGCTCGCCCTTGTCTCCAAACGGGGTTGGTTTCCTCAAACCAACCAGGTAAGCTCCAGCCCTTGCTCCCCTCAGTGTCTGTTTGATGAGGGCATCTCACAACGATCTCTTTGGCTCGGATCGCCTGCATCACTTTGAGGAGGTCCGACTATATGATCACGCTAGCAGTTCTAGAATGAGTCGTTAGGGAACTATCACAGTTAGGGAAGAAACCGTATCCAGTCACCTAAACTGACCAATCCAGAAACCATCGACACACAGACACCGCCCTAGAACACAAACCTAAGACAGACCAACACACAAACAGACACAAAATAGAACAATAGCCATCACAGCCAACAACAAGACTATACCGCACCTCTATAGGCGCGTTACCTTCTCTGACGCACCAGGGTAGGGGCGTCAGGGCAAATAGGCCTACAACTATGACTCGAATGACGTAACACACCAACCAAGGTGTGTTACGCCTCCTGATGCACCAGGACAGGGGCATCAGAGCCAACAGACCAAAACCCAGACAAAAGGGCATGTAACGGCCCAGTATGGATGCGTTACAGAACCCTGGCACATGGGGGTTGGTGCGTTATAGCAACACCACCCAGCCAAACATTGGTCAAACAACTGTAACGGCCTCAAAGAGGCACGTTACAAAACGTTGACGCACGAGGGGAGGTCCGTCAAAGCCAACCGATCGACATGGTCTTCAAGGAAGACACAGTCTTCGAGGAAGACATGGTCTTCGAGGAACTGACAGACACAGTCCCCTGGAAAGACCAGACTGTGACGCACCTCCATTGGCACGTTACAGTTATGTGACGGTCCTATAATGGTCCGTCACACTAACCCAGCCTCAAAGGACCCCAAATGACCAACGGTTGTGGCGGTCTATCATAGGACCTTCACACAGTGTGACTGTCTCTGATACGACCGTTACACCGAACCGGCGAGAAAAATAGTGGAATGGCCGAATCAGCCCATTCCACACCCCATTCAGGCCGAAGCACAGGGGAAACAAAGCCATATGACCACAAAAGATGTCTGGGAGCTAAAAACGGCACATGCACGCATCTGATCGCGAAAACGGGGCAATTATGACGAATCTACCCAAATCGGGCCACCGGGATTCCCGGACTCCTACCGGCCCCAAATGACAACCGATCGACATGAAACTAGCGGGTACGAGATCCTGACATCCCGGTGGTCATTTTGACAGTAATTATATTACAAACTGTCACCATTTTTCGGCGAACCGTCTTGACTGTGATCTGAACTGAACATGATTTGATCTGAATCTGAACATGTTGACATCATCAAATACATGTGAGACTCATAAATAAGTGTGAGACTCATAAATAAGTCATGATAAGACATCATCAAAACCAGGGTCACAACGGAGCAAACTCCTCATGGAAGCAGAACAGGCCCCTATAGAAATGGCTCACCCACGCATTCAAAGTCACCCTCGGGATGCAAGGGGTCCGGTCTGTGCCAACCTAGGCCAAGTCTCTCCATGTCTTCATCAAGAATTTGAAGCAATAAGACATGTTATACCTCTCCGTGCCATCGGTGGAGCTGAGGTGTAGATCATCAAGGGTTAGCTCTTCGTAGGGCCTCCCACAAATCTGAAGACCAGAAACCCTCTGAAAGGCCCAGAGGTCTAGTGAAGTCTCTCCCCTAATGGTGTTCCACCGGCGATTGAATCTCTCTGCTAAGGCTTCTAGCAGGCCCGTGTGGCAAGGGTAGGAGTACAAGGCGGTTGTCGTTGCATGACAGATCTCCACCTTATCCCATATCGACCGGTAGACAGTCAGAATGCCCCAGAGCCATTCTGTAGTGCCACGATGATAGCTGTGAGATGGGACAACTGACCATTTCCCATACCAACCGGGGGTCTAATGCCAAGATCCTCTCCAACATACAATCATGACCATACTCATCATGTGCAAAGCTCACCCCTGAGGGTGTCAAGAAAAGGCCATCCACAGTTTGATCCATAGTCCTATGTTGCCCGTGCAAGTGCTAGATCGCTGGGGCCAGTGGTGCAGCACGAGCTGAGAAGTCGTCATACTGCTAAAAGAAGCCCAAGCTCTATCTGTCTGGGTACTTGCTCTGCCGAGTAAAACCTTCTGGGAAGCTTGGATAAGTCAGTGAACATAATCCCTGCATGCTGTCTCTTCCTGCCAGTATGGCCCGCTCAAGGCGGCGCCTTTCCTCGGGCAGTAGGGGATCGTCATCCTCCATGCTGATCGGTGCAAAGTTCTGAAGGAACTGATGAAGATGGCGATCCAAAAGATAATGGCGTGGATATGCCCTTGAGTGATTATATTTATAAATTCCGTCCCTCCTTGCCCAAGTGGTACCATTGGAAGCGTCTCCTGGTCTTCTTCGCAACAGAGGTTGTCTCATCCCAATCTTAGTTCGTGGCTATCCAGGGGAGCCGATCTCCCCAGACAGTGCATCTCCCACCATACTGCCAACCAGAGGCTGATTACAGAGGCTCCCACGGCCGGCCAGCTGAAGATTTGGAGATAGGTCTTGGCTGGCTTTTTCTACTACAAGTCACAGTCCAGAATCAAGAAGCGGCACCTCGATTGAACCCCGGAAGAGTAAGTTGTCATTTTTCTCCCTCGGGTGTGCTGTTCTGTCCCCTCTAGGACTGAGCAGACACCCGACCACTCTTTGTGCTGCTGCTGTCCGCTCTGACCTCCTCTGGCGTCCCTGTGGGTACCATTTCGAAGAGAACTCAGCAACGGTTCCAACGACTCTGGCCATGCCAGAATCCAAGCTCAGGAGTGTTCGTAGTGACCCAGACTTCCAACTACTGAAATTCTACAACAGTCAGAGCCAAAAAATAGATCCCCTGATCACTATCTAGCCCTGACCAGTGACGTCCTCCAAAACTCCTACCAAAATTTAGAGGTCCTCCTGGACCTATCGGGGAGATTTTGCCACTGGTCTCGTCAACAACGGAGCTCAGGAGCGACTACAGAGGCGTCATCTTTGACTTGCTGTCCCCTATTCCAGAGAGCTGGTAGATTCGACATCGTCATTCCGTTTGATTTTCTAGCTTTCTAATTCCCCTCCCCGCTTGGCCGGCTTACAGCCCCTCCCTATGGGAGATAGTGTTTGCATGTAACTTTGTCTTCCCATCCCCAAGTTCAACCCCCCTGCATGGGGTGTAGTGTTGTAATAGCTTGAGCAGGGCCAAGCTACACTGGCTCGGTGTGTGGGGAACCCACGTTTCCCCGCTCACCCTCGTCTCCGAATGAGATCGACTTCTTCAAGCTGGTCGAGTAAGTGCTCTACTCTTGCTCTCATTTAAGTGCCTTGTTCCTGCAATATTGGTTCATATGTTCCGCTGGTCCATGAGAGTGAGCGCCCGGTCCACAAGCTTCATTGTCTTGAGTGACCATCGTGGGAGAAGTGTTACCCGTGCCCATTGGATAATTACCCCAAGAATAAGCGTCCGTCCAAGAGGGCGTTAATTACAAATGGCGCCTGTCATTAAAGACACGGATTCAATAAATCAACCAGAAAATAGAAATACTCATCCTATTTAGCTCTAAGATGGAATCCACTTGGGACATTACATAGTAATATGAGATTTACTAATGCTAATGTCAAATGTAGTATGTCTACAGCTACCCCGCCTTGACATCTTCTTTGTAAGGGAGTGAGATGTAATGGAGTATAGTGGAAACATAGAGAAATGAAGTGGGAGCAGACTAAAAAGTGGTCGTCAAGGTGTGATGTGACACGCTTATGATACTAGTTGTTAGGCATCTTTCCATCGGCTTAGAATGAAACAATCTTGGGTGGTTTCAAGAAATGCACAAATGCTCAGATGAAATTAAACTAAGTAAAACCTGCATGTGGTGCACAAAGGACACTGTTGGAGAGCGGTTACCAGCCAATGTGGACGTGTTACAACCAAGGTGAAAAAAGGAAAATAAAGAAGTTGGGATAGAAATCCGATCAATGATGCTTTCAAGGAATCAACCTCAATGGCTTCAAAAAGAACGTAGTACTCGATTCAGAATGGAATATCTCATGTCAACAACAATCGAATGCGAGTGGATTCCACTAAGACTTGAATAAGGGAATATCTCTAGCAATGTAGCTCAAAGTCCTACATGATGCATGCTGGGCTAAAAGAAAAATTAAAATAAACTAAAAATAGAAACTAATCAAGGATAATATTGTTAAACCATCTAGACCTAGTCAAGAAACCAGATCTCTAAGTTGACACTAAGCCGAAGCTCATTTATCCACGTATCAACTTAGAAAGTGGAACTATCGTCCCAAGCCTTAGATGACTCAACGGCCTATCCATGTGACCAAGACTTTCCTGAAATTATCACTATTTTTGATAAAGGAGAACTCAAATTCTAGGTTCATCCGAACCACAAGGTCCTTTATATGCTATAATAATGTAGATAGCATAGAGTAAAATACATACATATATGGAGTAATGTTACCAAAGTGTTGCATGAGCGCCACGATCCTGTAGAACTTATCCTGCCTGCGCTCATAGATAGTCAGTGATGCTCATAAATATCAAAACAAGCAAGCATTCGAGCATATACCGAAACTAATCAAGCCACATGAAGGAATGGCGTCTGACATTAGGTCCGCCAATTACAATTGGCGTTCACCATTATGAACGTGAATTCTTGTAAATAGTCAGCCAAATTTAAGCAAAATAAGAAATAGCGTTCATTATGGAAGGCGCTCATTCTCTGAATTTTTGAAAACTTAAATAAGGAAATCAAGAAACAGCGTCCGTTAAAGCGAACGCTCATTAAAACTGCGCCCATTTACTTGGACGCGGATTCCCTTGCTATTCCGGAACTTGAAAGCTTACCCAGGATCAACTTGCCAAGCTTCCACACCCAGCTATTTTCTGAGATTTCTTCTATATGCCCATCTTTCTTACGAGGAAAGCCCAAATCTCCACGATATTAAACCTCCAGGAATTCTTCTCGAGCCTCTCCTCGTGCTGCGGCACAGAGACTCGGCTCAATAATTCACAGGTGCTGCCACTATTCTTCTTAACACACTCTGCACTCAATGGATTGCCTGATTGTTCGTCCAGAGAAGAGGCTTAAGACAAGCTTGTCCAAGATCACTAAGATTAATGGCCATATCAGTGGGAGGATTGCTCGTAACCAGGTTCATTTCTAGTCATACCAAATTTCTCCTCTGCTCACTATTTACTGTTACTCCCAGAAGCTCTCGACCCTTAGTTCTCTTTTCTTCCCGCCAAGGCTTCTACGTGGCATGCACTTTCATTCTCCTCTTAATTGTTCTATTTCTTTTTCTCTCAGGACTACCCAAACATCCCAGGCGCTAGGAAATTCACCAAAAACAAGTGGCTCCCTCTTCTCATGTCCAGGATCACTCTAGAAATGCGGTCTTATTTGTCTCGGTGGCACCTTCTAGGATTGGTTACTCATGCTAAACACTACCAAGATGTGTACTTGGACTGGGCCGTGATAGGCGCGCTGGTGGAGATTTGGCACCCGGAAACCCACACATTCTTATTCCCTTCCTTTGAAGCTATGGTGCTGCTCGACGAAACTGAGATGCTACTGGGCCTTAAAAGAGTGAAACAAGGAGATGAAGAGAAGATGGCATCCATGACTCAACCAATGGGAGTGACAGAAATCCTCACCGGCCTAATTCCTAGCTCTAATATTGTGAACCAGATCAGAATGAACAAAGGGCTCAATTTGATGAAGCTGGCAGCATGGGTGTACAAGCAACTGCGCCAAGTCAAAGAGGAAGACATGGAGAACGTCATGAAGCGTTCATGATTTGCCTAGCAGGAGCTCTACTTTTCCCTACGGTGGAGGATTTTCTAGAAGAAGAACAACTGAATGCGATCAGCACAATCTGGGAAGGAAAGAGGATGGGCCCCGTAGTTTTTGCTTATCTCTATAGTGGGCTCACTTCAGCTGCCCTGGGTCGGCCCTTACATGGGTCCATGCTTCTTCTCACTTGTTGGGTGGATCTCCACCTTAAATTCAACCCATGTGGTGAATCCCAACAATCTTCCAAAATCTTTTCTAGGAGCCCACTTCACTACATGACAAGTGTTCTAGGGTTGAGTGACAGGGTGGTCAATAGGGTGCCCAAACTAAAGAAGAGAGTGTACTGGAGGGAGCACTTCAAGACTATGTCTCTTGACATGTTCACTTGTGCGTCGGGCCTCCTCAAGACTCGTGACCTTCGTGCCTGGATATCCCTAAGCATGGAGCTGAGACTCATTGATAGCGCGTATTTCTTTTTGTACAACGCGCATCGGTGCCTCCCTCAACTCGGATTGCCACGTCATCACATGGAGGACCCGTCTCACCTTCCACCCATCAAGAAAAGAAGCCTCCCTAGCCAAGAAGACGAAGAGGAAATTAAGACAATCAAGGCTTTATGGGTGGTGAACAAGTTGTTCAACCCTATAGAGCATGTGGAAGAAGATGGTGAAATGAGTGAATCTTATGTAAGGGAGCTTAAGAAGATGAGAGCCTAAATAGCTCATGATGTATCTTTGCCTTTCATTTCAATAAAATTAGTCCTTGATTTGCTTGAGCCAAATGATTGGAATAGGATTCCTCAGAACAAGGGTTGAATGCCTTACTGATTCAAAGGATTGACGTTCTCAGAAAAACCGTGTCCTCCTTAGAAGCCGCTAATTAAAACAACGTTCCATAGGAAGGCTGCTAA
>JANBPO010007573.1:0-36125 GCA_024336825.1 Amorphophallus titanum | reverse complement strand
CTGCCACCACATCGCGCACAACCTTTCGATTGACTTCTTGCAGAACTCTGGCGCTGCTGGAAAGATGGGGCTGACTGCTGGGTAGCACCAGATGAAACTTGCCGATCAAAACGCTTCTTATATTTCCTCTTATTCTTGAATGCCTTAAATTGGGACTTGCCAGAAGAAGCTGCACCACTAACTGCAGGAGTGGCAGAAGGAAATCCAGGAACAGGAGGCAGATAACTCGGAGGAAGTTGAGCTATCGGCTGAACCGATAATGCCTGAGAAGGGACAAGAGATCTTGCCAAATGTAGTTCTAATGTTGCTGCTGCCTGATATACTTCAGTCATAGTGGTAACTCGGGCAATAATCAGCGGCTGCCTCAACTCAGCACGGAGGCCACGCAGAAATTACTCTGTCTTCAAAACCTCATTTGCAAGAATGTGGGGCGTATAACGGCCCAATTCCATAAATCTGTTCCGATATTCGAGCACTGACATCCCTCCCTGGACAAGCTATAAGAACTGGTGCATTTTATCCATGCGGAGATAAGTCGGGCTGAAAGTGAGTTCGAAGGTAGCGACGAACTCAGTCCATGAAATCTGGCGGAGTGGGCGGGATTGAAAAGAAACCTCCCATTCGGTATTCCACCAGGTCAACGCTGCGCCCTGTAGCAGAAAGGTACCGAGCATCACCTTTTCGTCTTCCGCGCATTCCATAGAATGAAACACGCGCTCGGTGGCATGCAACCAAATTCTAGCGGCATCCGGATCAGTCTGGCCTTCAAATGTCGGCGGATGAAATAACAAAAATTCCTTTAATGCATGTCCGTGACTGCCAGGCGCATCCTCTTAAGCTGGGACAACGGGAGCTGGAGCAGGAACATTCTGAGGAATGGTGCTCGCTTTCTGAGGAACCGGGACTCTCCGACACCGAGGTGGCATCTCGAAACGACTAGCAAATAGATAATAGACAGAAAAATTCATTAATCACACGGAAAACTTCATAAGCCAGCAATGGACAGTGTAATTAGACTAATTCTGGACAATAGTTGTGTGATTTCGATTCCTTACACGTTTCCTCAACACCGCTGTGATACCAACTGTAACGACCGGCTTACATATAATTTTTTACATCACACAATCTCTCACCAAAGTTTTTTTTGTAAACAGTTATCATCTTCCTCACTGATCACTCGCGATGATGGCAGACGTTTGCGATGGGTGGTGGGCTTCCCGTGGAGGAACACGGCATCCGACATCTAGCATCCTCCTTTCGCCTCTCCCTGCACCCCCTCACCACACCCACCGCCGACAGCACTATTTGCCTCCCCTCTCCGCCATGCATCGCCGCCCACCTACCCTCTCTTGCCTCTCCCTCTCTCTTTCTCTCAATAACACCTCACTACCCACGCCACTACTGGACCTCCTCACTGCTTTCCCTCCTGTGCTCGCCACAGCACCTCATCACTACAAGCCCCCCATGCATGCAGGCCCCCATTCAATGGCCTCTTCAAATGCGGGAGGTGGCTTCTTCATGCGGCCAAGCCAGTTTCTTCATGCATGCACGGTGCCTTTGCACAGGACGAGCTCCTCCTTCGCGCGAGCCTCCCCCTTGGTGGTTCTTACGTGGGCGGGAGACTGCCTCCTTGACAGCCCCACCGCCTCTACCCACCATAGTCCCTCCATCTCCCTCTCTCCTGCCCACATCCACGTCAACTACCTTTCTCCCACCTCCACGTTCACTGCCTCCTCTCCCATTCACCATGGCCACGTTCTCCACCGCTCCTCACCGTCTCACCCTTCACACCGCAACCACCCTGCTCTCTCCTCCCGTCGCCTCCTCTCTTTCTCTCTCTAGCCGACGGTGACCTCGCCTCTCCCATCTCCTCTCCCTCTCTTCTTCTCCACACATGTACACCCGTCACGGGAGACAAGCCCCTGTCGACACCCTGTTTCCCTCATCTCCCTTCTCACCCCCACATCACCGTCACCTTCCCACCACCGGCAACTTCACGCACTCCTCACCAACACGCCCGTCGCCTTTCCCTCTGCTTGCCACACACGACTGCCACTGCTTCCCCTCCTCACACACACACTAGTGATCTCCTCTTCACACCGACCCCCTCGACCGCTTCCTCTGCCCACCGGCATCTCCGCCATGCACATCCCACCTCCAATCAGCCACCGGCCACCATGCACAGCGTCGGGCCGATTTATGGGTGTAGAATCATGCTAGGAGGGTTGGAGATGGATTCCCCTTTGTTTCCCCATCATCGGGGGATGAATGGGACGTGGATCAGATTTTTTAGACTTTCTCGCTGATTTCGCGCTCGGGCTGGCCTTGCAGCCCTTCTAGGGACTGCTAGGCGTTCTTGGCGGCCCTCGGAGGGCCGCTAAGCAAGTTTCAATGTCGGCTGGGCTTAGTGGTCCGCCCCGGACCGCTAGGCCAGGGATGCGGTCATGCGATAGACCGCTACCCATTGTCTAACGGTCCGCTACTGACTATTTATCTTGCTTGGTTTGAGCACCCTCCGGATGCATGTTTTCGACCGTTGGGAGCCACGTGTCAGGTAGTGGTCAGAGCATGACTATTTTCCTATGCCTTGTGGCCCTCTGAGGACCGTTTGGCTGGGCTAGCAGCCTGGCGATAGACTGCTAGGCCCTCTATGGCTCGCCGGCTTACGATCGTGGTTTGACTGCTTGCCTGAGTCCGACAGCCTCAAGGAGACCGCTAGGCCTATTTTGCAGTCCTGGGGTGACCGCCAGGCTGGTGGCAGTCCCGAGTGGACCGCCACTCCGTTTCCTTTCGATCGGTGATCTCCATGAGTTGAGTCTCACCTCTAGTGACCTATCCACTAGTTGTAGCTTTTCTACGCACACGGGTGTGGACCCACTTGGGAGTGGTGGAGAGCGTGACCCGGAGAGATAGTTTGTAGGCTAGTTACCGTAGGACCCCTTGCCTTTACAACCTAAGTCCGACTGGGGGGGAATCAACTAGAGGACTCGACCTAGAGCAGATGGTCTGTGTGTGCACACGTAGTTGGGGGCAGAGGATCTGCGCTGACGAGTACGACCCCAACTAGTCCTTGTTCATGGTACTTGTTGTGTGTCTCAGTTTTCGCCTGGGGCGAGTAGGGAGACACTTGGGCATGGTGTAAGACATCAAGGGATGCATCCGGCCTTACTTCTAGTGGGTAGAGCTCTTGTCTTTTGGTAGGTACGGACTTGTGTTTTATCAGACTAGGGTTGGTTTGTACGGTACAACTAGCTGTAGAGAGCTTTTCTGTTTATTTGTTAAGGCGGAAGGGAAGGCGCCAACAGTAATAAATTCCAACCCCGCCCTCCGTCAACACCCCATAGGGACCTGAGGGCGATGAGAAGTCACCCCCAGGTTCCCGTGCGCCACACAGCCCACGAGCTCCCCACCTGCGACAGTCCACGTGGCCCAAGTTGATACTGCCGGCCCATTATCCTCCATCCCCCCCCTACACAGCCTTTGCTCCCTTCCTTCAAATACGAGCCCCGTCTCCTCTCCTTCCCTCTCTAGCCTCTCTCTCTCTCTCTGTGACGCGCGCGCGCACGCACACGCCACTCCCCCATCTCCTCTCCCTGGTTCTCTTTCCTCGCAGTTCACCATGTCTCAGTCCGACGACCTTGCTGATGACCTCAAGAGCATGAGCTTTGGCTCCTCCGGTCGCTCCGGTTCCGAGACCGTCTCCACCACCTCCAGCGACCTCTCCAGGTCGGCAAGCGCCGCGGCCGACGCCTTCGCCAAGCACCTCGCCTCCGGCGGGGACGCCGCCTCCTTCCTCGACCGGATCCGGCGACTCCGGTCGGCGTCCGCTCGGGAACCCCTCTCCCCCGCGGACCTGCGCTTCGTGCGCCGCCTGGGGAGCGGCGACATCGGCAATGTCTACCTCGCCGAGATCAAATGCTGCTCCGCGGAGGGGAAGAGGATCCTCATCGAGGGGGCCGCCACGGCGCCGTGCGTGGTGGCGGTGAAGGTGATGGATAAGAAGGAGCTGGCCGGGCGGAGCAAGGAGGGCAGGGCCAAGACGGAGCGGGAGATCCTGGAGATGTTGGACCACCCCTTCCTGCCGCGGCTGTACGGCTGCGCTGAGAACGAACGGTGGTCGTTCCTGGTCACCGAGTTCTGCCCGGGCGGCGATCTCCACGTCCTTCGTCAGCGCCAGCCCGGGAAGCGCTTCACCGAGACTGCTGTTAGGTACGAGCACATACGAAACACCACGGCGGCGCAACTTCTTGGCACGCGCCAGCCTCTTCCCCCTCTCTTCGTTGCTCTTCCTCCTCTCCTCCTTCTTTCCCTGTTTAGTTAATTAATTAATTAATGATATAAAAAATCATAATACTAGCCATATATATATAGTAAATTTAATGATGAGCCTTACTCCATTCCATTTGTCCCGAGGGAGGACCCTCATCTTCTACATGAGATCCCTGTCCCATCGACCCTATTGAATGAAGGCGACCTTTTACACCTTCATGAATTTCAAGCATGGGACTATGCCATGAGGGCACCCATCTCGAGGGGTCACACATTCTTTGATCCCTTTGACCCACTCACTAGTGAACCTCTTGACCCACCATATTCACTCCACTTCTTCCAAGAAGTTCACTATCACACCCCTACACCTCGAGCCAGTCAACCTACATGTAGCGATGAGCCCATCCTTTGGCAAGAGATACATACATATAGGGGTAATGAAGATGGTGATTTTGGCTCTCCTGGCCCTCCCACACCCAAGTCCAATAAGAATTCAGTGCATGATTGGTTCATATTAGGATGCCTAGGATTCCATGACTCCGCCAACCACCAGTTACATCAAGTGTATGCTAGTCACACATTCGGATGTCCTGGTCTACCATTGCATGGGTCTACATAGCATTAGGTCTAACTAGGATATAGAGTGTGCTTTTTTTTCCTTATTTGTACAGTTTGTTCCGAGTTCGCATATGTCAAGTCGAGTCGGTCTCATGCAAGCTCGTGGTGCCCGTCCTATTCGAGTATTGAGGCGAGTCGGATCTAACGCGCATGTTATGGACTTTCCTGAGGATTGAGGGATCAGCTCCTCCTTCAGTGCATCGGGTTTGGTCACCTACAAGGATCTAAGGGTGATTCCTAGTGAATCTTTGAGCTGTCACCTCCCCTTTATGAGTGACCCCATCCCTGAGTGTCCACCACTAACCTCATTCCCACAGCATCATGAGCATAGAACATATACGGGATAATCAGGTGACGATTACTAGGAGTGGAGCATACCCGCGTTACCTGGTACGATGGAGAGCACGCACCTGGGCAGATCTATAGAGGATGGATCGAGATCTGCAGGAGCGAGCAGCCGCACCCCTTACTCGATGGGGTCGAGTTCTTCCTACCCGTGGAGAATTGATGGCAATCAACACCAGGCACTAATATTTTTTTAGTTTGCATATGTGTCCTTTTGTTTACATTTATGTCCTTGGGTTAATTCCGCCCGCGACGAGGAGCAGGAGGGGGATGGCGATCTTCCACTTCATGGCGAGCGCCCCTTTCTAGGAGAGGCGAAGCGCGTTTGCAATGGAGATCGCAGTAGCCGAGGAGCTACAGGATCTCGGCCAGCGCGACCTTCTTGTCGTAGAGGGCCTTGCCGACCATGGGGAGGTTGACGGAGTTCTGTAGTAGCTGGAGGGTGGAGGGCGACCATGAGAAGCGGGAGGAGAGCCGGTGGTCTCCCCATGGCAGAGTTCGAAGTCATGTCGACTGGCAGATTGGAAGTAGGCATTCATGGTGTAGGCCGCGTGAGAGTGCAACGTGTTGGGTAGGAAGCATTTCTCGTTTGTCTGTATCATGGTGCAATCCAACCCATTACTGCAAACGTAGCTTATGTTGGCCTACGGCACAACATCGCTCGTGTCTCCCTTCGGCAGACACCACTTCTTCCCCAACGACAGTGCCAGCATCACTGAGCTCGAAGATGTAGGTCTCGAAGCACTGGTTGGGCATCAACGGTGTGCCCTTGTCGGAGTTGACATGGCCGATCAGGTTCTTGTCTGTGGTGACCATAATCTTGTTGTCAACGGCGACAAGGGAGGTGTTGGTGGGAGCGGCACCGGTGCTCAGGACGTGGTTGTGGACCTAGGTCTGGTTGGCCTCCCAATTGAAGAACTAGTTCGTCGGTGGTATTTTGGACGGGAAGGGGTGGTCAGGCCTTCAAGTTGTGGGGTGCATCACGGCGGCCACTACTTGCTGGTGGTGTGGCCTCATCTCCCTTCTCTTGTCAGAAGGCTCCTGGGTGGCGACGGGCAAGGAGAGAGGAGCCGTGAGGAGGTGCGGGTGGTGGTGGTGGTCAGATGGCGAGGTGATAGAGGAAGTGAGCCAACGAAGGCGGTACTCGAGGACTGCCGACATGTTTGGGGTTATGTCATCTTGTGATGTCTAGAGAGTAATTCACTTTGCTTAAATCTCGATTAACTCGAGAAAATAAGTAGGTGCAATAGCATTATACAAAATTACTTGCATCAAGTCTCTCACGGCTGGCAATGGCATTAGGTGACGCAAATAAATCAATTACCTCTCTAAATATTTGCTGACAGCCTGACAACATCATCGGTTCCGGTGCCAAAGGCGATAGGGAACACCTGGCACACAGGACACCAATGACAAATACACGGAAAGAACAGTGGCAAAACAACAGCACTGGACCATGAACAAGATCGAGTCAATCCTCAGCTGGATAACATGTCCGACCAAGCCGCAAGCTAAACTCACCAGGAATTGGAGAGTACGATAATGCTACTTGACAAGATAATGGTCCATGATAGAAACACAAAACCATACAAAAACAACACGACAGCACCTGCAGAATTCTGGCTCTGGACAGCACACAAAACCGCGGAACACGTCTGCAAGCAAGGTCACAACAAGGCGTAGCAGCAGCTGATCACTTGAATACAAGGAACGAGTCATGTGTCAGACTACTCACCAAGGAAGACCCACAACACAAGAAAGCGACACAAACAACGATCTCGGGGAATGGTTCTCAAGGACCACAGCAGTGCCTAGGGGGCACAACTCCCACGAGAAGAGGTGCAGAGTAGAGGGTACTCAATCAGCAGACAAGTCGACAAATTTCCCCAACATTCACAAATGCCAATGCCAATACCAGAGAATTATCAGCAATAGCATGGCAACAGACGACATCAAGGCACAAGAAGCCAAGCGAAGTCATATCGAGAAGAAGCAAACCGCTCGACCAACGAGAATCTCACCTTAACGATCCTCGACCAAGGGTAGCCAACCCACACACTTTCACTACGCACTCTTTACAATGCATAGAGGTATCAGGGAAGACTTCGACAATCGCATCTCAGCACACGTACGGCAGTACTGCAACTCATCAGAATCACAATTAACACACCACAGATACTGATCCAGCGAGCAACCGATCACAAGGAACCTAACTGCAATGGAAGAGGAGTACCAGCTTCAGCACAAGGCACAAGGAAAAAGCCAATCTTGGCTCACTTTCACGTCCTAAAATAATAAATGAGTTTTCTCAACACATCGGCCGCTAGACACGGCACGACGAACATGGGTTTGCTATAGCTCTTAACACCATAACGGAGTCCAAAGCTAAGCAACCAATAAACGAGGAGCAGATCAGACCCAAAGAAAGCTGTCTTGACCCGGTACTGGTAGAGATCAAGGGCAAGATGGAAGAACAACTTGATTTTACGCTAGCATTAGATAGAAGGTTATTGTTTAGAGAGAGAACATGTGTACGGGATTGCCCAGAACTAAAGAAGAGGATATTAGACGAAGCTCACAAATCAATGTACACGATTCATCCAGGATCTACCAAAATGTACCAAGAATTAAAAAGGACCTTTTGGTGGCCCGACATGAAAAGAGAAGTTGTGGACTTCGTGTCACGCTGTCTCACGTGTCAGCAAGTTAAGGCGGAACACCAAAAGTCTACCGGTAAGCTACATCCTCTAGATATTCCCAAGTGGAAGTGGGAGGATATCGGTATGGACTTCATAATGGGTTTGTCTAAATCTAAAGGAGGACATGATAGAATATGGGTTATCATAGACCGATTGACTAAGTCGGCACATTTCTTACCAATCAAGAGCCGATGGTCAGTTGATGTTCTTGCCACCTTGTACATCAAAGAAATAGTCAGATTACATGGAGTACCTATTTCAATTGTATCTGACCGAGACCCGCATTTTACTTCACACTTTTGGAAGGGTCTATAACATTCGTTGGGGATAAGACTCTACTTTAGTACAGCCTTTCATCCTTAAATGGATGGTCAGATCGAAAGAACGAATCAGGTAGTAGAAGACATGCTCAGAGCTTACATCATCGATTTTGGTGAAAGCTGACATGATCACTTGCCTCTGGTCGAGTTTGCATATAACAACAGTTACTAGGCAAGTATACAGATGGCACCTTTTGAAGCTTTGTATGGAAGAAGTTGTCGATCACCTTTGTGCTGGGAAGAAGTTGGCGAGAAGAAATTACTAGGCCCAGACATGGTATGGGATACCTACGAGAAAATTCCGTTGATTAGAGAGAGACTTCTAGTGGCTCAATCAAGATAGAAGACCTATGCCGATGCTAGATGGAGGGATCTCGAATTCCACGCCAGAGATCACGTCTTTCTTAAGATTTCTCCAGGATGAGAAATTAGGAGATTTGGTGTTAAGGGCAAGCTTACACCAAGGTATATCAGACCTTTCGAGATACTAGAAAGAGTTGGCGAGGTTGATAATGCTTCTGCAGCTTTTCTTGTAGCGTAAGACCTCGCCCGACCGGACGTCTGGTCGAAGAGCTTGCCATATCCCTCGCTTCCTCCTTGACTGCACGGGGGTACCAGGGCTGGCGTCTCGGGACAAAGGGGCGCCTTCATCTCGCGGGTGGAAGGAGCCTTGGATCAAATCGGCCACAAGTGCCGTCAGTTCGGCCAGTCGTGCCTTCAGCATCTCGATCTCTCGTTGTTGCCTATGATATAGAGTGAACATAACGGGGTCGTATCGGGGAAAACCCGGAGCACAACCTGTATCACCGCTCCTCGCTTCGCCAACGGGCGGGGGCGAGGGTGCCTCGATGTTGTGGTCTTTTGAGGTCGACCCCTTAGAAGAGGGGGAATTTTTCCCGTGCACCTGCGGTGAGGGGGGTTCCAAAGGAACACTTCTTCATCTTGCGCTTCCTCAGTCGAAGGCATAAGATGTTTATTGCGGCGGGCTTCCCGCGGATCTGCAGCCTCAGCGGAATCATCACCGGATGGAGCCGCAATCGATATCACGTCGGCTTCGTAGTGGTCCTCCATCGAGAAGTCCAAACCCAGGTGCTTGGTAATTTGCAGCAGCCTCCGATCCAGGTTCGGCGGGTTCCACATTCTTTTGAATATTTCCTTCCTGCTGGAGGGCTAGTAAAGGGGGATCCCTTGTTTTCTAGCCAGTCCCACTGCACGGTCAGTCATGTTAGGAAGTCCCATGATCGGGACATGTGGGTCATGCAGCTCATCGGGGAGTCGGCAATCGTCGTCCTCTCTGACTGGCTTTTCCCCGACTACATAGAAGATTGTGGATGGACCTTCGGGGTTAGGCACTTCAAAAGTCCTCAATGGCTCAGCTGCTTGGCAGTCAACTTCTGCTACAGGCTTGGTGATCCCGGGCGGGACTCTGACGTCCCCCAGCAAGTCTTCGAGGTATGGTACCCCTGGTGTAGAATAAATGGAGAGAGAGCAGCCTTGAATATCCCTTCTTCTTTTGAAACGAGTGAAATATGTGGGGGAGTCACATAGCCCGAGGGTGGCGGAGGAAACCAGATATCAGAATCCACCTTCTTCTTCCCTTTGTCTGGAGCGACTTGGGGAGCTTGCTTTGACTTCTCCAGGTACAGATTGGCATCTGATAGGTGGCACTCAAACACCTCAAAAGGGTGGAGGTCGGTGAAGATTCTGGCCTCTTTCCCCTCGCAGGGGTACTTGATGCATTGATGCAGGGTGGATGGCACCACCCTTTTTTGGTGAAGCCAGGGCCGCCTGAGCAGCGCCTTGTAGGAAGTGTTGGAGTTGATCACATGAAACTGGACCTTGGCTGTGAAGTTGCCAAGGGAAAGATCGAACTTCGTGACCCCCATGGGCACCTCGCACTTCTGGTTGAAGCCAACAATCTTGACATTCCAGACTTCGATCAAGTGTATGTCAAAGTAGTATTTTTGGTACACCCGATAGGGAAGTATGTTCACTGCTGCTCCTGGGTCAATCAGGACTCTGTTAATAGGCTACCCATTCAGCTGGCCCTTCATGTAGAGCGGCTTGTTGTGAGTGCAAGTGGGCAGAAGCATGTCATCCTCGGTGAAGGCCACAGCTACTTCGGGTGACATTTCTGCCAGGCAGGCCTCGAGGTACGCCGGTGTCTGGAGTGTGGCAATGATAGCTTGCCTTGTTTCTTCATCTAGAGAAAAAATCTCCCATATAGTAAACCAGGCTGGGATCTTCTTCAGGTGCCTGACTATTCGGTCAGCGGCCCGAACCTTGAGCAGCTTCATCTCTTCGACTTTGCTACGCCTCCCCCCAGCTTAGACTTGGGGTACTGGATCAGAGGGCCCCTCCTCCACTGGATTTAGGGTGGCTGCTTGAGCTTGCGGGGCCTCCTGGGTCTCCCCTCTTTCTTGCATAAATTCGGCCAGGTTTGGGATGTTGTCAAATTCTTCCCTTGGCTGAGGAGGGGCTGCTGCGGGTGGAGTCTAAGGGCGGCCTATTTCTTTGGTCAGCTGGGACCCCCGGGGGCGTGACTGTCTTTCCCTTCGAGCCGATAGGAACTCAGTGAATGAAGGGACACTCTGGTCACTTGGTTGCTAGGGGTAGAGACCCGATGGAGGAGGAATCTCCGTGCCCTGAACCCTAGGCTCGGGGACCTCCTATGGTTGTTCTCCCGTGAGCAGGATGTTATTGTTGGCCTGAGGAGGGCATCCCTATTTCCTTCTGGACCTGGTGGCATGCTGGGAGATGGATGCTACAGCTTGGTTCACCTCTGCCGGTTCGAGGGATAGTCCTTCTTGTTCCTCTTCCAAGGAGAGGGCGGTGTCGAATAATGTCGAGAGGGTGTTGCACGCAATGATGACCTCCTTCTTCTTGTTGTTTCTAGGATTTCTCTTCTTTTTCCCCTTTTCTCTGGCGGTCGGGGGTTGTTCTTGAGAAAGTTCACCCCACAAGGGAGGCTCTTCTTTCGCCTGGGTTTCTGCTTCGGGAGCCAGTTCGAGGGACTCGAACTCCTCCCAGGGGACATATTCTTTCAGCTCGACAGGCCGGATCTTGGGCTGTTCATAATCTTCGAGCCCATCAATGATGGCCTAGAGTCTTTTGACAGTAGGACTAACCTCTTTATGCACCCGCATTAGGATGTGCTCCTTCTTATTATAAGTGGACCGCCTTATGACTAACTGAGGGGGTGTGTCATGCCACACGGGGTTCGCCGGTGGTGGTGTTGGTCGGGGCGTGACACCCCTCATATGAACCTCTGGAGTGGGCCGAGGGGCCCGTCTTTTCCCGATCTTCTTCAGCGCGGACTACCAACCTCCTTGGTTTTGAGCCGACATTGTGACAAAAGCTTCATAAGTAGCACGGGTACAGGCCTTCGCCAACTCTTCAGGCAATTCCTGGTACAGTGACACCATGTTGACGGTGGAAGCCAAGTTGGGCATCTCATATGGCTGCGGAGGCTCCACCTTGTGCTCCCCCATGTCCAGCTCCCCATTCTTGATTAGGGACTCAATGACGTCTCTGAAGACATAGCAATCGTCAATGGTATGCTCGAGCATCTGGTGGTATTGGTAGAAGCGAGGGTCATCCTTCCTTTTCAGGTCACCGGGCCTCTTGGGTTCTGGTAACGTGATCTTGTTGTACTTGGTTGCCCACTTGAATAGAAGCCATGACTTGTCTCCCGAGAAAGAATATAGTTCGTTCCTCATTTTCTCCCTCAGAGAGGGACCTTCCCGCCATTCTATGGACCTAGGCGGAGGAGGGTTGGCAGCCCCTTTGGTATCAAGTGAAATTTATCAAGGGGACCAAGCATGTAATATCAAGTCATGTCACGAGATAGTGGCAACTTTTTATTCGAGTAATGCCCACACCGGGCCCCGCAAGTAACACACGCATGTAATATCATGTAGAATCACGAGAGAGATGGAGGGTTGGCTACTTATTTATTCAAGTACTTGCCCATACTAGGCCACGCAAGTCACGCAAGTCAAGTCAAGCACGAGAGAGAGAGATTGTGGAACATCATAATCAAGATAGTCATGCACTCCGGTGCAATACCACACCGTAATCATTTAACTCCCATGGGCACAAGTACTTTCGGGTGCTCCTCCTAGGACCAGATTGGGTCCTATATGCGCAGGCATTGGTTATGATATTTGACATCCACTATAGTTTATAGTAGCTAATAGAATTCCAAAGGAGTAGACCATTGTAGGACAATAAGGTGGATTCACATAATTTAGAATTTCAAGACAGATATCACGTGTAGAGACGACTTAGCTAAAATTCTGAGACATTTCATAAAACTGGGTAATTGGCATCCAACATGGAGGCCGCAGAATAGAATTGGCGTCCATAGTAATGGGTGCTCATTCTGAAAAGATAATAAGGCACGAGTAAATAGCGTCCACCTAAAGGGGTGCTATTATCAAATGACGTCTGCTACAACGGGCACAGATTACCAGAAGGTGACAATTTCTCAAAAATGCTAGAAATAGTATTATTTGAGGGCTAGATCGTCATGTTTCTTTAGAGGGACATGACAGGGACACAGTGTAATGGGTTTTTAGGGTACAACCTACTTGGCTGCCTTGAGGGAATCCAATGATAGCGGAGACTGACAAAGGTCTCTAAGATGAAATCACCAGTCCGAGGAACGAAATGTCCAACGGAGGGCTCAATCATCTCGGAGAGTTGAGGGTACACGGTGTAAAACGGAACAGGGACCTCATCCACGGAATGGGATGAGAGTGCCAGCGATACCCCCACGGTAGGGGTTAAAACCACGGTAACTAGTACATCAAAGAAATCGTGTCCGTCCTGACAGGCGCTAATGCAAATAGCGTCTGCCATAATAGGCCCATATTGAATAATGTTTGCCAAATTAAAAAGAAGTGAAATACAAGTACTATCATATATGTGTAAGACCAAGTGCATTCCATTTCATTTCATTCTCAGAGCACATATGACATGGACATCACAAACACAATGAGGCTAGACTCAAGACTCAAAACCCACCTAACATAATGCACGAGTTTCTCGATTACAGGGTACCTTCTTTTGACCTCATTGAGCACCTTGCTGGTGTAGTAGACCAGCCTCTCGACTCCCGCGTCATTTCGGACTAGGACCGAACTTACAGTGGAGGGAGTTGCTGAGAGATGCAATTGCATTGCTTTGTCCGGAACCAGCTTTGATAACACCGGGGGCGAGGTCTGGAACTCCTTGAGCTCCTCAAAAGCCTTTTGACATTCCTCGTCCTAGGCAAACGTAGCAGATGTCTTTTTGGGTCCCCTTAACAATTTGAAGAAGGGTAGGCATCGTTCGGCCGCCCGAGAGAGAAAACGGTTGAGTGCGGCGATGCAACCAGTAAGACGCTAGATGTCTTTGATGCAAGTGGGTGGCCGCATGTCCTGGATGGCCTGGACCTTGTCGGGGTTCGTCTCAATCCCATGCTGAGTCACCAGGAAGCCGAGGAATTTTCCCGATCTGACTCTGAAGGTGCACTTGGTGGGGTTGAGCTTCATGTTGTACTTGAGGAGGGTGTCGAAGGTCTCGGCCAGGTCAGTAAGATGATCCTCAGCCTTCGGCATCTTGACGAGCATGTCATCGATGTAGTCCTCGATATTCCGACCGAGTTGTCCCTTGAATATTTGGTTGACCAGCCTCTGATATGTTGCCCCGGCATTCTTTAACCCAAAAGGCATCCGGGTATAGCAGTGCACGCCGAAGTCGGTGATAAAAGGGGTCTTCTCAATATCCTCTGGGTCCATCCGGATCTGGTGGTAGCCAGAATAGGCATCCAGGAAGCTGAGCAACTCGTTGCCAGAGGTTGAATCAACAAGTTGGTCGATGCTCGGCAGCGGGTAACAATCCTTCAGTGTGGCCTTGTTGATATTGGTGAAGTCCACGCACATTCGCCACTTTCCCGAAGCTTTAGGTACCAGAACAACATTGGCGAGCCACGTTATCTGATCACATGATGCAAGACGACAAAGCTTGATAAAAGCACAACCCTCTGCAACCGAGGAGAACCCACTCATGCCTCCAACCAATCAGGAGAAAACTCCACACTTGACCTGACCTCAAACCTCAAGCACACTGGAAACCGCACCTTCCAACGCCAGGAAAACCAATACCACCTGCCAGGTCAGCGCCCCCGACAACACCTACCAAGTGTTTCGTCGGACCCCACTCACAGCATCCCCCGATGCACCACCATCACAATTCCTCGAATCGCAACACACCACGTCTCGAGCATTGGCTCCGTTGATCGCCAGCCACACACTACTGTAATGATCGAGCTAGCCGCTACCACACGATCCTTACCTACGTCCGCCTCTGATCTCAAAACTATCAACACGCCAAAACGCTTACCAAGGAGTGATGAGAATCCACTAAAACACCAGGCTCGACGGCCATAATATCTCTAGCCACCGGACATCATTCTCTCGAATCCATCCATGCTAACACCAATCCATCCTCGAGCTGCCACCGCGCTGACCACCACGCCAAGAGTCACAACACGAACCACAACTGGCACCTGCCAACACTCATCCTCGAGCCCCAAGCTCGCCACTACCACACGATCTCGAACCAAATTCAGGGTGACCACAACCCAATCCAAGAAGATCCTCTCCTCATCTGAGCACATCTCGACCAGAGCGCCCGCTCTGTCACCTCAAACCACGATCTCAATGCCTCAGGGGCTGGATAAATCTCGAACTAGGATGGCCAAAACCAATAACAGCTCCTCCCGAGCACACTCACAGCCACTTAACCACAAACAATCATTACTAGCCACCTGACCTCGCTGTAGATTCCTCGAACATAGCACCACGAACACGCGCCTGCCAGTAACTCTGTCCAACGCAGCACAACCAGGGCCACCACCAATGAGGGAGAAAGCTCTCGACCTTGATCCTCAGGCCCCACGCCGGCACTCCAACGAAAGCAGCAACCATGTTCACAGCGCCAACGTCGTGCCCTCAAGCTCTCACGCGAGAAACGGAGACGGGCAAAGGGGGTAATAGAGGAGAGAGGAAGAGACTTGGGAAAGAAGTCACCCCATCACCCTAGGGCGCCCCCCTCTCCATCTTCCCCATTCCACCTCTCTCTAGTGCACACCCATCCCAGCCCTTCTTTCCATCAAATCTAGCTCACCCCACCCCCTCCACCTCTGCCCCCTCAGCCCCCTAGAGACCCCAACCACGTCCTCCCCACTTCCATACCATTAGCCATCAACCCCCTTGCTGTGCAGCCCCCCTTCTTACTCCATTGGTCACCACAAGGTTGCAGCTCCGGTGGCAGGTCACAGGCAGACAGCAAGGGTTCTGGAAACAATAGCTTTTTCAGTACTTCCCCAACTCATATGGTGGCAAATCATATACCAATGGAAAGGTCGTCCAGAGAGCTTTCCAAGCGTGGTGGTTTCGTCATCGACTGAGTTCTGAGCTGCCCGCGAGAGTGAATCTTCTCCGACTGCGCAAGAGCTCTCAAGCAACAAACCAGAGCCCTAGAAAAAGTTCCACCACGGCCACTCCCTTGTAGCTCTGGACGTGAAACTTGGCTGAGGGCATCTTCTACCAGTCCTCTATCATCCCCAAGAAGCGTAGTGAAGTTCGGACCCCGGCATCAAGAGTTACAAATTTTCTTCAGAAGTCATGCCAGGTTGGTTCCCCTATTCCTGAACGGACCCACTTCCACCATTCTGGCCAATACGATCAGTCCTGACATCGTCTGAGGTTGCCGTCAGTCCCATCTGAAATAAGGCTTGTCCGCAGTCGTCACGGTACTAGCCCCTCCTCCATCTGAGTTCAGGACTATCTGTGGTGTCTCCATCTTCCAGCAGTAATACCCTGGGAGCAGCCAGCACCAGTACTGTCTGGCACTGTTCCAAGACCTGCACCAGCCAGCAACCATCTCAGGGTTAATCTAGAAAATTCGAGCGTCTTCCTGGGCCAAGTCGAAGAGTTTTGGCACTGGTCTCAGTTCATTTGGAGTTCGGAAGTGTCCGTGGTGGTGCCCACTTCGATTGACTGTCCAGTGATTCCAAAAGCTGGCAGCACCGACAAGGAGCCCGGCACATCAAGTTTCTAGCTCCGTCCCCTCCCCTCGCTTGGCCGGCTGAAGGCCCCTCCCTACGTGGAGGTAGTTTTGGGGAGGAATAAGAGAACCTCCGTGGTGACATGACCCACGGTGCACACGGAGGTAATGGACCCTAAGGCTGGATGTGTAAAGCTACGACTATTAGGTTGGTCGAAGCCTCGAGCTAACATACACGTCAACTTCATTTGCCTGTCTAATCCCTTGATAAGGTCTTCTAAAATATCAACATGGTGAAAAGATTGGAAAGTGGTATGGAATGAGTTGACGGGCACTATTTGTAGTGCGGGGTCCATGGATGGATAGCAAGGTGATTTAGGGACCAAGCCCTTCTTAAGCCAACTAGGTAGTGGCTCTTCGATGAGTAGCTTCCCTATTAGAAGCACGGGTGGCAGAGGTGGAGCAAGTGTAGGAGGCTGTGAGCGAGGGGAAGGGTTCCCTGACAGTGGCGAGTGAGGCCTTGGGGCAGGAGTGTCCTGCCTTGTAGGCTCAAGTGGACGTCCCACCGGCTTGGCACCCCACTGAAATGTCGATGCCTACCGTAGGGTAGATTCAAACCTAGACTCGAATGGCTCAACCTCAAAAGCGACCTTGTTATAACCGCTAAATTGGCACTAGCCCAATCGGGCACAATTCGGACCCACGAACTCAGCAGGTCAAAGTCTAGACAGTTTGTCAAAGATCCCTTACAAAATTCGTAACTTAACGTAGGAAGATCATAATGGGATGAGACCATGTTCATTAGAAAGCTTGGGCCCTTAGCCCAAACTCTTATGTTGAGGTGGAAACCCAATTCGCACCAGAACCTATGGTTCTTAGCCCGTTTCTACCAGCTATCATGAAGAGGTGTGACTGTTGGGTGAATTCACACGTAATTAATGGAAAATTCATAACTCCTGATAGGGATAATGAAATTTGATGACACCAAGACCACAATTTAGATCAAGAAGTGTTACGCCCTGACGTGGAATATCGGGGCTGGCAGTAGAAACAATCAAGAATAATCCATTCATTCCACACATGCCACACTAAGCCAAAAAAATCACACAACGCCATGAACAGAAAATAACTCCATTAACTAAATAACAATTGAATAATCCACGTTCCCAATTACATAATTCAACTTAAACATAATCCCAACATAGCATCCCAAGGCCATACACACGGCCCGCACGGATACTCGGAGCACACGCATGGGGTTACCCGGACCCCAAAACTCACGAGCACGCCAATCGACGTAACACGGCACCTTCAGACACCCCCAAAACACAAACACAGGTCTCACGGTGTCCGGGACATTCACGATGTCGAAGGTCAACCACTGGGTCACAACCGGGTCGACCGAGGACCAATACGACGCACAACAAACACAGAAACACAGAGAATCGCCTGGCGGTCCAACCTTGGGCCGCCACAGTCTATAGCGGCGCAACTCTGGTCCGCCACAAGGACTCTAGCGGCCCAACCTTGGTCCGCTAGAAGACGAGTCACGTTGGGTCTGGCAGTCCTATATAGGGCCGCCAAGTTACTCTAGCGGTCCAACCCTGGTCAGCTAAGATCCCTCTGGCGCGCGTACCTACGGCCGCTAGAGGGCACGTGACCCCAATGGTCAAAACACGCGCCCCGAAGCACAACGGTCAAAATCGAAAGTAGCGACTGAAGCTACAGCTGCTACAGCAGTTGGCAGTTTATCGTGCGGCCGTCAACCGATGAAAACCCCTGCCGACAAAATAGTAACAGGTGGCGCACCCACCTTAGGCCGCCAGGGCATCTGACGCGCCTACTTTGGGCCGCCGGTGAGTGTGGCGGTCTCTGGAAGGGCCGACACACCCACCCGAGAACGGGAGGGCGGGAAGAATCTCAAAAACCCGTTCCACGCCTCGATCATGCACGGATGAGGGGGGAAACAAGGGGGAAGCTCCCCTGACACCCCTATCATGCATCTATGCCCTCGAATCGGTGGATCGGCACATAAGTCCTAAAACATGGATTTTCCCCAAAACGCCCAAATAAGCCTGCTCGGCTCACCACGGCCTATGAAACTCGCGGGAAAGGAAGTGCACGAGTCAAAGTTCTGTCCCCCTACCTCCACCGAAGATTTCGCGCACCGTGGACGTCGATCCACGAAGAAAACGTCGTTAAACCCTCGTCGGCTCGCGATCCCACTAACCGCCTCCACCATCGCGATCCTCGCTCCATCCTCGCCGCTCCACGCCCCACGATCCTCGCCGCCTCGCCCCTGTCGTAAGTCAAGTATAAGAAGCATTTAGATGAGCATTTAGTAAGTATTTCAATGCATTTAGTCTAGAGGCTTACCGATCTATAAGGGAATGTGTCCATGTCATCCTGGATCGCCCGTGATAGGCGCTGCAGCAATCCCATGCCCTGAGCCGTCACCCACGGCCTCGCAATGGGTATCCGGTCTAGATGTACCTCCCTCCCTCACCCTAGGCCAGGGAGGTACAAGTAGCTTCATACCTACGTTAGTCAAAAGTTATCATATAGCAATAATAAGCATGGCCATAAGCCGAAGCATAAGCATTTAGAGTTAAGCATTTGTACCTGAAGTAGAGGTAAGAAGTCGCCCAGCATCATCTGCCGGTCAGTCGTGCTGAGCGAGTCGAAGAGAAATGCCAGTACCGCAGCTCCCCAGGCATACTCTCCGACTCTGACTAGGTCTCTCAGAAGTGGGAGGAGCTTGCAGCTCACCCCATCTTCTCTCGTCGCAAATAGTAGCTTCTCGAATAGTAGCATCAGGAAGTGGCGCAGCACTATATCTCCCTCTGGTCCTGGTCCTGCGGCCACTCTCTGTCTAGCATGGTCTGTCAATCGGCCTAGATGCTCCTCCGGTAGCTCACCCACGGCTATTGCCACTTCCCTCAGTCCCAAGCTATCCTGCAATGTCGCTCTCACCAACATCGATCAGTGGTGTCCTGGCCGTGTCAACTCCAAATCCAATAGCTCCCTCGCCATCTCTCAATAGTCAGCGTAGGTGGTCCCCGTCACTGGTGCTCCATATACTCGAAGCCCTGTGATCCTTGCCACGTCCTCGAGCATGGGGATCATGTGTCCCCATGGAAAGAGGAAGGCTCGATTGATTGCGCCCCATCTCTCGTGCAGTGCGTACAAGAGGGCTGTGTCAATCCGCATCACCTCTATCCCCAGGAACTCAGCAAAGCCCATCGCTACTAGTCTCTCTCTCTAGTAATCTGACAGCGCCTAGTACACTGCCCAGACCTATAGCCATGAGATCCGCATCCGTCACTTCCCCTGCATACATTTAGAACATTGAGTTAGTCATTTTATAACTAAAAAAAATCACTTTCTTCCCAAAAATCCATCTCACTCTCTTACCCTCTCTCTCTCTCTCACGATCGCCACTCTCTCTCTCTCCTCCGGGATTCGGGCGAGATGATGACAGATCGTGACGTGGAGGGCACCGTTGGACTCATGGCGACGAGTGGAGCGCGTTGACGCCCACCTCGACACTGATCGCGGCTTGTGGAGGTGAGACGGAGTGGGAAGGGCGTGGCATCCTCGACTTTTGCATGCGGCCCGGACGGCCATTTCAGCTTGTTCCAGGTAGGGGGATGGATTCTCACTCACCGTAGGATCACTCCCTTGCACATGCGCGACGATTCACGCCCTCTAGCATGTCCATTATCAATATTTTGGTTTTTCCTCCGTAAACTATGTAATTTATGTTTTAATCCACCATGGGCATTGTTCTTATGTTTTCTAGTTGTTAATTGTTGCTACAGATGTGTTTGATAGCAGGGAAACAGGTTTTAGTGCGATCCCCATCAATTTCAATCGACTGGGAGGTGTTTCGGTTTCAAACCAAACCCACATGCTACCCAATCGGTGTGACGGCCACTCTAGTGGCCATTATGCATTTAACGCCCCTCATAAGGCACGTTATAGTCTTGTAGCGGACCATTACTGGTCTGTTACGTTCGAGTGTAACGGGCGACCCTTAGTCCGTTACAGCCCTTTAACCTTGTTTAGCTTAGATATGGTGGTTGGCGTGGCAGTCTATCATGCGATCGTCACAGCCTTGTAGCGCACCCCTATAGGTGCATTACATGCTTGTAAAAATTGTGGATTTTCTTATGTTCGAGTAAGTTTAACAGACCTAATGGGATCCGTTATATTTGGTGTGACAGACCATCCTTGGTCCGTTACAGCCTGTGCATGATGAGTTCTCATAAAAATAGTTCGGGTGACCATAGCGGACCAGTGGAGACGCATTATGTCATCCTAACGCACCATCCCTGATCCGTTATATTAGGTAACAGGGCTAAGCTAGTCTGTTACAGTTCTGGTGTTCTAAAAGTGGTAATTTCATTCTCTAATACATTTTAAGTTGCATATCCGCCATGTTTAAGTTATTTTATACTGCAATGGCTTACTTTTAGATCCCAGTAGAGTGCTCCTCAAGACAACCAATTTCATCTTCAAACAAGGCAAGTTTAGTTTCCAAAACATCATTGGCATTCTTCAAACCTTTAACTTGCATTTCAAATAAATTACACTTTCCACATGAGTTAGATGAGTGAACAATTTCATGGATCTTTTTCTTTAATGTTCTATTTTCATTTTTCATCCTTCTATATTTCTCATCTAGCTACTCATAAGCAAGTTCCCACTATTCATTCGAGATAACTTCTGTGTCAGAAATTACCTAATCGTTGTTGCTTTTCACCATAAGGCACATGTTCTTGATGAGTTCTTCGATGTCTTGCTTCTCATCGGACGTAGATTCATCCTCGTCCTCGTCACTCCATGTCACCTTCATGGCCTTTGACTTCTTGCCCTTGACAAATTTTCCTTTCTTCTTCTACAGCTTGGGTCATTCTCCTCGCATATGCCCCACCTTCTTACATTCATAGCAAATTATCTCGACTGTCTTGGATGGTTCATTTCGCTGCCTTGGCTGCCTTTTTCCTTTCTTGAACTTCCTGCCAAATCGTCTCCTTTGGTGTAGGAATTGTCTTACTCTGCTAATCAACATGGCAACCTCTTCATCATCAGTGGTTCCCATTGACTCCTCTTAGCTAGAGACACTCTCCGGGAGTGCTTTCAAGGCAATTAGTTTCTTCTTCTTCGGATCCTCTTCCGTTCTCTTCATAATGTTAATCTCATAGGTCATTAATGACCCTATGAGTGCATTCATGGTGAGCGTTGACAAATCCTTTGAGTCTTCTATCATGGTCGCCATGGTGTCCCAACTCGGTGATAGAGACCTCAACACTTTCCGAACCAAATCCTTATCTGAGAACTCTCTCCCGAGTGATTTTAATCCATTTGTTATCTCCATGTGACGTGCGAACATCTCGGAGAGATTTTTCTCATCCTTCATCTATAACAGCTCGTAATCACGGATCAGCATATTCGCCTTCGTCTCCTTAACTTCTATGGTACCTTCATAGATATGTCACGTCCCAACGCAGAATATCAGGACGTACAGTCAGAAACTAGCTAGAAATAACACCAATATGCTAAACTAAGCAATTACATAGGTGCTATGATGGTTCCAGCAAGTCGTCGAAACAGAAATCGGCCCATTGCTGGAAAAATAAGAAATATCAGATTATTATAAAAATCTCACCCCACTCACTTCTCTCTCCTCACTATCTCGAATCTCTCTCTCTCCATCTTGACACACTCTCTCTCCCATCACACGTTCTCTCTCATCCAACCCCCATTCTCTTGGTTTGCGGTCCAAATGGACCCCAGTTGATGCGTGGGAGGTACTGACGGGATGGGCTCGACGCGTGGATCACGTCAGTACCCTTCTTCCCTCGGCTCGTGGAGCATGGAGACGTGTGCGAGCGAAAAGACGGCGTGGCCCCCGTCGCCCGATCTGCACCGATTCGTGGTCTTCGCCGCGCAAGAGGTAGGGGAACAGACTCCTCATCTCGCTAGGAATCCGTTGACGCCCTCTGCATCGCCATCCGTCGCCATCTTCCTCATTTTCTATGTAATTCTTCTTTTGGGTGATTTTAGGGTTAATTCTCAGTTTTCGTGTCTCTCTCGATTTCTGGTCCAGACAACTACTGATCGAAGCCAGAGAGGTACCGTTGGATCGGTCGTGTCGCGAGGATTGCGTTGATGCCCACCTTTCCTTGATTCGCGGAGCGTGGAGTCGAGCCGGGTCGGGAGGCACCGCGTCGCCCTCTCGTCAGTTCACCGTCGATTCGTCATTTTCATCGTCATCCAGGTAGGGGGATGGATTCCTTACTTCGTCAGGACACCGCCGATACCACTTGCGTCGTGGTCCGACACCCTTTATCTTGTATTTCGTGCATATTTCTGTTTAGTGTATTTTTAATCTTTTAATGCCTGAAATTATCGTTTAATTGTTAAAATCTATTCCATGTGCATCGAATTTCATTTCTAGTGGCATGCGTAGGCTTGAACGGTCGGTATGGGTTAGCAGGTTGAGTTGGTTTTGTATTCCGCCGCGTCCCCCATCGATTTCGATCGATCGGGAAGGGGTTCCGATTCTGAACTCCGGAGTCACAAAATCCAGGTGGCATAACGCGCCACCCCTGGTGCGTTAGGGTTGTTTAGCGCATCCCTATAGGTGCGTGATGTGGTCCGTGTACTGAGTTTTTTGTGCTTTTTCTTTAGCCCAGCATGCATCATACGCATCTTTGAGCATTCATGAGCCTCATCTATCCAAAGTGTCTCAGTAATGGTGGATAGCTGTGTCTGTAATCTCGAGTAAGCAGAGTCATTCCACTCTGAGTTGGAAGGTTTCCTTCGATCTACTCGCTTGGTCTGGTTAGCTGAAGATTCCTGTCTGGAGTTTAGTTAATCGTCTCTTTCCTTTCCGTTGCTCCAGCCGCTGGCCGTGTTTTCATTTCCTTAGTTGTTAGTTCCTCCAGACACGCGTCATTTGGTTTACCATTTCTTGTGGGTTAGTCCAAAGTTTTTCGGAAGATTTTTATCGCTCGTTGGTTGAGGATGGGTGTCATTTGCCTTAACGCTCACTTTTTAGTTCACTCCGCTCCATCTCTGCTACATCTCCATGTTCCATTTCGCTTCCACTTCACCTCCGCTCGCTCCCCTGCAAAGGGGACATTAAGGAGGGGCATCTGTTGACACCCGTTTTATGACCAATAAGTTGGGTCACCTTCGTACTCTTCTTAATGATGCTCTGAGTTATCCACCCTTGTTGGACCTCCTTGGACAATTTTGAGGCCTCTTTCATGCGTCATTTCCTCTTTGGTTGGATCAAGTTCCTTGTCTTTGGTCCGCTGAATGAAGTTTAGCAAACTTTTCATTTCATTTGTCACTCCATGGTCTCTGATGCATCATTCCTAGCGCGTTACGATTCTATAACGCATCTACATTTGACCGTTAAGTTATCCAAGAGTCCAAAGCCAACGTCTTTCTCCCCAAGCTTATCTTATCTTATCCATTGTGGTGTAACGGTTTATCGTGCAGCCGTCACAATCTTCTAATGCATCTTTATTTGACCGTTACAATCTTTCAGAGTCCTGTTCGCGAAAACTTCACCCGTTCGTCTTATCTCTTAGTGGATAAGGTTCTGTGACGGTCCATTCCAGGAGCGTTACATCCTTGGGGCAATTTATCGTGTGGCCGTTACATCAGATAGAGTGTTCTAGCAGAGCTGCTCTTTCTCTGCTACTCCGTGGTCGAATTAAGAGTTTGATCTGTTGATTTCTCCCTCAAATCTCATCCTTAGAAGACACGATACACACAATCGTCTGATTAGTCAGAACGAGCGCACCCTGGGCTTCTTTAAGCCCGCATAAATCGTCACCCCGGTGACTGGCACGCCCTCGCACTCAATAAACCGAACAAACAAACGAAAGGACGAATAAACGAACGAAAAGAACGAAGAGTTCCCCATAAGTGCGTCCACAATCTCCCAGGGTTTTGACCGTCGTTTGTGACCGTTATACAGTGTTTGGGGTGTGCGGCTAGGAACTGGCCGTATATCCCTCGTGCGGCCAGGGTCTAGCCGTACGTCACTTGGTGCCATTGGCAGGTCATGCGGCCAGAGTTGGACCGCACATGTCTTGTGCGGCGAGGTCCTAGCCCCCCTTCTCTTGTGCGGCTAGATCCTAACTGCACTTGTTTTCTTACCGTTAGAGGAGGGGCGGCCAGCGGTTGACTGTTCATCCCTTGAGCGGCCCGAGATCGACCGCACGTCCCGTGACTTTCCGACCGTTGTTGTTACCGTTACGCAGTGCCTTGGGGTGAGCGGCTAGGGTCTAGCCGCATGTCCCCATGAGCGGCCATGGCCTGGCCATACATCTTTTGGTACCGTTGGTACATGAGCGGCCCAGGTGGGACCACCCATGCCTTGGAACGACGAGATCCTAGCTGCCCTTCCCCTGAGCGGCTAGTGTCCAACCGTTCGTGTTTCTTATCGTTGGGAGTGAGGGACGACCAGGTCGGCCCGTCTTTCTCCCACGCGCGGCTACGAGTTAGCCGTGCATTCGTGAGTGGCCAATGATGGACCGTTCATCGTCTGAGGCATAGCCGGTGATTTTTCGTGCCGATTTGAGTCCCGGGTGAGTAGACCTCGATCCACGTGCTGATCCGTGGTCTGACTGATGCTGGACATCATGTGGGGATCAGGTGTGGGGAGTCGTGAGGGGTCTCGGGATGTGGCATCTTCGGCTTACGTCACCATAAGTCAATATTGCACGAGGAGTGATCCTTGTACTCATTGCCTTCGGAGTAGTTTTTCGTGACGTGAGGGTCTGTACTTTCGGTGACCCATCCACTAGTCGTAGCTTCCACGGCACGCGTGTGTCGGCCCACTAGGAGCACTTCTCTTTTTGGTGTAATGAAAGAACCAAAAATGTAAGGCGGTGGCATCGTAATCTGGACTTGCCCATTTGTGCTTGCCTTTGCCGTGGTTTGACCACTGTATCTGTAGTAGTTGGAAAGTACTGACTTTTCTTGCGCATCTCTTGCACGCTAGTTGGGCAAGCGTCTGACAGGGTGTCTTTCCGTTTTCTCATGCTTTAAATGCCCGGCCGCTTCGTGTGTCCCGCTGGGAGGAACTTAGGAGGCTGAGGAAACCGTTCGTAGGGAAAGGCCCCTTCAGCATGCTTTCGAGGGGAGAATCATATAAGGCAAGTAGCCTCCCTTTGCCTATAAAAGGTATAAAGGGCGTCTCTTCCTCTCCATCGCTTAGGGCCTTCCATGACAGTCTTTCCTCCCTCCTTCTCCATGAAGCGTTGTGCCGTCAGGTGGATGCATGGAAGATGCTTCAGAAGATGAATATGCAGATGGTAGAGGGTGGAGAGTTTTCGCTACTTCGGGTTTGAAGGGAGTTCGACGGCCGGTGGGCAGGTTTGAAGGGGGTTCGACGTGCAGAAGCATGTTGCCTTCCTTTATCAGTTTCAGCGGCGCTGGGGGGGAAAGTGTTGAGCGTGATACACCCCGCCCCTCCTTTCTTATTCCCCCTTCCCATGGGACTTCCGTCCATGGAAATGGTCTCTGCCTTCTCTCATCCTACCTCCCTTCCCGGTTCCTTCTTCTATCTCTCCCCCCATTTCTTTGGAGGGGTTTCTACCAAAGGGTCGGTAGATAGCTCCCTCTTCCTCTTCTGGATCTTTCCCACTGCTGATCCTGTCGGTGGTGATTTTTTTAGAGAGCAGCCTCTTTCTCTCACTTCTGCTCTTCTCTTTTCATTTCTTTGACTCTTTGCAGGATGCCTCTGGACATCCCTGCGATGAGTTGGCTTTCTCTTCCTCGTCATTGGCAGCTTGGAAGGTAGACTTCCGCTTCCTCTCCAATCCCTCTATAACCTTTCTCCCAAGCTACCCGAGCCAACAGGTCGACCATCCTTTATCCGAGCCAGTTTCTACACAAGGCAGAGTCAGTGGCCAGGCGCAGGAGGGCTAACCGAGTCAGCCGCATACTAATCACATATATCATAACAAAAGTCTTGAACGGGTAAAAATAAAAAAGAAGGGTCATATCCACATTTACGCACACACATTTATATCCACATCCCTGTTCCCATCCACATTCACACACATTCACATTGGCATCATCACCTACAAACAAAAATTCGCATCCACATTCACATACACATTCATATCCCCTTATTTTGTGTCCTGGCACCATCAATACAAGCAGTTTGAGCCTGTTTGTGCTAGTGCCTAGGCCAATGAGCATTCAGTGTGGTGTGGCCAGTGGTGGTCCTAGGCTGACTATAATAAGTATGTCTCCTGGGAATCCATATCCTGGATTGCCTGATCTAATTTTTGGCCTGAGGTCTATAAGTTTGAGTTGGATATGAATGATATCCAGACCTCCCTTGAATTCTATCCCTTCCAGACCCGTTAAACTGTTGTGGCTGAGCATGATAGTAGGTGTGATAGGTCTGAACTCTGGGATGATAGATTTGACCTGTGTAACCCCTATTTGCATCTTGTCTCCTGTACATGTTAGACCCACCTGAAGTGTGCAATGGCATGGATTGGGTCTTTTTCTATTTTTTGTGTGAAGACTTGGTGAACCCAGTTTGGGGTTTAGGTGTGAGTGAAGGTTCGCCGCTAACCTGAAACCTGCCCTGAGATGTGGAGCAGTGTGTGCTCACATGGCTAGACTCACCAATTTTCTATTTGTCCTTGTCCTTGGCACTAGGTATCTTGGAATTACTAAGTTTTTCTAAATTATTTCCACTGTGCATTTTGATGAGAGGTCCTTTTTCTTTTTCAGCTACAAATGAAATGGTCTTCAGTTCAAAGCTCTTTTTAGCTGTTGGATTAAATCCAAGCCCCTCTTTTCTGAAGTTAACCTTAGTCCCCAAAAGAGCATTCAGATTTTCAATCCCTTGGGTCATGTTCTCAATAGTTTTCTATTTGTCTTCATTATCTTTCTCTGATTTTTCAATCGATTTCTTCAATTCAGCATTGACACATAAAATAGCTTCATATTTCTCATTCACAATTTTCATTTCATTTTCATATTTTTGCAATCTCAATTTCAAATCATCAATGGCATGGATGAAAGGTCACTCTCACAGCTCACCCGCGGTGGTCACTCACGTGATCGGCACTTTGGTCCGGGCACTCACTCACTACCGACGGAGCAACCGAAAATAATACTAAGCTAAGCAGAGTTAAACCAGCAAGGAGAAGGGGCCAGAAGCTCACCTGATCAGCGTGAAGACGCCGATCCTGGTCGGAGATGAAGGCGAGCGGGGAGGCATGGGTATGCACCCGCACGCCGTGCCGATGTAGCTTCTCCCTGTTTATGTGTTACATTAACAACTCCTCACGTAGGAGGGATGGACTAGGGGCTGGGAATTGGGGTTACATTCAAACACTACCTCCGTGTAGGGAGGGGCGCTAAGCCGGCCAGGCGGGGTAGGGGGAGATAGCTAATCGAGTGCTGATTGAATACTCCGCCGGTTCTGCCCACTTCTGGAATTACTGGACAGATAGTCACTGTTGACGCTGCCACGGGCTCTACCGGACTTGGAAGTCGCCAAAACCTATGCCAAAACGTCACTGATGGACCAAGGAATGCTCCTAAATTTTTTTAGGGAGGATCAGAGGTCGTCGAAGGCCGGGGCAGGCTTTGGAGCTAGACCACTTCGTTCTGGCTCGGACTGGTCCGAGAGCACTGCAGTAGGAAGAAGAAGTCACCATAAACATTCCCGCAGTTCGAACAATGCGGGACCCAAACAGACGCGAATGTGATCAAGTCTTATTCGGGCAGAAACCAGAAAGAACGCCAGAGGAGGTCGGGGAAGAGAGATAGAGCTCAAAGAGTGAAGGGGTGTCTGTTCAAGTCCTGACTGGACTGATCTGCGCACCTGGGGGAGAAAAATTAGAACGAGAGGCTCCGTGATGTGACACAACCTAAGGGTGAGTTGGGACTGACCAAATGATCCTTGGATCTAGGAGTGCAAGCACAACCACAAGGCCATGAGGCCTATGCAAGCGGGCAATCGTCAACGCGCATACTCGATCCGGGGGTGACTCGGGGATGCCGAGTTGAGGGTGTGGGACAAGATCCTTACTGGTAGAGGGCCAGCAAGACTCAAGGCTAGTCTCCCCTAAGGTACGGATGCTCAATTCAAAGAGTCGGCAACAAGAATTTTTATTTACACGAAACTCCCCCTGAATGTGACCATCATTCATAGAACAATTTATTCAAACAATGGACTATTTCTAAACAAATCAGATATGCTTGTAATCATCATAGCAAAGACAAGTATTTTGTGCATTAAAAGGAGTAAATAGCTTAAACCTGAGTTAATTGAGGTCTGCATAGACCTAGCTCTCTCCTTAAGGCAGAAAACCTGTCATTGCTTAAAGGTTTTGTGAAGATATCTGCTATCTGATTTTCTGAGTCAACAAAATGGAGCTCAAAATGATTTTTGAGGACTTCGTCTCTAATGAAATGATGTCTAATTTTAATATGCTTAGTCCTAGAATGCATGACTGGATTTTTTGTAAGTTTTATTGCACTAGTGTTATCACACAGAATGGGAACACATCCAAGATCTATTAGATAGTCTTGGAGTTGGTGTTTGATCCATAACACTTGGGTGTCACTACTCCCTATAGCAACAAATTCTGCTTTTGCAGTTGAGAGGGTGACCGAATGTTGTTTCTTGGAGGCCCAAGAAACCAAACACCCACTGAGAAATTAATAATAGCCGCTAGTGCTTTTGCGATCTAGTTTGCAACCGGCATAGTCTGCATCTGAATATGAAATAAGTGAAAGCTCACAGGATGCAGGATACCATAGTCCCAAGTCCTGAGTGCCAGCAAGGTATCTAAAGATACGCTTGATAGCAGTGAGGTGGGACTCCCTAGGACTAGACTAAAATCTAGCACATAGGCAAACACTAAACTGAATGTCTGGTCTAGATGTAGTTAGATAGAGTAATGACCCGATCATACCTCTATACTTCTTGGCATCCACAAGTGTACCTTGTTCATCTGCAACCAGCGAAGTGGCTATCCCTACTGGAGTTCCTTACTATTTACAGTTGGTCAGATCAAACCTTTTCAATAACTCCTTCACATATTTGGCTTGACTTATGAAATAGCCCTCATTGCTTTGATTAATCTGCAAGCCAAGAAAGAATTGAAGCTCACCCATTAGACTCATTTCAAATTCATTGGTCATGAGTTTAGCAAACTCCTCACACATTTGAGGTTTGGTGGACCCAAACACGTCCAACTGCCCCCAACCACGTGTGCACACACAGACCATGCATCCTAGGTCTGGCCTCTAACTAGTTTTCCCCTCAGTCGGACTCTGGCTGATGACGTGGGGCTCGACAGAAACCAGTCTAAAAACCATCCTCAAGGTAGCTGTCCCACCACTCCCAAGTGGATTCTAGCACACGCGTACTGGCAGGCTACGACTAGTGGAGTGTCTCTGAAGGAGTAGACTCTCAAGCCATGAAAAATAATGTCCGAACCCAGCGGAGTATGGGGACCGCCCCACATACCAGCACCGTCGCACGGTACCACAGTCGGAAAAGAAACGGGACTGCACGCCACGCGGTACTACCCAGAGCCTGGCGGACCAACACTGGTGTGATACAGGCGGTGACGGGCCAGCACAGGTGCGCCACGGTGATCTGACAGACCACCTTAGGTGTGTCAGGAACCCAGTGTAAAATGGACCATAACGCACCTACACAAGTGCATTACAGAATATGACGGACCGACAAGGGTGTGTCAGGGCACGAGCCAAAACAGAGAATGTAACGTGCTCCTCTAGGGGCGTTACGTCACCTAACGGACCAGCTCAGGTGCATTAGGTCACAGTACCAAACTAGTTGTAACGCACTCCCCTAGGGGCGTTACAGTCCCTAACGGACCAGCACAGGTGCATTAGGTGGAAGGCATAACGCGCCCTCACAAGAGCATCACATTCCCTGACGGACCAACACTGGTGCGTCAGGCTACAATGACCCCCAATGGTCAAATTCTAACGGTCGAAAACATTGTGACGGACCAACCCAGGGGCGTCACAGTCATGTGGCGGTCTATCGTGGGACCGTCACGCCCATGAAAGCCCAAGCTCAAAACCAACGAAGCATAACGCACCTCCCTGGGCGTGTTATGCCCTGTGGGTCTCTGATACGACTGCCACAGTGTTCTAGTGATGAAATGGCGAATTCAACCCAAAAATGCCGACCACGCCCCCATACCTCCATAGGAGAGGGGGAAAACAAGGGAAAGCTCCCCAATAACCCCTAGCATAAATCTACAGTCTTGGATCAGCCAAAAACATGATGGATTGATAGATCGGGCGATCAGTCATTCCATCCCCTCCCTCCACCACTAACCCCATCCCCACCCCCTTCTTGTATTATTGAGGGGAGCATACAGTCTACCTATTCATAGACCAGAAGACCAGAAACTCTCAGAGGTCACTTCATCTTCATCCCTATGTTCCTGAAGGATCAAGAGGTACCGACGAAAGCGTCTCCAAGTCTTCTTCACATCGGCGGTTGTCTCATCCTCTTCTGAATTTGTGGTTGTCTGGGGGAAGCGATCTACTCTGATTGCGCAGAAGAGGTCTGGCCAGCAACCTGAGGCTGTTTGCAGAAGCTTCCACGACTAGTCACTTCAAGATCTGAAGACGGGGCTTGTCCGAGGCCTTCTACGATGAGTCTTCTTTCTTCTCCAAGAAGTGGGACTCCATTCGGCGACCGGAGCAATAACTTCCAAATTTTCTCCTCTCAGTGCGTTGCTCTGTCCCCTCTAGGACTGAGCAGACACCCTGTCACTCACTAGACTGCATCGGCCTACTCCAACATTGGCTGGCACCCTCGTGGATCACATTTTGATGACGACTCGTCAATAGTTCCAACGCTACCTGCCACGCTCAATTTTGAGTTCGGGAGTGTTCGTGGTGGCCTCGACTTCCTACTGTTGCGGTTCTGTAGCAGTCAGAACTAGGAAGTAGAGGCCCTGTTCATGGTTCTTCCCTGATCGGCCCCGACAACTTGAGAATTCCAGAAAAATCAGCCAAGACTCTGGTCCAATTATGAGGAGTTGGCTGCTGGTTTTGTCAAAATCTGAGTCCGGGAGTTGCCACAACAGCATCGACACCGACTATCTATTCTCTGTTCCTGAGAAGGGACAGAATCAACTCCGACAACCATTGAAGCTTCTAGCCTACTTCTTCCCCTCCCCGCTTGGCCGGCTAAAGGCCCCTCCCTACGTAGAGGTAGTTTTGGTTGTAATCAATTAACCCCCACCCCAATATCCCCCCTCCTGTGTGAGGCGTAGTGGTGTAAACATTTGAGCAGGTTGAAGCTTCCTCGCCACGGCGTGGGTAAACCCCACGCTTCCTCATTCGCCCACGTCTCCGGTCGGGACCGGTTTCTTCAAACCGGTCGAGTAATTGTGCTTAATTAACTCATTAAATGGTCCATTGAAACTAATCAAATAAATTAACGAGCATATCAAGTTCTTTGCCTTGGGTGAGATCCATTGCACATTATTGTTGCGCGTTCATGATTATTGTGCATTCTTAGGGTAGTTTTCATGTTTTGTGTGTCATTTTGTCAACATTAAGCCCATTCAATCTGATTGCATCGTCATCCTTGGTCACATTTGCATTGGTATTCGTGCGTTAGTCTGTCTGCCTCAAGTGCCAGATCGTGGTCAACACTGGACCGCCTCCTACTAGCCACGATCATCCCTAAATCACCTTCTCCCCTTTGGCTCCTGCCCTCTCTTCGTCCTTCGCCCTTCCTTCTCTGGTTGTATTCCTAGTGAATTTTCTGTATTAAGTCTCTACTCTCTCACGGAGCGTCGCTTTAATCCCATGTATCCTTCTCAATCCTCCTACTCCCATGTGGACTCCTCTTCCCACATGGGCCCATCTTCTCATGGTCCCTCCGACCTGTCCGAGGAACAAGCCAATCTTATGGCCCATCTTTTCTGTCTTGTTCGCCGGATGGACCTAGCCCAGGCCCAAAGACTCATTGCAGATCACCTTAATGGGCCTTCTTCTCTTAATGAGCCTTCTGCGCTTAATGGGCCTCGCTCTTCTTCTTCCTATGGTGTTGTTGGTCCAATTAGTCCTCATGCCGATGTTCCTTCCAGGCCCATGTATCCTTCCACTCCTGGGATGGGCCTTTCTTCTTCTCAGCCTAGCTCCTCTTATCTAGCCCATTATCATAATTCTGGTCTAAATTCACAACCACTTGCTCAAGCTGGCCCACATTATCTTCAATCTCTCCCAACCCCGGAGATGATTGCTCAAACCCAATGCCAGCTTGATGAGTTGCAATGCTAAATTGATCCCAAACCCTCCTTAAGTGTCCCATTTGCATTTCAAAATCTTTGGCTTCCACATTCTTCACAAATTGCCACATATCGCCGTTATGGTGGAACCAACGACCCCTTTGTGCACTTAAAGGAATTCGTTTATGAGTCAACTCAGTTTCGACATGTCCAATGCTTGATGGCTTATCTATTCGGTCTGTTATTAGAAGGCCTGGCTCGAAATTAGTTCTTTTCATTGCCGCGAGAACAGGTCATGATTTTCCAGATTGTTCAAGAAAATTTTTTCAACAATATTAGGATCAGGTTGGGCCCAAGTACTCTATTGTGGATTTGGCCCACGAGAAGATGAAGCCCAATGAGGAGTTCTCCACCTTTGCCGATCGCTGGCGTCGCCTCGCCGCGCAAGTCCCGGGACATATTCCAGAGCAGGAGCAAATCAATATGCTCATTTCTAAAGTAACACCTGAGTACCGGTTTATCTTGGCCTTGAATGATATAACATCCTAACAATAATTATATAGTCGAGCCCACTTCGTTTGCCAACAACTTCACAATTCTCTTGACCCCAAGTCTCCTTCACATTCCATATCCAGTTACCCCTCGCCATCTACCTATATCTCTTATGCGCCCTCCAGGAGTCATCCTCCCACCACCTACTCTCCCTCCACAAGTTAGCCTTCCACCACATATCCCCCTGTGAGTCCATGCACCTCCACATATCAACCTCCCATGAGTCAACCTTTCGCTTCCACATATCCACATATGTCTCCACCTTCAATTAAGGGAACATCACATCCCGAGCAGGTGGATGCCATCCACTACATACCTCCCCACTCCACTCATAATGCTCCTCCACTGAGTCCCTCCATTAGTCCCCATACATCCTTGCCTACATAACTTTCACTTCCTTCTCCACAACCTTCCATTCCATCTCATATCCCTCGGCATCCCTCTTGCCTGAAGTGGGCTCCTTGGTCTTCATTGCCGAAATCCTTCACAGATATTTTCAGGGCTTTAATGGCCACTCACGCGTTGCAGCTCCCTCTAGTTGTGCCTTGTCGACCCGTAGTTGGGAATTTACTTCAATTTTGTGATTATCATCGTCAGCAGGGATATTTGGACGAGGATTGCTCCGAGTTTTAGGAATATGTTTATGAGCTAGACGACAGAAAGAGGATCTATTGGCCCATGATTTATAAGGTTATTTTATATCTTTGTAGCCAGCAGCAGCAACAAGCAGTGTCGCCCAAGTAGCTATCTCTTTCTTTACAAGACCAAGGGCACCCCTATGATTCTTCATCTAGTCTTGCACCTGCTCCATCCCCTGCTCCATCACCTGCTCCGTTATCTTTCCCATCATTTGCTCCACCACTTGGCCCATCACCTGTCCCTTCACCACTCACTCCTTTGCCAACTCTTGCACTATCCCTATCCACCCCATCTTCCACTCTATCTCCACAAACTCCACCAACCCAAGCCTCTGCTCAGGCTACTTCCACTCCTTCTACTCCCATTACTCCTACTACTTCCACTCCTTCTCCTCCTATTGTTCCCACTACCTCCACTTCCCCTGCTCCCATTGTTCTCACCACTTCTTCTACTCCTAACACTGCTCGATGCATCGTGTTGATACGCCAATGGTGAACACCGTGACCTTCCTCTCCATCACCATCACCTTCCTCTTCATCTCCCCCACCATCTCCATTACCCCCATCTCCATCCTTACCACCTAATCCATTATCGTCACTATCGCTGCCTTCATGTACCCCATCTCCATCTCTGCTGTCTTCACTGCCTTCATCTCTACCATCTTCACCGTCTTCTTCTCCATCTCCCTCTTCGCGCTAGCCTGAGTAGGCTCCATCTTCACCTTTACCCTCACCCACACCTAAGCCTATCATTGCCACTCCACCTTCGCCACCATTACCGAAACCTTCAAGCCTTTCATCCTCGCCTTTACCTTCACCTTTGCCATCACTTGATGTCATCATCCCCATTAAGGCCTCCACACCTTCTGCTCCATCTACTTCAACACCACGGACCGGGTGTGCTTTACCTTTGGTGCCCATCGGGTCTGGTCTCCAGGGAGATGATGAGCCAAGTTAGGGCAATTCAGTGCCAGTTCTACATTTTAAGCTTCAAGATTTTATCTGCTGCATGCTGATCTATGTGTTGGTCCCTGACTGTTTTGGGGATGATGACATGCACTTCCCATGATGGTTGTCAAGAAGAGTTCCCTCACCTTGGTGCCTGTTTCTTCTCAAGCAAGGCCGGTAGCAATCTCATTGCTCACCGGAGGGTTTACTATTGATGCTCTTATTACCTCTCACTCTATTGCTATTCTGATGACAGGTCAAGAGGGGTTCTCTACCCGTGTTGTGCTTACGCATGGAATTTCTTCTGGAGATCTGCCCAGTCGATCACTAAGTTGGGCTTCAGGAGGGAATACCATTGAAAGGACATCCCTATAAGTGAAGTGGCAAAGTAACGGAGGAGGTATGACTCGTCCAACTCCAGCTCACCCATGGCCATGCTATAATAGGCCAAGTGCTCATGTGGAGACCCTTGCCCGTCGAACTTTTGTAGCTTCGGGGGCTTGGCGTACTCTAAAGGAAGCTTTTTCAGCTGATGATGTAGTGGGTAGGATACACTATAGAGGTCTATAGTGGCAAACCCCTCACCATAATGGGTGAGTTTCGTCTCAATGATCCACTCGATCATCTGTCGTTGCGCCACGAGATTCTCTAGCACTGGCGTGTTGGATGCTCGCGGATGAGCTTTGACTGGGGGCATGCCGACTGCTGTCAGGGTTCGGGCAGCTACTGCGAAGGCGTTGGCACCATTGTGCCCAATTGGTAGTGTCGATGCTTCTGCCGGAGGCCTAGCAAGTTGCTGAGGGTGAAGGTCTCATTCCTGAAGAAGGTCTTGTAGGAGGGCCTTCAAATGTTGGTTCTCCTTCATGAGAGTCTCGAGAGTCACCTCTTGAACCTCATTTACTGGAGTATCATTATTGACCGGATCCACGTTGACAGGAGCACCACAGTCCTCAACTGGAACTTCTTCTACACATTCCAATGCTTGAGTCCAGCAGAAGTGCCGATGTGGCTGGCCGGCGTCGGAGGTTGAGTTTGGTGGCGAGGCCTCCTGAGCTGGGCCAAAGGCTAGTTCAGGTCATCGGACTAGGTGTCGGGCTGATGTCCAGTGGCATAACAGGCGAACACCCTAACCGCATCGTTGATGAATTGAACCGTCCGCTTCCTCTGGGAATGCTTCTCAGGGTGGGCTGGTGCCCCCAGTCTATCAAAGACTAAGGTATGTTGCAGTGGAGGCCTCCGTTATAGCGTCGACCCGAGGAGAGCTCGGGGCTGGGTGCTGGCGGGGCCTAGAATGAGCCCTTCTTTGTTTCCGCTTATTTAGGCGGGAGATGCTGAGTGGCTGGGTGTCATTGGACTATGCTGATACAAGCTCAATTGTGCCTTGATCGA
>JANBPO010007570.1:0-17515 GCA_024336825.1 Amorphophallus titanum | reverse complement strand
TTTGTAGAGTCAGAGCTTCCCTTCAGAAAGTCCGTGCATGGTCCGTGCACAGCCCACCGAATAGCATGTCCTAAGTCTGTGCATGTACAGTGTCTCCATATAAGTCCATGCATGCATAAAATCATAAAGTCCATGCATGTCTAACACTAAGTTGGTGCATGTACAGTATCTCCATATAAGTCCATCCATGTATAAGGTCCGTGCATATTTTGGACTTAGACATTTTGCTAATTGAGTTTCATCCAAACCCCGTGCATGAACAGTCTCTGCAATGTAAGTTCATGCATGTTTTATGCTGAGTCCGTGCATGAACAGTCATGCCTTCAGCTAGTCCATGCACGCTTTCACGTAGTCCATGGAAGCCAAACCCCATGTATGTTTGATTTTCAACACAAAGTCCGTGCACGCCTTCACACGGTCGGTGGAAGCCTAACCCCGTGCATGTTTTACTTTTAACACTAAGTCATGCACTCCTTCACAATGTCCGTGCACGTCAAACCCCGTGCATATTTCCTTATGTGTGCAACTTGTGATAAAGTCCATGAATGTTTTGATGTTTTCTTAAAACCTGCATCCGTGCATATTGTGGTTGCTCTATAAAAAACTTGCATCCGTGCAAGCATCCTTGAAGACATGCATCTGTGCATATTTGCTTTGCTTCACTAAATCCATCAACTTGGCAAGCAAGTCTGTTCACATTATACCCCGTGCACATTTCACATGCCAAACCCCTTGCATGCTCTACCTGCCATTAGCTGTGGAGTTAGTCCGTGCTTGTCTCTGCTCTCTTTGTAAAAGTCAGTGTATGTCCGAGCATACACTGTATCAATTGCAATGCATGTCCAAGCATATGCATAAAGCCTTTTCTGCAAGTCTGACCATACACTTGCACCCGTGCATGTTTTCCTCGCCGATCATCGAAGTTGGAGCATACACTGTTGCAGAGTCAGTGTATGTCCTCTTGATGTTTGAGCACATAACAACCCCGTGCATATTTTCTAGTCAGGGCAGACATTGTAGCTAAACCAGCCAAGTCTGAGCAGGTTTGTACTGAGACTACCTTAGCTGCAGTAAGTCCGTGCAGATCCCTTTGTATTCTCTCTCCCCCATCTCTCATTTCTCTCTTCCCTCCCTCTCTCTTCTCACGCTCTCTCCTCTCTCCCTCTCTTCTCTGACGGCCGACGAAGGTGGACAAGGGTGAGGCGACGAGGATCGTGGGGCGTGGAGCGGCGAGGATGGAGCGAGGATCGCGATGGTGGAGGCGGTTCGTGGGATTGCGAGCCGATGAGGGTTTTACGATGTTTTCTTCGTGGATCGACGTCCACGGTGCGTGAAATCTTTGGTGAAGGTAGGGGGACGGATCCTTAACACGCGTACTTCATTTCCCGAGAGTTTCGTAGGCCGTGGTGAGCAGAGCGGGCATATTTGGGGATTTTGGGAAAAATCCATATTTTTGGGGTGTGCGCCCGATCTATCATTTCATCGTGTTTTTGGCCGATCCGAGACCGTAGATGCATGCTAGGGGTCATTTGGGGGCTTCCCCTTGTTTTCTCCCTCTCCTATGGAGGTATGGGGGCATGGCGAAGATTTTTGGGGTTTTCCCGCCATTCCGTTCTCGGAACGGTGTGGCAGTCGTTCCAGTGACCGCCACAGGCTGTGACACCCCAGGGTGGGTGCATCACATGCCGTGACGTCCTAAGAGTGGTGCGTCACAGGGGTATGTTGTGTCAGCAGGCCATCGGTCGCTCTGGCGGTCTTACGATAAACTGCCAGAGGGGTGTGACGAGCCTAGTTTTGACCGTTACATCCGTTATCGTGGTTTTTGACCGATCGGGGTCACGAGACTCTGACGCACTAGGGGTGGACCGTTAGAGCCCTGTGACGCCCTGGCTTGGGTGCGTCACAGTTGATGTATCCCTCCTTCTAACGCACCTGGGTAGGTCCGTTAGGAGTTGTGACGCCTCGAGGGTTGTGCGTCACGACCTATTTTATCATGTCTTCTAACGCACCAGTCTTGGTCCGTTAGAGGCTGTGACGCCCCAAGGTGGGTGTGCCATAGCCAGAGTTGCCCTTTTCGTCTAACGCTCCTGAGTTGGACCGTTAGGGGGCTGTAGCGGCCTAGCTTTGGACCGTTACAGGCTGTGACGGCCCAAAGATAGACCGCCAGGCACCGTTTTGCACCGAAGTGGGAAAGAGGGCTTCATTGCGAAAAGAGGGGCAGATCTATTCACCCCTCCCCTCTAGATCCGCCATCCACTACTCAACAAGTTCCTCCAATCATACACTTTTGTGTTAAGACACAAGGCCGGTGTAGAAAATCGGGATGCAGATGCCCTCAGTAGAAGGGCCCTCCTTCTCACGGCCATTGGGGCAGAAGTTATAGGATTTGATCAACTCAAAGACGAGTACGCTACGTGCCCAAACTTTGGGCAGATCTACTCTGATCTCACTACCGGACCCCACAAAGAAAGGGATGGGTACCAATTACATGATGGATATTTATTCTATGATCAACGCTTATGCTTGCCTCGAACATCAGTCCGAGATTTCCTAACCTGGGAATTGCATGCTGGAGGATTGGCTGGCCACTTTGGGCGCAACAAAACCATCACCGCTCTGGAGGAGAAATTCTTTTGGCCTAGCCTCAAATGGGATGTGGCCAAATTTATCACCCAATGCCGAGCCTGTGCCTCAGCCAAGCAAGTTAAGCAAAACATGGGTCATTATACTCCCCTTCCGATTCCTGAGTGTCCGTGGGAGGACGTGAGTATGGACTTTGTTCTTGGGCTACCTCGGACTGTCAAGAGGCACGATTCCATCTTGGTAGTCGTGGATCATTTTTCCAAAATGGCTCACTTCATTCCTAGCTCCAAGACATCCGATGTCACCAAGGTCGCCCACCTTTATTTTGATCATATTGTCTGTCGCCACAGTCTACCCAAAACCATTGTCACTGATCGGAACGTCAGGTTCACTAGTTATTTCTGGAAGACCTTGTGGCACCTCATGGGTACCCTCCTTAAGTTCTCCACAGCCTATAATCTCCAGACTGATGGACAGACTGAGGTTGTCATGCCCTGAGCCTTTAATTACAGTGGAAGACTAGCTCGAGGAACGCGAACAGCTGGCATGGTAAGCCTCTTGCAAGTAAGAAATAATCAGAGCGCAAGATAATCACACATTAAGATGTAATTGCACAAGTAATTTACTCAAACTTTCAACTTTATTTCATTAATAATCAAATATTCAAATACATCCACTAATTCAACTTCCTTTAATCCATCACATGTCAATCTCACGCTCGACCCCCTCCTCAAACAGAGGGTCCACCTCTTGAGGGGGTGAGAAGGTCACCTCTATACCAGTTGCCAGCGGAGCTGCAAAAGACAAACCCATCCAAGCGAAATTAGCTGACTACCATGGCTAAACAAAGTAGGGGCAAAGAGGCTAAAGCGACGCTTACTCAAGGCTGTCTCTACCTTGGCTTGCCCATCAGCCTCGAGTCCTCCAGAGAACCTATCAGCCCCAACTACTGTAGCCTCTGTGCGATGGAGCTTCCGCCTAGGCTGTGAACCTCCGTCCCCGCTCCCTGAGGACGCCTCCGTAGAGGGGTGATCCCCTCTACCGTAGAACCTGTCAACAAACATAACAACATACAATGCCTTAGTTATATGTCCTAGAAAGCAATGAAGTTAAGGCAACATGCTAAAAGAAAGAACCTTACCTGAGGCCCCGAACAAAGTCAACGGCAAGGGTACCAGCTACTCTGGTCTCAGCACCAGTGCCCCGGCAACCTTCGCAATGGCCTCCCGAATGTCCCTCAGAGTGTGGGCACACTCGATCTGGGACACAAATTCCACGGGCCTGGCTGACTCGATCGCATGGCCGATATGTCACCGCCAGTTGTCGGTCGCTGTCTCGGCAAAGCTCCCTTCAGGGAGCACCTGGTCCAACGAACTGCTGCTCTAGAAGCCGTAATCAGCCAGGAAATGGGTCCACCAACTCCTTAGTGCCCTCGATCGAGGCACCTTCGCCCCAGTCATCGTTGCTACTGTTGGCACCTGCCTCAGGGGCTTCAGTGCCCCACCATTACCACGGGTCCCGAACGACGAACCCTAGTTGCCCCGGGGCCACTGCTCCGTAAGTCGCTCTATCTCCCGATGAATCAGAGCGACGCAGGTCCTCAAGTACACATCGTCCAGTGGGATGGGAGGCAGATCCTCCCTCAGCAGATGACTCTCCTCCACATTCATGATCGTAGAGGCCTTCTGCCGATACAGGTGGCTATGCTTGAACCACCACCTAGCACAATGGACATTGAATCGGCCCCGGCATCCCTGTCCCGGTGTCAAAAATTACTCAGGCTCCCAGCGGTAATAGAAGTTCCACGACGCTGCCGCCATTAGGTGGGTGTCCTTCCCTCTGTACTTCTGGCCTGTCAAAGGAAACTCCTAGTTCGACGGGATCCCCTGGTCATAGCCAAAGTTCTGGGCAAACTAGAACTGGTAGTACGGCTCTAGAGAACTCGTTGTGAACCGGTGAAGCGTCAACACGATCGGTCGGGTGCTCAGCACCCACTCTATCTGCAATCCAGCAAGCCATGGGGATTCCACCCCTCCTGTTGTGCATATATGTATCTGGAGTATGTCCAGAAGCGTAGCTCCACCTCAATATACTCCTCCCATGAAGGCTGATCTTTGGCAAACTTCTGATAAAAGCAGAAAGGCCCGTTGTAGAAGTGGAAGACCCACACATTCAGCGGCACCCTGGGAGTCTGTGCCGCTCTGTCTCTCCCTGCTCGGGCCAAGTCCCTCCACGTCTTCAGAAGGTACCGATAGCTGTGAGACACTCACTATTGCCCCTGTCCGTCGATATGACTGCAGTGGAGATCATCCAGTACCACCTCCTCATACCCTTCGCCGCTGATCAGCAACCCAAAAATCGGGAATAGAGACCACAAGTCAAGTGAGGTCTCTCCCTCTACTATCGCCACCGTGTTCCATCGGCGGATAAAATGCTCCAACAATCCTTGTAGCAGCCCATTGTAACCGAGGTACGCGTACAAAGCAGTAGTCACCGCCTACCTAATCCCTGCCCTGTCCAGTAGCACCCTGTAGTGGTGCACGATCCCCATAAACCACTCGGTGGCTCCCTGACAGTATCAGTGTGATAGGATCACCACCCAGCGACTGTACCAGCTAATGATGGTCTACCACATAACTCCGTCTAGAATGCTATGGTCGTCATAACCCTCTCTAGCATATTGCAGACCTGTAGGCTCCTGAACGAGCCCGACTGTCCCCTCCATGTCGGTATGGTGGTGGTCGTGTAAATCCCAAGAAGCAGGGCCTAGCTGCCCAACTCTGACTCCAAACTACCCTGCTCTGCTAAAGAACCCTAGGCACTCTGCATTGGGAAACTGACGCTACCTCTAGTAGTCCCCAGAGAAGCTCGGATAGCTGTAGAATGCAACGCCATGTAGGCTGTCCCTGCCAATCAGAATGGCCCGCTCAAGCCGGCACCGGGCCCCCAGAATTTGCGAGTCATCCTCCTCCATGCTAGGAGGGACATAGCTCCTGACGAACTTGAAAAGGTGGCGGTCTATGGGGAACTCCACGGGGTAGCCTTCGCTCCGGTCGTAGGTGTACAGGCCGCCGGCCTCCAGAGTCTGGGCCACCTCTACAGTCCCAACTCCAGCTGCCCTCTCGCCAACTGGACCCTCAGCTATTGTCGTACGGCCTAGATCCAACTGCTCTGCACTAGCCACGGTGACCATCGGTGGACCCAGAGGGCGCATCGGTCGCTCAATCCATCGCACCCAGTGGTCCTCCTTCCGAGCCACACGCCTTAAGACCCGCTCATCTTTGTCAAATCGTGCCATAGCTGCAAGACAGGGCATGCAAAATGGTCAGATACTAGAAAGTCAACTTGTATAACATAACAAATCAAAGATACATGAAGTGTCAAAATACAACTACAACAACTCGACACAGGGGGCTCACGGGCCGTACGCCCTCGTCTCCGCCTCTGACGCATGACCCATGGGGGGCATTTGTTGTACCCAGACAATTTCCTAGCAAAATGCCAAGAAATAAGGGTTCAGGAATTCCTCCACACACCATCAAGATGTGAGCTACCCGACAGTTTCTACAACTCCTTGGATCCCACTGGGCGCCCTAGCCAGTTCACCGTAACATGTGTCTGCAGAAGAAACTAACTGGGACCAACCTCGGCTACTTACCTGCGGGCCTTGCTCGCACTTCACATGGCCGCCCGGACAAACCCAGGGGTGTCCCCACTCTAAGCCTCGCCACATGTCACCCAGTAAAAATTCAAGAAGCCAGCCCCGGGATGCCTTCTTGCAACCCTTCAAGGTCAAAGGGAGACCCAATTCGGCCAACCACAAGCTTTGGAGGCCTGCAGTACACATATGCGGCTCACACACATGTGTTCAGCATTTTCCTGAACACCTTGTGGGCGCGCATATTCCAGCCCTCCTACATCATACCATGGGTCAACCCGTGGTTCCAGCATGCTAATTGGGTCCTACAATGACCACCCAATGGATATAAACTTATGATCTATATTTTTGAGGGGTCTAAGTATAATTTTTCACATGTTTCTACCTTGTGAACAGGAGGCTACAATGGAAGGATCTCTCTAGCCATATCTCTCTTCTTTTCTCTCTAAAAAAACACAGACACATGTCCTTTAGTCTCTCTCTCCCTCTCCCTTCTCTCTGCTGAACCATAGTCGCGGCCACCTTCTCTTCCTCTCTCTAAGCATCACCGCCGTTGGCTCTCCCTCTCACTTTCTCTCTAACTCCCGTCACCTCTACTCCCTCCCTCCTCCACGCACACATCGTTGCCACACCCTATCCTCTCTCTCTCCTCCCATCTCTCTTTCCCTCACACACCCCACACAACACACATCCCACCCTTACCAACCGCCGTGAGCCCATCTCCCAGTTCCCTCTCTCCTTCTCTCTCTACCATTGTCCACCTTCGCGGCTGCAGTCGCTCTCTCTTTAACCCACCTCATCCGTAGCGCCTGCTCTCACCTCCACTCACCTCTCACCTCTCACACATGCACTGGCTCATAAGCACCTCTCCCTCTCTCTTTCTAACCCCACTGCACTCGACACTGCCATGGCAGATCCTCCCACGTCGTCCGCACAGTGCCCCCTGCACATAGCTCTCTCTTCCTCTCCTTCTCCTCACTGCCACCGGCCTCCCTTCCCTATTAGCCTTCCACAACATGTGCACCCCACCGCCAGCAATGCCTTCACCTCACCACTGCACGCACGGGCCTCACACACCGCCGGCCATGCCACTTCTCTTCTCCCTCTAACCTCCCACTATGCAGGCCTTCCCACTGCAGTATCATACTCCCTCCCACAGCACCACCGTAAACCATACCCACTATCCATACCCCATGCACAGCCACCCCTCCTATCTGATGCGGGACACGACCGACGACTGACTAACACCTATACTGACGACCAAGTCCGGCCAGCACTCGCACGTGACAAGGTAAGACGGGCGGCCGACCCCGTATCGTTCCTCCGGGCAGAGGCGTCTCTTAACAAGGAACTCAGTTCCACGATAGCCCCTTGTGAGGGAAACGTGAGGATCTAAGCGGCTGAGGAGCCGACGGACACACCCCCATACCTTTCCACCCCACTTCCACTCCCATAAACCCCATTTTCCCCCATCATCTTCAATCTACAGTCCACCAATTCGTAGTCCAGAGAACCTGAAGATTACAGAGGGAGCTGCGACGTCATCTGGGCGATTCAGGAGGCGCAAGAGCTACCGATAGAAGCGTCTCCGAGTCTTCTTCGCATCGGCGGTCGTCTCGTCCTTTTCTGACTTCGTGGCTGTCCGGGAGAAACGATCTACTCCGACTGCATAGAAGAGGTCCAATCAACAACCTGAGGCCGTTTGCAGAAGCTGCCACGACCAGTCGCCTAAAGATCTGAAGACGGGGCTTGACCGAGGCCTTCAACGGCGAGTCTTCTTCCTCCTCCAAGAAGCAGAGCTCCATTCGGCCACCGAAGCAATTACTTCTCCTTTTTCTCCTCAGAGTGCGCAGTTCTGTCCACCCTGGGACAGAACTGACACCCTGTCAGTATTCGGATTGCTACGATCTGCTACAACATCAGATGGGACCCCTGTGGGTCTCACCTCGAAGGGAGCTCGTATACGGTTCCAACGTCACTGACCGTGCGCAATTCAGAGTTCGGGACTGTTCGTGGTGGTGTCATCTTCCCGACGCTGCAGTGCTGAGAAGGTCCGAGCTAGAGAACAGAGTCTCTGATTCCAGCTTCACCGCGACCGGCGACGACTTCCCCATCTCCTGTCAAAATTTCTGCATCCTCCTGGACCAATCCATGAAATTTTGGCGCTGGTCTTGCTAGCAAAGGAGTTCGGGAGCATCCGAAAGAATTCCTGCATCGACAGTCTGTACCCTATTCCAGAGGAGGGGCAGATTCGACTCCGTCATCGCGTGAAGCTCTTTTCTTCGTCTTTCCCATCCCCGCTTGGCAGGCTGAAGGCCCCTCCCTGTGCGGAGGTAGTTTTGGATGTAAGTCACTTAACCCCCACCCCCAGATCTCCCCTCCTGTGTGAGGCGTAGTGTTGTAATTGCTTGAACAGGCCGAAGCGTCCTCGCCGCGACGTGGGTAAGCCCCACGCTTCCCCGCGCGCCCACGTCTCCGAGCGGGACCGATTTCTTCAAACCGGTCGAGTAAGTGTGTTGAGAGAAAATTACAATTGAGAGTGATTCTCCTTGTGTTTCCTTGGGTGTGACTCCCTGGGTGCTGTCCTGTGATGGGATAGAAGTAGGTCATGAGACTTGACCATCTATCCCCTTATTCTTTCTATCTTCTTCTCCCACAAAAACTACCTGTTGTACCTCTATAAGTTATCAAGAGTTTAGCGCTGGTTTTGCATCAATCGGAGTTCATGAGCAACGGCAACAATTCTTCTCGTGAAGGCACGCAGATCTGTCTCAGGTTGCTATCCAGATCTTAAGGTTACTGTAACTCAATTTCTCCAGCCCAACCCTGATGCCATCTGAAGTTAGTCACTGAAGATAGATCGAAGGATTTCGAGTCCTCTTCGCGTTGCCACCAGTCTTGCCTCAATTGAAGCTCTGTGCTGTCTGTGGTAGCATATCTCGTGAGCTCGCGCAAGGGATCTGAACAGATATGGCTCAAAATCAGAGTCGACTTCCCAAGCCTGCCCCGATGCATCCATCTAAAATCTGTGTGAGATATTTGGGGGTCTTCTTCCTCCAGACGTTTCCAACAATCTCCCACAAACGACGCATCAATCGGACGTCAGCAACTATTTTTACATTAATTCTTTCTGTTCCTATGTAGTTCTGTGTGAGCAGAACCAGAGGCTCGGTGCAGCCACTGCTGAGATCAGATCTGAAAAGATCTTATCACGCCCTTCAGAGCAAAGGAACTTCATCAAGTCACTGACGTTATCCAACAAACAGCGCCTCGATCGGGCGTCAGATCTAGGAGTACCGGCCATCGCAAGATCGCTGCATAGGGTGACCAGCGCGAGCAGAACCTGATCGGTACCCGATCATCGACCGGATCGACCCCGACTCGCCTCCAGTGGCTACCACGAGTGCTACCCGTCAACCCGGATTCCAGCAACCCCAAAACCAGTCATTGTAGCCTGATACCTCCCTATGTGGAGTGGGCGTTCAGTTCTGAAATTGTAACGTTAAGCCATTTGTATAATCGGGGTTGTTCAGAAATCGGCCGGGGTGTCTTCCCCACGCCTAGGCGTGGAGGTACGCGTTCGTTCCTCACTTCATTTGCTGTTTAGTAATGAGGAAACTGAAGGCAAACTACACTTAACTACAGAAAACGAATACAACAGGATCAGGTACCTTGAAAATAGAAAGTCGATTTCCCGCGTGGCTGAAAATAGATTCTCTTGTTTCTGCAATCAACCACGGCACGATATCGCTCTAACCAGTCCATGCCTAGGATAGTATCGTACTCGACCAACTGTAGCGCATAGAACTTTGCTGGCAACTATCGGTCACTGGCGATCACAGGGGAATCTTCCAAGCAAAATAGAGTGGACATGAAATCTCTAGAGGACAACTCAACGAGTAGATCACAAGGTGACTCGGTCACTGGATCCTCGAGATGAGTAAGGAAATCCTCAGAAATAAAAGAATGAGTGGCACCTGAATCGAACAACACATGAGCAGGATGACCAAAAATCAAAATCGTACCTTCTACAAGATTAGATGCAATTACTTTTGCACGAGTGATATGCGTGATCCGGCTCCTCGGTTTCGGGCTAGAAGCTACAGAAGATTGCTGGGAAGCAGCAGGAACTTGCAAATATGACGACTGAGGCTGAGGTGGTGCAGAAATGTGAAACTACGACTGCTGCGGCTGGGTGAACTACGAGAACTGCACTGGGACTAACTTCATCGAGCAATCTCGAACAACATGACCCGGCTGATCACAGCGATAGCAAACCACTGGTAGAGAACATGGAACACCAGGATGGCTGCCACCACACCTCGGACACGGTCTCAGCTGACTTACTTGAAAATCTCGGCGCTGCTGAACAGGAGGAACAGACTGCTGCAGCGAATCGGAAGACACCGATTACTACGGTACAAAACCTAAAGATGCCTGATGATGAAAACGCTTTTTTGATTTCTGAAACATCCGCCTCGACGGACCACCAGAAGTAGCCACGACTGACGGGACACTAGGTGCTGATGGCTGAAAAGACTGCTGATATGGCACAACCGGCTGAGCAACACTGGCCTGAGAAAACCCTACAGACCTCGCCAAATCAAGTTCAATCGCAACTGCTGCTTGATAAGCATCATCCATAACGCTGACACGGGTAGCAAGAAGCGGCACTCTCAACTCGGCTCGCAAGCCACGGAGGAATAAAGTCTAAATAAATCCCATAAATAACGAGACTCATGGGGGCATCTCCAGGCTGTCTCCGAGCCAAATAGAACCTGCCGTGGCTCGCGTGGTGCTCCGTGTACGGTACCGGTGGCTCGCTGGCCTGGACCGGTCAAGTGCTCGGGTGTCCGCACCAATTGATGACTCTTTAGGCCGTAGGGCCTTTTTTTTCTGACGATTAATCAAGGGTGTTCTCTCCTCCAAAGAGATGTAAATGATGTCGTGGCCTTTACGGCACGGTGGGTTTTGGTCCCGACACGAACCACACAATCGTCTGATTAGTCAGATGGGGCACCAGGGCTTCCACGAAGTCTGAATAAATTGTCACTTCAGTGATTGGCACGCCCATGCACTTAATAAACAAATCAACCCACATAATAAACCGAACGAGAAGCCAACGAAAAAGAAGCGTGTCGAAAAGTGCATCCACACCAGGGCAGAATTATACAGTCACAGGCAAGGAGATGAGGAACATGTCCTAGAATACATTGAAAGATGGAGAGATCTCTATACAAGGTGCCAGCCTCCGTTAAGCCACGAGGTCGCCACCCGAATTTGCAAACAAAGCATGAAGAAAGAAATTCAGCAACAGATGTTTGACATCATCATCTAATCCCTTGATCAATTAAGGATGATAGCATCTGATATTGAGGCCTTCCTGGCAAAATACTGCTCCACCACCACTTCGTCGGAACAAGAAGACAAACCTGAAGATGTCAACCTTGGTGCTTCTAAGCATTTGAAGGAAAAGACGAAGGAAGCTGCCAATCCTTCAACCAATCAACCGGCCTCATTGCGAGAGAAAATGATGAGGTCTTACTCCTTCTCGAGAGACAAGAGTCGGGAAAATTTTGAATGGGCTTGTCATTATGACAAAATTATTTTGACCGAGCCCAAAAGGCCAGAGGATACTAGACGAAGTGATGACCCCCGGTTCTGCCCCTATCATCGGGTGCTGAGGCATCCCATCGAAAATTGTTATGTATTCAAAAATATCGCTGTTGCACCCGTAATTGGTTACACCAAAAGTCCGGGGTGCTAGTGCCGCATGTGATAAAACTTCGGTACGGTGTACTCCAAAAAGGTGTTTAGGTAGGGTAGTGATGACAGACATGGGAACTTCCTCCTGACCTCAAAATTCATGTTGTTGGAGGTTTACGGTTCTATTTTAATCCTCAAGAAATCCTCAGAATCGTTGAAGGTAGAGTAGAGAAAAGAGATAGAGATCTTCAATGAAGTTGACGTAGCAATGTGTGAGCATTCCCGTTTTTCTAGCTCGGCATGGTCATACTCTCTCTTCTCTTCTGTACAGTCCCTCTGCTCGCCTTCTCTGCTCCCATTTGCTTGGCCTTTCTACTACCTTCTACTTGACACTACTACTGTAGATCAGGCTGCTACAGTGCTCGGGGCTGCTACAGTGCCTGGGCAGCTACAGTGCTCAGACTGCTACAGTGCTCGGCCATCTTTAGATGAGCTCAGATTGCTATAGTGGCTCGGACTGCTACAGTGCTCGAATTGCTGCAGTGCTCGGCCATCTTCAGATGAGCTCGGATAGCTCGAGCGTCTATAGTGCTCGGGCAGCTACAGTGTCAGACTGCTATTGTAGCTTGGAGCGCCATGGTTGCTCGGATTTGCTATAGTAGCTCAGCCTTCTCCAACTTAAGCCCAGACTGCTACAGTAGCTCGGCCAGCTACAGTGCTCAGGCTGCTTTAGAAGCTCAGATTGCTACAGTAGCTTGACCAACTACAGTGCTCGGATTGCTACAGTAGCTCGACCAACTATAGTGCTCGTACTTCTTCAAAAGCTCAGAATGCTACAGTAGCTCGGCCTTCTCCAGCTTTAGCTCAGACTGCTACAGTAGCTCGGCCAGCTACAATGCTCGGGCTGCTACAGTAGCTCGGTTTGCTATAGTGCTCGGAGTGATACAGCAGCTCAGTTTGCTTCAGTGCTCGGTGTGCTACAGTAGCTCGGCTTATAGGACTGGCTCACTGCATTGATGCCATTAGTGTTGCAGACGCCAGACAGAACCTAGTTAAAAAGGTGTCGACTCCTGGTGTTGACATTCTTCCTCTGGTTGTCCCCAGACAGAACCTTGATAATTAAGAGTCGACTCCTGGTGTCGACTCTTTTCCTCTGGATTTCAGAAGTCTGCTGATCTTGAGAAACTTTATATTTCTTCCTCCTCTGCATCGGAGACGGTCGTGGAGCTGCTAGAAGATATCTCCACCCTATCCACAGGTTGGGCTGCCACTTCCAAAGCATGCCAGGACATGGACCGGGTGATCACCCGTCTCGTCGGGGCAACGCTCCTTTGCATCTGGGTCTTGTGACCCTCCCGTGGCCAAGGTGCGTCCCCCGCTGCTATGAAAGCCCCAGTTCCCTCTCCAGCTGTTATCACAATAGAGGTCCCTAAGAAGAATGATAAAACAACGACCAAAAGACAAGGGGAATGATGAAAAAGCACACTCACCCTCCGCCTCGCCAGCTAGTGTAGGAGAAGGCAGTCTGGTTTCTCCCTCTGAGGGTGCCACTATTTGCTCTTGGACTGTGTCGGGAAAAAGAAAAAATCAGATCCAGAGGTCTCCTCAAGAGTCAGTAAAGAAATAATGGAAGGTGCATCTGCAAGCCATTGATTTTACCTTCAGCAGACGCTTGAGCGGCCTCCTGCTGAGATGAGAACTCCTCAAATGAGGGGATATCAGGAAGAGGAGTCCCAGCCTCCGTCACTGCCAGTGCAGGTTGCTGAGCATGAGCTTTCTTGGCCCTCGTGGCCTTCACAACTACGACTTTGACCGCAGAAGTCTTCCTCTTCTTGCCTGGAGGCAAGGGAGTGGTTGTTGGTGCTACTGCAGGAATGGTAAAATAATCAGGCTTCTCAACCTGAGCAATTATCTTCCTATATAGTCCCTACCTCTTTATGTCTGGCCTGTCTGTTGAAGACACAAGAAAGGCAATGACAGTTAATAAATGTAGAATTAAAATGACAGAATGAAAGCTCTACAGTCAAGAGAAGAAGTCGTACCAGCTGGGCCATCATAGAAAGTGGACAGTGGCCAATATAAATAAGCCGCCTCCTCTGAACGAGAGGTAGCCTCCTTGACAAGCCAGCAGACGTCTCCGACAGTCTGACATTTTTCTACCAAAGCAGCTAAGTCCGCGTGGCCGTGGAAGTCCAGACAATGAAACAAGCTTAGATGGTCCATGCCCCAGCCGTCCACATAATAAAAGGAAAGAAACAGGGGTTTGCTCAAAATCCCGGCTGCCTAATTTATAAAAATCTAAAAAAATTATATTTTATAGAGAACAAATAGTTTAACAATATTGTCAACGAGGTCGAACCCTAATAAAAATTTTAAGTAGGCCGAATTAAGAAATTAATGGCTAACATCATTGTTTTAATAACCCAATTTAGACCCATCTGAAAAGACCAAATTCGAGCCCGTTTCTCGACCGTTTGAGCCCAAACTAGGCCCATTGGAAAGCCTGACCCTAGTAGATCATTTTGCCCCTAAAACCCTAGACTCTAGACACTTCTCTTGGTGGTGGTGGTGTAGATTATGTGATCTTCCCGAGATCTTCGCCGAGTTTTATCCCTTGGACTCTAGAGTTTAATCCCATCGATAGGAACCTCCACAGACACTATAAATAGAGGGCTTTCGAAGCCCTAGAACCCTATTTGCTTCCCCAACTGGTGGCACGACCTAAGGTGGCAGATCGAGGATGAATTTCAGTGAGAAATGACATCGTGTGCACGGATTAGGGTTTTCACGTCGTCCCCCTTTCTTCTCCGATTGAGGTAGGTTTCTCTCAGGCTAAACCAACAAATAATATACCATCTTGTTCATCTCTGAGTCCTCTTTCCATTGGTATATAAGGCTTTAAATTTCATGTGGTATCTTGCGCGAATTTATCGATTTAGTAGAAGCATGTCATAATTAGGGTTAACTATGTTTCACTTCGTTTTAAGTAGGGATTTCAGGCACTAAACATTTAATTGATCATGATATATTGTATAGAATTTCATGCTCTTTCTATTGATAGCAAAAGTCCTAAATTTCATGTTTTATGTAGTGCGTATTTCACTGCTTAACCTAACCCTAGCCAAGCTCGCCGGAGGCGAGCAAGGCGAAGGTAGTAGAAACGTTCTGGGATGGGCGGCCATACGATAGACCGCACGTCCTCATGAACGGCCTGTCCTAGACTGCCTATGTATCTTGCGTTGTTATGGTTTCATCAGACATGTGCGGCCACACGACAGATCGCATGTCTATATGTGCAGCCAGCCCCTGACCATATGTGTTATTTTACGTTGGTATGCTTTCATGGGACAAGCGGCTAGGTCAGAATCGCTCATCGTCTTCATTTTGGTCAACCACAGACTCTAAGTACTGAAGTCTGCACGAGGTTGAAAGGACACGAAGAAAGAGACCCAAAGATGCACGAGATGAAGGTAAATGAAGGACCTGAAACGATCATGCGTGCAGACCACTGTTCAAGCACGAGCTAGATCAGGAGACGACACGAACTTCTAAGGTTCAGGAAGCGGCACGACCTATGAACATAACATGCACGCACTAAGACACATGAAGGAAGAGCACGAAGGATAGATGTTTTATTCAGACCCCTATTACACGAAGTATGACTTCGTCAGGCAGAACCTACACGAGGTAAACAGCCACAAAAACAGCACGAAGTATGCCTAATATGACGAGGTATCACTCAGTAAGATCAAGGACTACACGAGCTTGACTAAATGAATAAACAATGAATAAAGGCATCACTCAGCAGGCATTCAGCAATCATATTGAACATCTATTCAAAAGCATCATTGACTCATAGTGTTTGCTAATCATCAAAACACAGGAATACAACACGTTATGCTCAGGATTTGCTAATCATCAAATCACTCATCGTCCCGACGACGAAACGGCAAATAGAACCTAAAATCGTCAACCACGCCCCCGTACCCCCACAGGAGAGGGGAAAATTAAGGGGGAAGCTCCCCAATAGTCCTTGGCATAATTCTACGGCCTCGGATCGGCCAAAAATGCAGCGAATCGCTAGATCGGGCGATCACTCCCCAAAATATGGTTTTGCCCTAACCCGCTCAAAAACACCCCTCTCGACCTCACGACGGGCTACAAACCACGAAAATGAAACGCGGGGAGCTAGGGAACGTCACCCTACCTTAATGGAGCGAATGCTCCGCCGAATCGACGCCGAAATCGTAAAGAATATCTTTAGAAGCCCTCGTTTCTCCACGAAATCCCACGATCTTTACGCTGCCACGACTGCCTCGCCGTCGCCGTCGTCGCCATGCCGTCGCCCCACGCCGTCTGCAACCGGTGGGAGCTCACCGTGCGATCGAATGAGAGAGGGAGAGGGAGAGGGTGCGGTCACGTGGGGAGAAGGAAGAAGGAGGAAGAAGAAGAATGAAATGAAAAAAGGAAAATAAAGAAGTACATGCCGGGTCGGCCGGAGCACACCAGGCTGGGCCGAAAATGAAAATTGAAATCAAAAAGCTGGGCTATTATTGGCCGACAATGTTCGACGACTGCTGCAAATATGCCAAGTCGTGCCAGAAGTGCCAAGAGCACGCAACGGTCCCCAGGCGGCCTCCAACACACTTACATCCAACAGCACCCAGCTGACCTTTTGCCCAATGGGGAACAGATGTTGTGGGCCCATTGCCCCCATCCTCTTCAGGATGCAAGTGTATCCTGGTAATAACAGACTACTTCTCCCGCTGGGCGGAGGCGTGGCCTTGAGAGAAGTAACAGGGGAAATTGTAGCCCGTTTCATCTAGAGAAATGTAATATTTCGGTTCGGCATCCCCAACTGGATCGTCTCAGACAACGGAAGCCATTTTCGGAATCAAAAGGTCTACAAATTGGCCGCAAAGTATAAAATTGACTGGAGGACATCCACACCATACAACTTACAAGCAAACGGGTTGGCTGAAGCATTCAATAAAACACTCTGCACCCTCCTGGTGAAGACTGCCAGCTCTAATAAAAGGAACTGGGAAGACAAGATGTACGAGATGCTCTGGGCGTATCGTACGGTCTACAAAACTCCAACGGGCTGCTCACCCTTCTCTTTGGTATACGGCTGCGAGGTGGTCGGGAATGGCCGCGTTCTGAGGTGGGAGACGACAGTACTGATGATTCTTGTGAAGTCATGCTTCACAGGATGCTGGCCGGATAGGGGAGACTTGTCGAGGGTGTAACTCCCAATGGGAAAATCAGAATAAGGCAAGACCAAACTTGACTGAAAGCTAACTGACCTTTGATGAACTTCCCCAGAGGGCTTGGGTAGAAGATGACAGAAGAGACCATGGTGCTTCCTGTGGTGGACTGCTTGTTCTGGCAGCCAATAATTTAGACTGCAGGACTGGTTCAACTTGTCGTCACCGGTGCTCTCGAACGGGAACTCCAAATGGGTTGGGGCCAGCTTTGGCTGAAGGCTGGGTGACCCTAGTGGGGAACCTCCAAGGTGCTTGATTAGAAGGTGGGGGATGGGGCCGGAGCATCTTCTGGAAGTCGCAC
>JANBPO010007552.1:0-15336 GCA_024336825.1 Amorphophallus titanum | reverse complement strand
CTGTGAACGATGTCGTTTAAATATAACGTCTATATATAAGATGCTATTTCAGAATTAATGGCCACTATTCTTGATGTGAATTCTTCCATATTGGTTTTCAACGGGTTTTTGTCCAATACTATGGATATTTGGTACTATTGCCTCAATGCCAAGACATAGTCCCTATTTTCAGTGGTCTTCTGCATTATACACCCTAATTTATTGGGAAGGAAGGACCCTCCATTGGGAATCCCTCTCGTTGGATTGCAATCACTTTCTCTAAGGCCTCCGTAGGACCCTGATATTCAAGGATTCCCTCTTCGATCATTGGGCAAGTTGTATGCGAAAATCCTAAACCTGTTTTAGTCACGTCACTTTGAAGAAACATGACCCCATCCTTCATAGAGCCCAGATGGGGTTTCTGTGAGAGTCAAGAATATGAGGCACTTTGTCCAAATGCTATTTAATTGGCGACTAAAGCAGATGTTGCCGAAAGCATGAATTTGCATCTTCTATGGTGACGTGGATTCCTCCTATTTGTACTGTTCATAGGAATTGGAGACTTAAGGCTAGAAGCTAATTTTTGGAATTCACGATGCTCTGAGTGAATGCCAATTATTCTTAGATTCTCACATGATTTTAGATCTCAGTTACTTGATATGATCCTGTTTATGTATCCTTGGAACTGATATTCCTTGATCTTTTAACCTTCCTACTAAAGTTTAATTCTTAAACTCTTGGCCATTAAATTTAATGTGGATGTCTAAGATATATACAAGGGATCTTTGATCTATAACCTCAATGCATAGTGTTAATGGGGCCCGGTCTGATCCTTGGAGGAGCACCCGAAAGTACTTTTACCCATGGGAGATATTATTGACCTCGGCGTGACATTACACCAGAGTGTTTGACTTGCTAGATTGATCTGAGACATTCCAAACTTGACTAAAATTGCTAGACAAATGTCTCGATGTGCTTGACCCGGAAGGGTAATAAGTTGAAATTCAATGGTCGCTCTACATGTCATGTTAGCATTCACTATTTTGTACTTTCTATGAACCCTAAATGTCAATATATGTTCTTATTATCTTCATGACATTCACTATCAACCATACATCGGGCGAACTGCCGGTGCGAAGCGCGAGTGCCAGGGGATTCGGCGAGGTACGGTGTCCATCGTAAAGATAGAATCCGGATCCGGACTTCCGTCCCGCATGGCCGCCGGCGAGCAGGGTGCCGAGCATCTCAGGGACGCTCATCCGGTCCGGGAATGCGGCGGCGAGGGTGCCCGCCACGTGGGCGGCCACATCGAGTCCCACCTCGTCCAGCAGGCGCAAGATATCATGGAGAGGCGATTCATCCTCGCCTCGTCAGGCTCGGCGTTGCGCGAGTGCATGGGCTGGGAAGACGTCGACGACCTGCGGGCGGTCATCGTGGAGCAAGAGGGCAGGATCGTCGGCTTGATCCCTCCTCGCTCCGGCCTATGGCGCGAAACCGTGAATAATCCCAACCGGGTGGTGGACGATTTCGTCGAGAAGCGCATAGTCGTCTGCCGCGACGTCGATTTGCTGAGCTTGGCCCTGGCTCGCCTCAAGCGCCACGGCGCGGGCGCCGCCGTCATAGAAGAGTTTGCGGAAGAGGGACAATTCCATCTCGACCATGCGCGAGAAGGCCAGGTCGAACAGGTCGCTCTGGCCCTGGCTGAGGACGCGCATCAGGAAGCCGGCCTTGAGCTGGCCACTGGCCGCCAGCTTGTCGATCAGCTTCTGTGCGCTGTCGGCGGGCGCATCCTGGTAGGGGGGCGGCTCGCTTTTGACCGCGGCGGTCGCCAGCTTCAGCGCGCTGTCCAAGCGGCGCGGCGCCATCCGGTAGTTGGTGCGGATATAGGATTTCAGCGCATCCGACACCCACTCGCACATGCTGGTCGCAAGCTGCGGCGGCAGGTCGGGACGCTGGACCAGGGGCTCCTGCAGGCGGGCGAAGGCGCGCGACTTGGCGATCAGCGTTTCATAGCCGGCGTCGGAGATGGTGGCGGTGGCGTTGCGGACCAGCGCCAGGAGGACGGATTCGGTTTCGCTGGCCGCCAATGCGTCGGTGACCGGCACGCCGATATGCGGGCGGCCCGCCACGGCCTCCTGACGGCCGGTATCGCCGGTGGCGATCAGGCGCAGCACATCGGCTTCGGTGAGCAGGGGGCTGTTGAGGATCAGCGGTCGACGTGGATGCGCGCCTCGTAGATGCGGCGGGGTTCGTTCGATGGCCACGACTCGTTGCAGTCGGGGCCATCGCAGTGGGTCAAGGTGCTCATGGGGTCTCCTCGGCGGTGGGGGTGGGGATGTCTTCGAGCAGCCGGCGGATGTCATTGACGACGCCGCCCCAGCAGGTGCCGCAGCAGTCGAGCGCGGGCCTGAGTGTGTCGGCGCGCTCCTGAACACGGTCTGACCACTCGGACAGGCGCCGGTAGCCGCTCATGCGGTCTCCTCGGCTGGTGCTGATTGCTGCTGGGTCTCGTCGATGGCCTTGGCGAGCTTCGGGAACTCGGCCCGCAGTTCCTTCGGCATTGGTCGGCCGGCGGTCACGGAGGCGGTCTCAGGTTCATCGCCGTTCGCGAGTGCGTCTTCGGCCGACCGGAGCCAGCGTTGGTACTCGATGGCGTGCTCGGCGTCGTCCTCAATGTCGTCGAGCCAGCGAGGTGGGGCGAGGTATCCCCGGCCGCGTTCGATGCGGTCTCGGCGCATCGAGGCCACTCGGCGCCGGATGTCGGCGGGCATGACCCAGGCGCTGACTTCGGCGTAGTGGGCTTTGACTGCGGTGATGCAGTCTTCGGCCCGTAGCCCGTTGAGCATCTCGGCCCACGAGATCGCCGTGTCTGCGTCCGGCTTGCGGCCGTCGAACTGGCCGGCGAGCGCGAGCACTGCGTTGGCTTCGCGGGGGTTCACTGTGCGCCTCCGATCTGGCGGAGGCCGGTCTGTTGCTGCTCGGCTTCGCGAGCGGCGAGCTGGGCATCGACGTCACGGAAGCCATCGAGGCGGGTGGCTAGCCTGGATGGCGCTGGTCGTTCGTCCTTCCAGCGCTCGCCGTTGAGCCAGGTCGCTGGGTGCGGGATGAACTTCGGCTCGGTCTTGCCGCGTTCGATCTCGGCTGTGATCCACTCGGCGTAGGCGTAGGCAGCGGCGATGAGTTGATCCGCCGGGATCTTCTTGACAGCCCCGTTCCACGCCTTGAGTGCCTTGGGGCGGGCTTCCTTGCGCGGGTAGGCGTCTTCGTAGAACTCGATGAACTCCGGTGTCTCGACGTCTTTCGCAGCGGGACGACCGCGCCGAGCGCCTCGAACGGCACGCGCGTATGCCAGAGGTCGCGGACGGCGCCGAGCGCGCCGGGCGGAAGGCCCGCGCTTTCCTCGACGTCGCCGTCGTAGACGGGCATTTCGAATTCCCGGAAGTTCGCGAAGACGACTTCGTCGTCGGGAAAGGAGGCTTTCCAGAGGGCGGCGGCGTTCTCGGCCAGGCGACGATTATAGGAACCCGCCCGCGAGGACGCGCCGAAAGCGAAGATCTTCATGCCTTCCTTATCGACCGAAAAACGGGTAGCTTGCAACGCATTCGATGATGTCGCCCCCGAACGAAACCCGCGTCGCGATCGTCGGGACCGGCCCCGCCGGGCTCATGGCCGCCGCGCGCCTCGCGGGCCGCCCGGGGATCGCGGTCGACGTCTACGAGCGCCGCGCCGGCTTCGGCCGGAAGCTCCTCGTCGCGGGCAGCTCCGGGCTGAACATCTCCCACCACCTGCCGCTCGACGAGTTCGCCGCGCACTATTCCGAGGGCGCGCCCGCGTTCTGGCGCGGTCTCCTCGGCGACTTCGGCCCGCAGGAATGGATCGCTTTCATCGAGAAGGACCTCGGTCTCGAAACGTTCCGGGGCACCTCGAACCGCTACTTCGTCCGCGAGATGAAAGCGTCGGGCCTTCTCGCGGCCTGGCGGAAACGCCTCGAAGCGGGCGGCGTCCGGATGCACGGGCATCGCGAACTGACCGATTTCGCGCCCGTAGGCGGGGGATTCCGACTTCGTTTCGGCGAGCGCGAAATCGAAGCGGACCGCGTGGTCTTCGCGATGGGCGGAGGGTCCTGGGAGGATGCCCCGCCCGCGTGGCCGGAAACGTTCCGCGCGAAGGGCGTCGCGGTCGCTCCGTTCGCGCCCGCGAACGTCGGCTACACGGTCGACTGGAGCGCGAAGTTCCTCGCGGAGGCCGAGGGGAAACCCCTGAAGAAGATCCGCTTCGGGAACCGACGCGGCGAAAAGGACGGCGAGCTCGTCGTCACGAAATACGGGCTCGAAGGAACGCCCGTGTACTTCCTCGGCGAACCGGGGCCGGGGTGGATCGATCTGAAACCGGATCTCTCCGAGGACCCTCCAACGACCACCAGAGAAGAGAGTAAGAGAGGGAGAGAGAGAGGGAGAGGGTCTTGATGTAGTAGGAGAAGTTGGGGGAGTGGGGAGTAGTCACCCCTGCTCAACCCCCTCATTCCTCCTTGTGCTCGTTTCTTTCTCTTCTTTTTTTTTCTCTTATGCTTGATGTAGTAGGTCTTTGTTTGCCAGGAATAAAAAGTCCTTTTTTTACCGATCTTCATTTGCGTTGTGCATTATCACAGCGATTTCACCCTTTGTCTGTTCTCCCCCCTCTCTCTAGTGGTTTGGTCTCTTTCGAAGGACCTCTGGCCATCACCCTCGTCCACTTGCCACGAGGGGGAGTCCCTTCTTCTCCCTTGGGAGCCCAAGCCTCCCAACACCACCGTTGGCTTTTGTTCCCCCCAATTCTCTCAAACCCCTAGTCCTTAGCCTTCTCTACCCTCAACTGAAGCCCTTCTTGCTAGTTGGACCAAGCCCCTAGACCCCACGGCCTTCTCCCTTTCACTGGCTTTAGGATCACCCTTAGTGCCTTCGCCGACACACTAACTATCCCTTGACCAGCATGCTCCCAGTCCAGCATAGCCCCCCTTGGTTGGCGTATTGACCCTTACACCTCTTCGCCGACACAGTCTTTGACCAGCACACCCTTGACCAACCTTAGAGAGGTCTTCCCTCCGTCAGTTTCCTCAGGTTTTTTGATGTTTTATTAATGGTGTTACCGTCTTCGGATGCCCACCTCTACTTGCCGGGTTCCGCCACTCCATGTGGGCGCGTTCCCCGTACCTCTCTTATGCCCGGGTCAAGGGGAGATGCTGTCAAATTTTTATCAAAAATAATAATGTGCTAAAAGACCAAAGAGTGCAACAAAGAAGTGGACTAATCAACGATAAAATGCCTTAATCAAGGTGAAAGGAACTAGAGACAACATGAAGAGGACTGGACTGAACAATGGCTAAGTACCCCAACACGCATGCTAAAAGAAGAAAAGAAAGGCATTATAGGGATGAAGAGGAGTAGGGTCCTCCAAGTGTCACCCCGGTACGCCCTTCCAAACCTACAACGGCATGCCCTTAAAACCCTTTCGCCGGCACACTCTCCCTTATCCTTCGCCGGTACACCCCTTGAGTGACGCACCCCCTTTATTTCATGTTCAACCCTTCACCGCTGCAGGCTGCCCTCACCTTCACCGGCACATCTACTACTTCACCCTTTGCCGGCACACCCCCTTCGCCGGTACACCTTCTTCCCCGGTGCATCAATCCCCTCTCAATTTTAACCCCGTGTAGACTATGCACGGACTTCATCAAGCCATGCATTAAGCCCTGCATGGACCTTACATAACCCATGGCCTCCATGTGCACGGACCCTGCACGGACTTGCCCAGGCCTGCACGGACCCCATTCCTACCTTGCACACATCTACACGGACCCTGCATGGACTTCACCCCTAGCATGAATGGACTTTGCCCAGCATCGCATAGACTCAACCCCATGCATATGCACGGACCCTGCACTGACCTTAGTCTGCATATGCACTGACCTTAGTCTTCATGTGTGCTGACCTTAGTCTGTATGTGCACTGACCTTAGCCCCTCTGCACCGACCTCAGTTTGCACGTGCACTGACTTCATCCCATGTACACTGACTCAGCCTACATGTGCACTGACCCTGCACTGACCTTGCCCTCTCCATATTCCTGACTACACTTACTCGGCCTACATGTGCACTGACTTGGCCAGCGTGTGCGTTGACCTTACCCTCCCATGTGCACTGACCTTCCTTTAGCCCCTAGCCCCATGTGCACTGAGTTCATCCCATGCACCGACTTGGCCTTCATCCCCTGCGCGGACCCTGCATGGCCTTCAACCCTAGCATGCATGGACTTGACCTGGATCTGCATGGACTTAACCTGCACGTGCATGGACTCGGCCCAGATCTACGTGGACTTCATCAAACATGCATGGATATTGTTCTTTAAACCAATGCAGAACATGCACGGACTTTGTTCTTCAACCCCGTGCATAACATGCACGGACTTTGTTCTTCAACACCGTGCATGACATGCACGGACTTTGTTCTTCAACCACGTGCATGACATGAACGAACTTTATTCTTCAACCCCGTGCATGACATGCACGGACTTTGTTCTTCAACCCCGTACAGAACATGCGCGGACTTTGTTCTTCAACCCCGTGCATGACATGCGTGGACTTTGTTCTTCAACCCCGTGCAGAACATGCACGGACTGTGTTCTTCAACCCCGTGCAGAACATGCACGGACTTTGTTCTTCAACCCCGTGCATGACATGCACGGACTTTGTTCTTCAACCCCATGCGGAACATGCACGGACACGGACTTTGCTCTTCAACCACGTGCAGAATATGCACGGACTTTGTTCTTCAACCCCGTGCATGACATGCACGGACTTGGTTCTACAAGCCCGTACATAACATGCACGGACTTCGTTCTTCAACCCCGTGCACAAATGTGCATGGACCTTGTTTCCCAACCCCAAAACTTGCATGGACTTCGTCCCTTTACCCAGTGCATAACCAACACGGACTTGCTTGAAATCTTGCTTGGACTTTGTGCTTTTGCCCCCAAAAAAAAACTTGCACGGACTTCATATGCATTCTTGCATCTAGGAACCTGCACGGACTTGCCCCAATCTGCATGGACTTCATCCCAGAATGTACACGGGCCTTAACCCTTCATCCAGCCCAACTGAAACCTCCACGAACCTCCCCCCCCAGACCTTCACCAGTGCACCCCTTCAACCCTTCATCGGCCCAGGCCTTGAAGACCTTCCCTGGCACACCTACCCTTGATCCTTCGCTGGTACACCCTTCCTGCCCTCACCAGTGTACTCCTTCAGTGCCTTCACCGGCATGCCTGACCCCAGCCTTCTCCGGCACGCTCCCCATGCCCTTCGCTGGTACACTTGTCCTGTCTTCACCGGTGCACCTTCCTCAGCTCTTCGTCGGCACACCCTGTGGTGGCCTTTCACTGGCATGCCTCACCCATTCACTCGTCGGTACGCCTACCCTGCTTCTCCCCGGTACACCTTTTGATGCCCTCATCAGTACACTCTCCCAGCGCTCAGCTAGGCTTCACCGTTACACCTCTTTCTTGGCTTTTTAACGGCCTATTCCTCCACAATAAAATACAAAAAAATAAGAATGAATGAAATTCAGGAAAATTTGGATAAAATACATAAAAAATATAAATACATAAATAAATAAATAAATAAAGGGGGGTCAAAGAGGTGAAAAAATCTATACGATTGATGACGGCCTTGTCATTGCGCCGGCTCTGCCTGGCAAAAGAAAGCGGTATGCATGAGCCTTGATGAAGATCGCGACGAGAACGAGGACGATATGACCGTCCAGGGCGACCAGAAGTCGTCCGCTCGTGTTCTCGCTGCGCTCAAGAAGGCTGAGCGTTCGTTCAACAACTGGAACGCAATCTGCGACACGATAGACGATATCTACGCCCGCGAAGATGACAACAGCCTAGGCATTGGCTTTGTGGCGCCGGGTGACGGTGGGTGGATCGACCCGGAATATGACCTGTTCTGGTCGTCCATGGAGATCATGAAGCCAGCGGTTTACGCCAAGCCGCCTGAGCCCGTGGTTTCGCCGCAGTTCAAGGATAAGCGCAAGCTCCAGTCCACGACGGCCGAGTTGCTTGAGCGGACGGTCAAGTCGTCGTTCGATCGCGGCGGCATTGATGAAGTGATGATCGGGGTCCGCGATGACCTGATCTTTTACAATCGAGGCCAAATCTGGCTTACATACGAGACGGACGAAAAGGGCGGCGGACAGCGGGTCTGCCAGGAGCATATCGACCGCAAGGATTTCCGCCACGGTCAGGCCCGCAAATGGTCCGAGGTCCCGTGGGTCGCGCGCCGGGCATGGATGACGCGCGGTGAGTTGCGCAAGCGGTTCAAGAAGTATTCTGGCGATGCTTATATGGGTGCCAAGCGCGCCACAGGTGAAGGCGAGGACAAGGAAAACAAGGGCAAGACCGGCGTCTGGGAGGTCTGGCACCGAGAGGACAACAAGGTTTACTGGGTAGCCGAGGGCGTCTCGGTCTTGCTGGATTCGGGCGAGCCGCATCTAAAGCTCCGAGGCTTCTTCCCGTGCCCGCGCCCAGCCTATGGCACGCTCAAGCCCCGCACGCTGGAGCCGCGCCCCGACTATCTGCGCTATGCCGCCCACTTCGGCAAGATCAACAGCCTGACCAAGCGGATTTACGATCTGCTCGATACGGTCAGGATGAAAGGGCTCATCCCGAGCGGCGGCGAGATCGGTGACGCCATTGAGCAGGCGATGAAGGATGACGACAATTCGTCGCTCCTGATCCCTGTGCCGTCGATCTGGTTGGCGCTGAAAAAGTCCTGATTGGCGTTGTCCACCAGATGGCTGAACTCTTGCGCCGCAGTCGAAAGCGGCTCTCCCCACCATCCAATCCACCAAAAACATATAATTAAACTAAGAAACACTGCCCGAATTGGCGAAAATCATCACTCACCCAAAAACATACATTTTCCCTCTAACAAGAACAAAACCCACTCTTACTCACCTGAATCAGCATAAAACATGAGAAATTACCACGATAAGGGTGGGAATCCACCCCCCGACCTCTCACAAAGATTCCATGTGAAACGGACACCAATCCACACCAAAATCACAGTTCTTCTCGCCGCTAGTTCACAAAATCCATGAACTGTGCCACCGCCACCGCCCTCGATCTTGCCTTGATCCTCGCCATCCTCGCCACCATTGCCCTGGCCGCCTCAATTGCCATGTGCTCCGTCGGCCGCTTGAGGTGGGACGGTGATGGGGGAGAGAGGTGGATGAGAGAGGGAGAGAATGAGTGGGGTGGGGGGTTTAGGTTATATTTATAGGGTTTATTTTTAAGTTTTAAAAATCTAAAAAATAGAAAATCACCAAAAATTAACCCCACGATCCTCAGAAAATGAGTAACTCACCCACTATGCCACAATGCCTAAAAATAAATTATTATTTCTTATTTAGGGATTTGAAGACCCGATACTCAGAAAATTATATTTTATTTTTAAAACATGATTTGAGACCTACAAAACCTCTATAAAATCGGCTGATGCTCAATTCAAAAACCTGGGTCATGACATTTAGTCTCTCTCTGTCTCATAGTGAGATAGAGAGCCACCCCCCCTCTCCTCCCCTCTTTCCGGCCTTGTCTCTCTCTTTTCTCTATTCTGCCCCCATCTCTCTTTCACAGTCACACTCTATCTCACAGTGAGATAGGGAGCCATCCCACCCCTCTCTCATAGTCCCTCTCTCCCTCTATCTCTCTCATGTGCAACCCACCCCCCATTGGGTGGGTTGCCAGCATCGGAGGGGGAAGTTCCTTCCAACACATCTCACTTTCTCTCTCTTTGCAAGTCTCTCTCTCTCTCTCTCTCTCTCTCTCTCTCTCTTGTAAGGGCGTGAAGTCCTTGATGGGGTCGTAACGCAGCGTCTTGAACAGATACGGATTTGCGGAATGCGTGGTGTTGCCCGCCATCAACAGCGTGTAGCCGTTATTGGGCGCCTTGGCGGCGAGCTCGGCGGCGATCATGCCGTTGGCGCCGGGCCGGGTCTTTGCCACGCTGAAGCATATGACCGGGCACGGCCCGCCCGAGAACGGCACCAACGTCGGGCCGGCCGAGATCTCCGAACGCACCCTGGCGGTCTCCCCGCCTCGCCTGCTGCTGGTGCTGCAGCGCCCTTCCTCCTGCGTGCCGCGGAAGTCATCCCGAAGCCGGAAGGCTACGCCGTGTGCCACCGGCCCGTTGACTAGACGGGTCAGAGTACCGCCTTGGCGGCATTGCTGGCAGTGACGTTACGTAGGCTCACATAAAAAGGGCGAGTGCCCGAAAGCACTCGCCGGGGAGCTCAGTTTGTTGTCCGGCTTCCGGCCGGCTCGAGAATTTGGTGCCCCCGGCGCGCGGTGGGGAACGGAGGCGATGCGCTGCCGGGGGCGCGCGACGTGGAAAGGAGCAGAACCAGTCGCTGCAAATCCCCTATACCGCACTGCTGGCCGAAGCACAAGTCGAGACATTGCAGACAAAGCCTCTTCCGTGCTAAAAATCCACCTCCGGTGACACGACCGCCGCCTCACCGAACGGCTCACCCGTCCCAGAGCCGTGCCGCAGCCCACGCCCTACGACCGCCAGAACAGCTTCACGCTGATCGCGCAGGAGAATCCGAGCCGCCCCTACACCGGCGCGGATCTCGACGCGGAATTCAACGCCGTCAAGGTGACGCTCGACGAGCTCCTTGACCGCGTCGAGCTTATCCAGCGCGATGACGGCGATCTCGCGAACCAGAGCGTCGGCCCCGAGCAGTTGGCCGCGTCGCTCAGCATCGGCGTCAACCCGCCCAGCGCGTGGGAGACGGGCACCGAGTACGGAGTCGTCGACAGCGTCTTCAACAACACGACGCTTTACCGCTGCGTCGTCGCGCACACCTCCGCCGCGGCGTTCTCGACCGACTACGACGCAGGCTACTGGACGGCACTGGCCGATTTCAACGTCGTGGCAACATCATAGTAAGCGTGAACATGTATCCCGTGGTCTTTTCGAAATTGAAGATGATGTACTTCTTTATGAGACATAGATGATGATGAACCCAGATCTGTTCAGAAAGCTTTTAATCATCATCTAGAAAAGAATGGGAAGCTGCTATGCAAGAGGAAATTAATTCGATGGCGCAGAATGAAGTCTGGGAGTTAGTGAAACTCCCGTCTGAGCGCAAAGCAATTGGAAATAAGTGGATTTTCAAACTTAAGCGCAAGGTAGATGGGGCAATAGACAAATATAAAGCACGGGTTGTGGCGAAAAGTTATACCCAAAAGGAGGGTATAGACTGTGATGAGATATTCTCACTTGTAATAAGACTCTCATCTATTCGCCGCATTCTAACTATCGTTGCGTATCTTGATTTGGAATTATTTCAAATGGATGTTAAGACTGCATTTCTTAACGGAGAACTAGACGAAGAGATTTATATGGTCTAGCCAGAAGGTTTTGAGATTATAAGTGAAGAGCAAAAAGTTTGCCACCTTAAACGCTCTATATATGACTTGAAACAATCGTCTAGACAATGATATTTTAAATTTCATAAGGCGATTATCTCGTACAGTTTCGAGGTGATCGAAAAGGACCACTATGTGTATGTCAAGCGAGTGAGAGAGCGATTTCTCATTTTGTCGTCATATGTTGATGACCTATTGATAGCAAGAAATAATATAGAGTTAATCAATGCTACCAAGGGATAGCTATCTTCCGTCTTTGAGATGAAAGATATGGATGAAGCGAGCTATGTGCTCCAAGTGAAAATTGTGTGGAATCGCTCAAAAAGATCACTGAGTTTGTCTCCAGAAACATATATTAATAAGATTTTGAAGCATTTCCGAATGCACAATTCAAAGCCCATTGATACTCCACTTGATAGAGGGTGTGTCCTTAGTGTTTGCCAATGCCCCAAAAATGAAGAAGAAAAGAAAGGAATGTCCAGAGTGCTATATGCCACTGCGATTGGAAGTTTAATGTATGACATGTTGTGTACTCAGCCAGACATTAGCTTTGCAGTGAGTTTAGTTAGTTGTTATCATAGTAACCCAGGTCCCGCGTATTATGGTGTGGGCCAGAGGTTCATGGTGGCTCGACCTTTGTGGTACGGGCCAGACTTTTGAATTGGGCAGCTGACCTTGGTGGTTCATAACTGGAGTTTTGGACCTCGGGTTCGAACTGGCTTGGCCTTTGTGGTTTAACGTCGGTGTTTGGACTTTGGGTTTGGACAAACTAACCTTTGTGGTTTGAAGTCAGTTTCTAGAATTTAAGGGCCAACTGACCTTTGTAGCTCAAGGTCAGTTTCTAGAATTTGAGTTCGGACTTTAAGTTTGGACTGACTGACCTTTGTGGTTTGAAGTTGATTTTCGGGAATAGGTTTGGATTGTGTGGCCTTTTTGGTTTGAAGTTGGAGATTTAGGATTTAGGATTTAAGTTTGGGTTGACTGACTTTTTTGGTTTGAAGTCAAATGTTTAGGATTTAAGTTTGGGTTAACTGACCCTTTTGGTTCGAAGTCGAAGGTTTAGGATTTAAGTTTAGGTTGACTGACCTTTTTGGTTTGGAGCGGAAGGATTAGGATTTTGGTAATTTGAAGTGGCTAACCTTTGTGGTTTGAAGTCGATGATTTGGAGGTTTTGGAATTTAGGGTGGCTGACCTTTATGGTGTGAAGCCAACGATTTAAGGATTTCGGTGATTTAAGTTTTAGGGTGGGTGACGTTTGTCGTATGACCAAGAATTGAAATTGAGATTGGTTGACCTTTGTGGTTTGGGAGTCAAGGATTGAAATTGGGGTTGACTGACCTTTGTGGTTCGAAGCCAAAGATTGGGAGTTTTAGAATTTGAAATGGGTGACCTTTGTGGTTTGAAATTCATGATTAAGAGGTTTCGCCATTTGGGGCTGCTAAACTTCGTGGTTCGAAGCCAATCATTTTGACACTTCAGATATCGGATGGCAAACCATTTTTGGCATAGAGCCAGTGGATTAGGGATTGGGTTGGCTAACCTTTGTGATTTGGAGCCAAGATTTAGGAATTACATTTGCATTAGCTAACCTTTGTGGTTTGTAGCCGAGATTTGGGATTTAGGTTTGAATTGGTTGACCTCGATGGTTTAAGAGCCAAGGAATTTGAGCTTTAATTAGCTGACCTTGATGGTTTAATTATAGAAGATGTCCTATTCTTGGGGAAGATATTGAAGCAAAAGAAGGTAAAAGATTTGAAGAAGAGTAAAGTTGGCTAATGTCCAAACTGACAACCGAATGATGAAGCTAAAGTCTCCTTGAGAGATGCTCTCCAGAAGAGGCCCTGTAAAGAGGCAATATTGAACGAAATTCAAGAAGTTCAATCGTCGGTGTCTAGGCTGAGAAATATTCAATGAAATTCAAGAAGTTCAAACGTTGGCATCCGGTCTGGCAAAGTATTCAAAGACATTCAAGAAGTTCAATCGTCGACATCTACCCCGATGAATATTCTGAAATATCCAAAGATGTTCAATTGTCGGTGTTCAGGCTGGCAAATATTCAAGCATGTTCAACGACACCTAAAAGTGTTCAGCGAATATCCAATGATGTTAAATTTGTTTGGCGACATGACTTTATCTAAGCCGACGTTTATTGTGCCTTGGCGTCATGACACACCATCTAAGCCAACTTGCTCGGCATCACGACCTATCGTCTGAGTCGACGAACGCCTCATTTTTGGCCAAAGCGGCCACCAAAATATAGTAGGCTTCATGACCTTTTGTCTAAGCCGACGAATACCCTCATTTTCTGCCAAAGCGGCCATCCAAATGTGTTCGGTGACATGACCTTTTGTCTAAGTCGACATTTATTTTGCCCTTGGCATCATGACATATCATCTAAGCCAAGTCTTTCGGTGTCATGACATTTTGTCTAAGTCAACAGATCTTATATCTTGGCATCATGACCTTCCATCTTGGCCAACTTGTTCAGCATCATGACCTTTCATCTAAGCCGATAAATACCCTACCTTGGATCTAGACCTTTTGTCTGAACCAAGTTCATTGGTTTCTACACCTCGTTGAGTCAACATATGTCTGCACTAACTTGGCGCCCATGTCCTTTCAAGGTCTTAGTTGAGCGGTACGACCTAGACTTTCCATTTAAGCCAGAGAAGCCCGATTTTCTTGTGTCGGTGTGATCCCAGTACCAACGATATCGCTAGCTCGGGGCCACTACCTTTCATCCAAGCTGACAAATTCATGAATAAATAACTTGTGGGTGCTTATGTCCACCCCAGTAGCGCCAGCACGTGTAATGCCTTAGCGGTGCTGTCCGGCCGCACAAACAGCCGCATTCCGGCCGCGCGCAGCGGCGACTCGGTCAGGTGCTGCACGCAGTCGCGGGCGCTGCGCGGGCCGTCGCAGATGACGCAGTCTGCCGTCGCTGCAGACGCGCATGGCGCGTCTCCCGAAGCGCTTAGCGCTTCGTCTGGCGTGCGCTGCAAAAGGTCCTCCTTTCGCGGCCACGCCGCGGCCTTGGGCAGGTTCCACGGCGCGTAGATCACCGCGACGTTGATGTAGCGGCAGCGCACGCCCTGCGTCACCGGGTTCTTGCACCTGAGCGTGTCCAGCTCCGGCGAAACGCCGATGGTCGTGGACGGCCCGGGCGTGAACTTTTCGTCCGCAGGGACGTCACGCGGTGGCAAACGGCGCGAAACGTCCCCGACGGCGCGCAGCCACAGCTCGCACCACTCGCGCTCTTCCCGTCCGAGCTTGCACTCCAGGGCGCGGCCCGTGCTGATTTTGAGGTCTTCGACGCGCCCGGGGCACGCAGCGGACCACGCGTGCACGAGGCACGCCAGGCGGCACAGCCGCGCGACGCACAGCTCGTACTCGGTCTTGGAGCCGGCCCACCGCTGCAGACCGGTGCGGTCGTGAGCGCGCAGCTTGTCCGCCTGTTCCACGAGCAGGGCGTGCGAGTGTTCGACCCGATCCAGCTCGAGGAGCGTTACGTCAACTACGCGTTCGCTCCCGCCTACCTCGAGCAGGACTTTACGAAGCAGACAACGACGAACTATCTTCGCGGCATCAAGCCTGCCACCGAGGCCGAACACTTTGTGTTCGCGGTACTGCCGGACACGGAAGCGCAGGCACTCCTGAATATCGAGCCAAACGAGCCCTGCATTCTGCTGGTGCGCCATACGTGGATCGACACGTTACCCGCCACGAAGACGCTGTTCACCTGTCCGGGTTCGCGCTTCAGCTTGTCCACCCGACAAAAATTCTAGTCCGGCGCGCGCGTCCATCGATGCTGTGCGAGACTGCGTCAAGCCAACACCTCCGAGTCGCCGATGCCGCTTCCAGACAATCCATTTTCACTGCAACACAAAAC
>JANBPO010007548.1:0-16432 GCA_024336825.1 Amorphophallus titanum | reverse complement strand
TATTGACTTCATTCAGCAAACTGACCTGACCATTGGCCAGTTTGGTCAACGCGGAATAGCCGGAAATGCCACGATAAACAAGATTGCTCACCGGCCAGGTCTGGCCTTCGTCGTAACTGATGCGCAAGGTCATGCCAACTCGCGCCGAAGCACTGTCACAATTGGCAAAAACGATGCGGCTGGACGGGTAAGCCGGATTGCTGTTGGTCGTAGTCAGACGCAAAATGCTGCCTTGACACTCAGGGTCGGGAATCACCGGCGGATTGACGGTGTTGGTAAAGAGTGTGCCCCATGTCAGTCCGCCATCCGCGCTGCGGTTGAAGGTGCGGACACCATTCCACGGGAAGTTATCGTTCCGCATCGAAGCCAGCACGCCACCGTTGGGTGTTTCCACCATTTGAACTTCACCGCCGCCATTGCCGGCAATGCCGCCTCGCTGCCACGTCTGGCCGTGGTCGTCACTGTAAATTAAACTGGAATAATAAGGGCCGTCATAAACATAAATCGGGAAGATCAGCCGCCCGGCATTTGTGCCGCTGGTGAGTTGAATGCCATTGCCGGGGCCGGTCAAAAATTCCGGCGCGGAAGTAATGGCCGGACGCAACGTGGGATTATTGGATTCTATATCAATGCGCGGAGACCACGTTGCCCCGCTGTCGTCACTGTAACGCATTTCCAGTTTGATGGCGCGGCTGTTGGGCTGACCGGCGGCCGGCGCGCCATTGTCATAAAGCAACCAGACACGGCCATTGGAGCGGTCCAACAGCAACGCCGAATCACCGGCACAGCGGCGCGGGATGGGATTGGTGATGCCGTAAGCAGGATAAGTGTCCACGTCGTTGGAATTTTGATTACTGCCATAATCCGCAATAACTTGGAGCGGCCCCCAAGTATTGCCGTTGTCAAAACTACGGCGACATACACAGTCAATCGGATTGGGGATGTCGCCGTTGCCCTGTCGTCCGTCGCAGACAGCGATGACTGTGCCATCTGCCGCCGTGACCATCGCGGGAATCCGATATACGGAATAACCTGTGCCACTGACAAACAGCGGCGTGTAAATATAAGGTGTTGGCGGCGTTGGTGCATTGGTAGCGAAGGCAACGAGCTCGTCGAGCAAGGTGAAGCGCGCGAAGTGTTCGCGTTCGACGCCAGCACGCTCGCCGACGGCTCGACCGCCGACGCCGCGTTCGGCAAAGGCGCCGCCGTCATGGTCGCCGACGAACTCGACGCCGACAGCTCGACGCAGTCGACCAACCGCCGTTCGTACTACTGGAACACGCCGTGGTACCCGGGCAAATTGCTCGGCCGTGGTCTGTCGTGGGGCCGCAACCCGTACGTTTCGTACGGCGGCTACTCGTACGGCTACAGCTATCGTAGCTCCTACAGCTACAACAACTGCCGCTACTACACGTACTATCCGTCCTACCGCAGCAGCTACGGCGACGGCGCGCGCGAAGGCCGGTCGGGCCAGTTCCGTTTCGCGAGCGGACCGAGGCTCTTCAGGACGCGCGCGGGCGAGACGTCGCCCGCGACGGAGACGACCATGTTGTCCGGACGGTAGTGCTTCCGGAAATAGCGGAGCACCTCGGCGCGCTTCATCTTCCGCACGCTGTTCAGGGAACCGAGGATCGAGCGTCCGAGACTGTGCTTCCCGTAGAGAAGCTCGTAATAAAGGTCTTGGGCGATTTCCTCGGGCGCCTCTTCGACCATCGCGATCTCCTGGAGGATCACCTTCCGTTCGCGCTCGAGCTCCTCGGCGTCGAAGAGGGAGCCCATGAGGATATCGGAGAGGATGCTCATCCCGAGCTCGAGATCGCGCGCGAGCAGCGTGATGTGGAAGCAGGTGTACTCCCGGGTCGTGAAGGCGTTGAACTCGCCGCCGACCCGCTCGACTTCGCGGGTGATCTGGATCGCGCTCCGTTTTTCGGTACCCTTGAAGACCATATGCTCGAGGAAGTGCGAGATGCCGGCCTCGAAAGCGCGCTCGTGGCGGGTACCGGCCTTCACCCAGATCCCGATGGAAAGGGTCTTGAATCCGGGGAGGCGTTCCGTGACGACGGTCAGACCGTTCTTCAGCACGACCCGCTTCACGCGCGACGGAGGCCGGCGACGCTTCGCGGGCCCACGCCTTTTCGCGCGATCGCGACGCTTCGAATTCGCATCTTTAATGCGAGCGGCCATCCGGGAAGTCGCCGTATCGCCAGTGGGCACTGCATCCAGTGTCGTAGCAGGTGGATGCTGCGCAGCCGCCTGGGCCACGGCATCAGCGAAGGCGTAGTCCTTCTGCCAGGTCACGAAATTCAGCCACAGGGCAAACGCGAAAATGGCCCACAGGGCGTAACGGGAAATCTGCGAAATATTATTCATCATGACCACGGTGAACGTGCGCGCAGGCAGCCTGCGGCACCATGTCTATGCCACCCGCATGCCAGGGATGGCAGCGGGCAAGGCGTCTGAGCGTAAGCCAGCCGCCACGGAAAACGCCGAACCGGTTGATGGCTTCCAGCGCGTAGTTCGAGCACGAAGGATGGAACCGGCACACAGGACCGAGCAGCGGACTCATGGTCCACTGATAGATCCGGATCAGGCCTGTGAGGAGGAAGCGCATCGGGCCGTCACTTTATCCCACAACGCCTCGAGACTGGCGCGCAGTTGCGGCGCTTCGACGCTACGCGCAGCGGGACGGGCACTGACCACGATGTCGACCGCCGGCAGCCGGTGCTGGCTTAATCGGAAAGATTCCCGCACCAGGCGGCGCAGCCGATTACGTCCCACCGAACCCCCGAAGGGTTTGGAGGCAACCGCAAGCCCCAGACGCGGACCGTCCAGGCCATTGGATTTGACTGTGATCCCGAAGTGGCTATTGCCGAGGCGGATACCCCGGCCGTACAGCTGGTCGAATTCCCACTTCCGGCGCAGACGGCGCGCGGGGGGAAAGGTCAGACGCCCGCGGTCTCCCTGTCCTGGGGACAAGGGCACCGACCTTACGGAATGAGCTTTTTGCGGCCCTTGGCCCGGCGCCGGTTCAGGACCTTGCGACCATTGGCTGTGGCCATGCGGGCTCGGAACCCGTGGGTGCGCGCGCGGCGAACCTTGCTGGGCTGGTATGTACGTTGCATTGCAGTTGGCCCTGTTAAGAGGGGCGGCAAGGTTAGAGGGATGTACCCCGGGTGTCAATACAGCCAGTTACTTAAATCGGTCTGGTGGGGGTAGACTGCGTCCCCTTTTTCCACCGAAGGTCGGCGGTAGAGGGTATGCGGGAGTCCGGTCTCAAGTGAATCTCTGGTGTTGCCGGACGACTACGACGGCCGCTCGGGCACCTTCATCGGCAAGGACGGACTGGAGTGGGAGGTGTTGTGCATCCCGGCGAAGGCCGAGCGCGAGGACGACCCGCTCGGGCGCAAGGTCGGCGAGTACCTATGGCCGCAGTGGTGGCCCGAGAAGCACTGGAAGATGTACGAGGACGCCACGGGCGCCGATGCCGCGCGCACCTGGTCCTCGCTCTATCAGCAGCGCCCCACGCCGCAGGGCACCGGGCGCCTGGACGAGAAGGCCATCGACTACTACAAGCCCGGCACCCAACCGCCGATCATGAGCTTCGTGGGCGCGGGCGACTATGCCGTGTCCTCAGGCAAGAATGACTTCACCGAACTCGGCGTGTTCGGCGTGGACACGCAGGGGCACCTGTGGGAAGTGGACTGGTGGCATGAGCAATGCGACACGGGCAAGAGCACCGAGCAGTCGATCGACATGGTGAAGCGCTGGAACGTGCCCATGTGGTTCAACGAGGGCGGCGTCATCGACAAGGCCATGGGGCCACTGTTCAACCTGCGCATGCGCGAGCGCCAGATATTCACCGACCGGCGCACGCTGCCTTCCATGAGCGACAAGTTGGCCAAGTGCCAGGCGTTCATCGCCCGCTGCAATGCTGGCACCGTGCATTTCCGGGACAACGCCAACAGCCGCCGCATCGTGCAGCAGATCGCCTCGCTGCCGGCGGGCCGGTTTGACGACGCGGCCGACGTGTGCGGCTTGTTGGGGCGGGCGCTGGACCAGTTCCCCATCGTGCGCGAGAGGAAGCCCGCCAAGCCGCCGGAGCCCCTGAAGCCTTTTACAGAGGAATGGCTGCACTGGGCTCCGCCAAGGACAGATGGACTGAGGTACTTCTGACAGAATCCTCCTACCCCTTGACGGCATCCTCCTACAGACCCTAGAGTCCGCACATGCGAAAATGGACAGCCCGGACCTGTCTCTTGCTCCTCGGGGCGGCCATCATGCTGCTCTGGGTACCCGCCTTCTTGCTGACGGTGCTCTGCACCTTCCTTTCAGGGCAGCCTGTCCGCAGGGCGCTCGGGGATGCCAGCGTGCACCTGGCGCAGATCAAGCCCTATGGGCTGGTCCACCTAAACCCCTTCTCCCCTACTCAGTCCGTGCAACCCGAAATGTACTATTCCAATGGGTTTACTTGAGCTAGCTTGAACCATTCAAACTAGCCCGCCTAAACCCTTCCCTGACCCTTCAAATTCTCTATAAAAATCCCTTAGAAGCTTAAGGGGTGACATATATAGAGATACACACAAGCATCAATTCAAGCTCTAAGACCTTCAAGCTTCAAGCAACAGCAAGGCAACCAGCAAGTAGAATTGTTTGTGGGTGACTTGGTCATCGGCTAAGGACGCCGAGGGTATGTCACTTGTACTTCCCTCGCACGGTCTTTCGCCATGACATACAAGTCTATGCCCACCATGCGTGAGACGTTACGACAAGCGTGTGACCAGGCATACATGTGACGTCACCCTTCCTTGCACTCACGAGGCCATGTCCGACCACTCGACCCGAGCCGTGATTGACCCTCACCCAGGCACCAGTCCGATGCTTTCACCAGTCATCCAGTTGTAAGCCCCTAGTTCGGCGGAGCAAACACGGCCCACGCCATGAGAGGAACCCTCTGTAAAACATACGGATATCCCCTTTGTCACACATTGACCCAGGGACTGACCACCGTGTTGAAATTGTCTCGCGGCTTGCACCTGTTGTACCTTGGCCACCGTGGCCTGCCTGTAAAGCCTTACAGCTCTCAGAAACTACATTGCCATTTGAACAAATGCGCTCACATCCACATTCAGACCTGCAGCCCCTTTCCATGTCACCTAGCATGAATCCATAGCCCCTCTGACCCCAGTCAACATTGTCCTATCTAGTACGAGCCCACAACTACGAAGTGCTCCCTGCTCTCCACCTAGGACTTCAGGCACATACAAACCTCTCTTCAGCGCAGAATGAAGATTTTTGGATTCAATCCGATGTAAATAAACACCGACTGCTTGCAGTCGGTGGGGAAAGATGTCATGTACATGACTCCCCACAATCACTTGTGCACTCACACCTAAGGAACCGACCTTCCCTCCATGTGTCTCTCACCTCTCGAGTCCACGTGCCTTGCCCTGGCGGTGCTTCCCCGGTCAACTTTAGTTCCACTGGTGATTGTCGAGAAATCGACTGGCATGCCCGCATCCCAGCTACGTTTCCCTTAAAACTCAGAAACCTCCCATGCCACTCGGTCTCCCCTCGACTTTTCGTAAAAGGTGAGTGCACGGTGCCGCTTTGAGAAAGATATGGCCATGAAAGGGAGTGCCCGAAGCACACTATATTCCGGCATCTCGCCCATAGTTATATCCTACCGCTAACTCTGGTCACCGCACACACCGCGCCGGTGAAACCCCATCGTGGGCGAACAAAAAGATGGCCCGCTCGGTGGGACGTCTCCCGCCTTCCTTCTTTCTTGTGAAGAGAAAGCCTATGCCAGCCCTGAAGTCCTGGTGCCCTTTTCCTGTCCTTGCAGGAGAGGTAGAAGGGGAACACCTGCTTTCACTTCCAGTAGCTTCTAGTTCACCTTCCAGTTGTTGGATCGTGTTTGATGGCCGTTAGCAACCGTCGCCTCTGCTTGTCTGACGCATCAGCAACTATGGCGGCCGTCACCTACGGTCCTATCGTCATCGCCACCCATGCGAGGGTGGGCTACTTGGTGTTACTAATTACTTTCGGTAGTTTCACCCCGGTGGTCAGATCACCCTTCTGGCGCATGGGTGGCGATGATGATGCCACACCCGCCATCCCATCTCTTCTGGCGCCGTCAACACGCCACACTCGCCACCAGTCTCAGCGGCCAGACCGATTGCTAGACTCGTGTCACCTATTGCTGACCCACGTAGGGGTTCCGGACCAGCTCTTACTCGGGCTAACACCAGCCCCCGGGACCAGTTCCGACCGGCTCCCGACGCGAGCTTCGCGCCCCAAGTCCCGGTCCCTACGACTGCAGTTCACTCGGGCTTCTAGCCACGGGCCTCGGTTGAGTCGGCATCTGGTGTGGGTCTCCACTCTAGGGTGCCCAGCTCCCCAGTGCCTCACTCGGGCCATCAGGCCCGAGCCTCAATCGAGCCAGCTCCTCGCACGGGTCTCTTGACCCGGGGGCAGGGCTCCCCAATATCTCGTTCGGGCGTTTCGACCGAAATTTTTGAAGTGCAACTGCCTCACTCGGTGCATCAATCCCTTGTTTGAGGCTGCTCAACATGCAGACTAGGCATGCAACCCCAAGGTTTCCCACGAACGACACCTGGCATGAGTGATCTGCATCAGGTTTCGTATCCCTCGGCTCCATCATGGGGGCTCATTCCCTACAACTCGACGACGCTGACTCCCAATACTATTCTGCCTCTATGGGACACGACAGTCCCGGTGTGGATCGAAGGCCCTATATCCCACCTTCTGGTCCCACCAGTCCCCGGTCTATGCTCAAGGCCTCTGGTCGCCAGCATCCCGGCACCCCCTGCAGTGCCAACTCTGAGTACAAGCATGTCATCGCGGGCAACCGTAACACTGTTATCGGCTTGGGTGAGGGCTTACACTTGAGCCACCAAGCCGTCGGCCTCCACTACAGACCTCGGGTCTTGGAGACCGATTCCAGTTTTGCCGTTCGATGGCCTTGTGCCACCAGTAGTTACGGGCTGAGTTTTCTCGATCTACCACCTTGGAGCGGAATCGTCTTTGGCTCCCCTGAAGAAGCACCATCGCGGTCATAAAGGCAAGCAACCTACCGTTGCCACCAGTAACTCCGGCAAGACCATCCTTGTCGGCAATCTATGGATTCGCTTGGATGGGGGAGAACCCATTATACCCCTAGAGTGGATCGTCTCTACGGTCCCTACTACCAACCGCTTCAGCCTTCTGCGTCGAACGCGAGAAGACAAGGTAGAACTCAGAAGGGAAGACGCTCCTACAGCGGCCCAGAGACACCAGTGTCGGTTCGGTGTCTGAGCTCCCAAGTCTTGTCGAAGAGACAGTGACAAGGGAGACCAACAATCTGAGTTGAGAAGAATCTAGGTTACCCCGGAGGAAGCTCAAGCCATCCGGAAGGCACATCTTAGCAACCCCTTTCGGGCACTAGGATGCCACGCCAAGCAAGGAGTGACTAATTCTATAGCCGCATCGTCAGATGGTGCCCAGCCATTCGGTGCCTCTCGTTCAGATAGGCGAAGGTGGAGACGAGCTCATTCTGGGACCCACCGACATCCAACCTCGAGTTCTCCTTAGGCAGATGCCGTGATGGAGACTCCTCTACAACGCACCTCAGTCTTTGATAGGTTGGGGACACCCGTTTGCCCCGCCCACCGTCACCCAGACTCACCTTACCCGCGACCGCCGCGCCGAGAACATGAAAAACGCCTTCGCCGTACAGGCCGGTGCGGATCTCGCCAAGCGGCGCATCGTGCTGGTGGACGACGTCTTCACGACCGGCTCCACGCTCGACGCCTGCTGCTCCACGCTTCGCTCCGCCGGAATCCCAAAAGTTTCGGTCGCGACGCTCGGACACGGCTGAAAGACACCCGACTCACTTTCCGCACATGGCCTTCGTCAAACGCAAGCACACCCCGTCCACCGCCAAAAAGGACATTCCCCGCGGCCTCTGGACCAAGTGCCCGACCTCCGGCGCGATGGTGGATACCAAGGACTTGCACGACAATTGGAACGTCGTGCCCGCGTCCGGACACCACTTCGCGCTCTCCGCTCCCCGCCGCATCGAACTGCTCGTCGACGCCGGCACCTGGAAGGAACACGACTCCACGCTCGCCTCGAAGGACCCGCTCAAGTTTCCCAAGTACGCCGAAAAACTCGCGGAAAACGTCAAGAAAACCGGGGTGAAGGACACCGTCGTCGCCGGTATGGGCGAAATGAACGGCATCACCGTCTCGCTCGCCGTCATGGATTTCCGGTTCCTCGGCGCCTCGATGGGTTCCGTCGCCGGCGAAAAAATCACCCGCGCCATCGAACGCGCGCTGAAGCACAAGTGCCCCTGCGTCGTCGTCTGCGCTTCCGGCGGCGCCCGCATGTACGAAGGCATCCTGTCGCTCATGCAGATGGCGAAAACCTCCGCCGCGCTCGCGAAACTCAAGGCCGCCGGCATCCCGTACATCCCGGTGCTCACGAATCCCACGATGGCCGGCGTCATGGCCTCCTACGCCACGCTCGGCGACGTCATCGTCGCGGAACCCGGCGCGCTCATCGGCTTCGCCGGCGCGCGCGTCATCAAGGAAACCACCAACCAGGCGCTCCCGGAAGGTTTCCAGACGTCGGAATTCCTTCTCAAACGCGGCCTCATCGACGCCGTCATCCCGCGCGCCGAACTCAAACCGCGCCTCACGGCCATGCTCCGCGTCCTCGGCAACCGCCTCCCGTCCGTCGCCGGCGGCGCCGCTCCGGGTCACCATGAGCTATCCCGAACTTCAAATTGGGCGCGGTTGATGGCGTTGGAACCGCTGACGAGTTACCTTCGAAACGTACCCACGGGGGTGCCAGCCAATGTCAGAGTAGGTCGCAGCAGCCCAAACAGTGATAGGGTGTCAGTTCAGTCGCACCGATTCTCCCCCCTCTCTCTCCCATTTGTCTCTCTCTCTTCCCCTTCTCCCCGGGGTGGCCGACCGTGGAAGAGGTGGACGAGGCGGGGATGGCATGGGATGATGAGGCATGAGGATGGGGCAAAGATCGTGGTGGTGGTGGCGCGAGGAGATGCTCATGGAGTTTGTGACCCGGTGGCGGGTGGAAGCTCAGATTCACGTGGAAATTGGCATTTTCGTGTGGTAAAAGCTTCGTTCGAGGTAGGGGGACGGATCCCTAACCCTTGTCCCTCATTTCCCGTGATTTCTAGGCCGTGGAAAGGTCGAGAGAGGCTTGTTTCGTGCCGGGGTTAGGAAATGCATGTTTAGGGTTTGAGCGGTAAATCTATGAATTTTCTAAGGTTTTTGTGGTTTGAATGGCATTAGTGCTAGAGGGGAAGGGGAAGGGTTTCCCCTTATTTTCCCCATCACCCGGGGGTCATTGGGGAGTAGATCGGGCTTTTTCGCATGAAATCATGTTTTTCGGTTTGAAAGTAGGTAGCGGTCATACCAGAGACTGCCACCTGCCTCCGGAACATTAAACGGTCTGTTGGAGACTGTCTTTTGGCCCTATCAGTCGGTTGTATAAGTTGTTGTCTTACGACTGACCACCTTTTGAAGGTGGTGGTCAGGCGAAGATCGCCACTTCGTGGGGTTGGCGCAGGCGTTCGGGGGTGGACCCCAGAACACCATCATCCACCTGACTGCGTTCTGGAGGTTGCGGTCACCTAGGTGACTACATTCTACCCTCCATGGTTTTTTTGCTTCTGCATGCTGGTGGCAGCCCTCTGGAGACTGCCACCCCTTGGTAGCGGCCATGTGATGACCGCCACCTTCTCTAAGTGTTCCTTTGGGTCGATTTGGCTTCTGGATGATTTATTTTCGACCCATTTGATTCCCATTAGCTCCATGGGTGTTTTGGGGGCACCTCCCCACCGGATGCACCGCTCCACAACCACCTCTCCCTAACCACCGCGCCCTCCATTCCCTTTCCTGCGAACACCCCACTCCCCACCACTTCCCCAGTCACAAACCCCAGCGCAACCTCCTCTGCCTGTCGTGTCTCTCCCTGCTAACTTCACCCTCTCTCTAACTCTCTCCTTCTCTCATCACCTCGGCCAAACTCCTCCCCCCTCATTCTCCCTCCGGTGAACTCCACCTTCCTGTGCACACCCCCACCGCTCTGTTCTCTATCTAACTAGCGCCACCAGACTCTCCCAGATCTCTCTCTCTCTCGACCCTACCGCCACTGCCGTGACCGTCGCCGTGACCACCGTGCAACCCACTCCCTCTTCCTCTCAACCTCCTCACAGCCGCAGACGACCCCCACGTATCACCTCTCTCCCATCGACACTTCCGGCACCTCTCCTTACATCTCTGCCAAGCCTCTCGCCCACCTCTCCACACCGCCGCAGCGAACCAACCTCCGGTGCATCTCCCACCGTCGATGCCGTCATCTCCCACGCCAGCCCCTCCACCACCGGCCAGCTACCCCGATAACCTCCATGCCAACCGCTGTCGTTCCCCCTCTCACAGTAACTCCCCCTCTCTTGCCAGTGCCCTACACCCCCTACGCATGCTCTCCCCCTCGCTCTGGCAGCAGTCCCTCACGCCACCACCTTCTCCCATGGTCCCTGCCTCCTCCTCCGACCACTCTGTCGATGCCAATGTGCCCCTGCTTCGATCACCGCCTCCACCTCTCCCCACTGTAAGACCCTCTCCCCACCTCTCATCTCACTCTCTCCTTCTCCCTCTTTTCCTCCCCTCCATATACACTTCATCGCAACACCCAGACGACATACAACCCATACCACTATAACCCCCCACGCCAGCCACCTCCAACCTCCCGATAGCACCCATCACGCCAGCCACCTTCAACCTCGTCGACCTCCCACCGTAACACCCTAGCCAACCCTTCCCGTCGGCCATGCCCCAGCTCTTCACCCACACTGCCGGCCAGCCCCCTCCGTCGCCGCTCGCACCCCCCCACGAACTCTCTTTCACGCTCTCTTTCTCTCTAGAGTTGTGAGTTGGCCACCCTTGACTCGTTGCCGATTTCTCAACCGTGCAGGTCCGAACGTTTCCCTCGCTAGGGATGAGTGTGACCTTGCTAGAGTCCCAGGTTGCATATCTAACTCGGTGTCGAGTCCGTGTCTTCGTCCCGCATCAGTTAGAGGTTTGGCCACCCAGCACATAGGCCCCTGGGCGGCCACCCCAGTAGCCGCCTAGCCTTTCTAGGCGTCCAGTACCCTGGCCGCCCAAGCTGGGCAGAGGCAGCAGGCCTTTCGGCCGCCTCCTTATCAGGGTCCTCTCAAGAATCATCTTTGGAGGATCATTCCCTCACCCGATTCACCTACATTGCGCTGGGAAAACTCCGAAAAACATGAGGAAATCTTCCCCAACCACAATGCCATACATAAATGCGATTTAAACCGAGAATCGTTACAGGGGGCGGATCGATTCACACTCATGGCCCCGAACATGAATATTTCCTGAAAATGCAATAACCCCTCTCTCTCTCTCACCCGGATCACTACCAAAACAACGATAAACACAAGAGAGGAGATCAAGATCCATCCTCCTACCTCGAGGAAACTTCTAAACCTCGAATGGGGCTCGATCCATGCCAGATCCCACCGGATTTCCAACCAAACGCATGGAACTATGATCCCACATGCATGAACCAACACAATCTCACACCCACACCCCACCTAGCACACCATTGTCGCCGACCGGTCCCCCTCCCACTCGCCGTCTGCAGCCAGAGACGAGAGGAGAGGAACGAGGAAGATCGAGAGAGGAAGGAGGAGAAATGGGGGAGAGAGGGAGTGGGCACGACGTTTAATAGGAAAAAGGTTTCAGGGTTTTCCCAAAATCTCAAAAAAATCGAAATCATCAACATGCCTTTTCTCTTATCATTTTTGGTTAAATAATTATGAAAAAATCTGAAAAACTCAATAATTTCAATGAGGTCTGAACTAAATCTAAAATAATTTTTAATTCACACATAAAATAGATCCAAACCCCACAAAAATAGGATCCAAAATCCAGAGGCATTACATGCTTGGTTGACCTAGACTCGGCATGGTTGATACGTGAAACACACATAGACAAGTCCCGTACGGCTGTGCGTTGTCCGCGGCCCTCATGCCACCGGTCACTCCACCGGGTTCCAACATTCGGCCCAACTCTCGCCGCGGGCCACCTTGGGCGGTCGCTGCTCGGCGCAGATCGCGGTCGCTGCAGGGCAACGCGGCTGGAAAGGACAGCCGGGGGGACGAATCGCGACTCGGGGGGGCTCCCCGACATCCGCTTCGCCCATCGCGACACGCGATGCACGCCGATGTCCGGGGGGCGCCGCGGCCGGAGTCGAGTCGACGAGCAGACGCGTGTACGGATGCAGCGGCCGATCGATGACGGCGTCGACTGGGCCCGCCTCGACGATGCGACCCGCATACATCACTGAGACGAAATCAGAGATGTACCTGGCGCTGGCGATGTCGTGGGTGATATAGAGGAAGGACAGGTTCTCGTCGTCGCATAGCCGCGCCATGAGATTGAGCACGCCGATGCGGATCGAGACGTCGAGCATCGAGACCGGCTCATCGGCCAGCACCAGCTTCGGATGATAGGACAGGGCCTGGGCGAATCCCACGCGCTGGCGCTGACCGCCGCTCATCTCATGAGGATATTTCGCGAGGACACCCCGCGCCGGCGACAGTCCCACCGCCTCCAGCGCCCGCGCCGCCTCCGCCTCGCGCTCGGCGCGCGACAGGGAGGGACGGTGCAGATGGAGCCCGCGATCGAGCGTATAGCCGATGGTATGGACCGGATTGAGCGAACTGAACGGATCCTGGAACACCATCGGCGCCTGACCGCGATAGGCGAGCAGGTCGCGGCGGGACCGGATCTCCTTCAGCGACCGGCCGCGAAAGCGGATCTCACCCCCGGTCGGCGGCGTCACCATGGCGAAGAGCCGGGCGAGCGTGCTCTTGCCGCTGCCGCTCTCGCCCACGACCGCGACGATTTCGCGTTCGTGGAGCGTGAGATCGAGATCGTCCACGGCATGCAGCGTGCCGCCGAAGAAGCCGCCGATGCGATAGTGCTTGGTCAGACCGGTCGCTTGCAGCAGCGGCGTCTTGGCCGTCTCAACCATAATGCGCTCCCGGTGTTTCATAGATCAGGCAGCGCACGTGATCGCCGTCCACGTCGTGAAGGTAGAAGCTCTGGAGGTGAGAAGGAGATTGTCTAAAGTTTATGGGGGGGGGGACTGGGAGGTGACTCAGATCCTATGGCAGAAGCATAGGGTATCCGACTCATGCCCCCTCTCTTCAGGAGTCTTAGGGGACATCTCTTTAGAGAGGTAGAGCACATGTCTCATCCGTATTAGACCCCTCTTGGAGTCCTCCATGTCAAACATTTTGACAATGGAATCTAGGTACATTATTTGGGACAAGCCTAGCATCCTATTTGATCTATGTCTATAGATCTTGATCCACAATATAGACATCCGTTTTCGGCCTATAAGTTGAGCCAATTCTCTTATTCTTATTAATAACACCCCAAATTGGTTATTGTTTTGATTAATTCTTAGGCCCATTGTGAGTCCATTCAACTCATTTTTCAGCCTATGAGGCCTTGGAAGTCCGAATTTCACAAAAATCCATGTTCAGCTCAACTCAGCATGAATGCGGTCTATCTCACGACCACGTTCTTATCAAGTCGCAGCCGTACGATAAACCGCATTCTCAGTATTTCTGATAAACTGCCTAGAACACGTCTCTTCTGATAGTGATCAACCTAAAGTCCTAATTTTAGAGTTCCTTCTCGAAGGTTTCAATCCAGATAGGTTTCTATCCACCCTAGAAACCTTCTCCAATCTATTTTGGATGAAATTATCCCAATAGGACTCTATTTTCTGGTGTTTATCCTTCAACTCCGAATTAGGGTTTTCTTCTCCCTATTGTAGATGTGATTATGTGTAATATCCAAAAAGGTGTAAAGATGAAAAGAAAAGATAACCGCGATCGTCACCGAGGATTAATTGCATAAAAGAATAGTACAAAGAACTATGCAACTTTCCTCGGACCCGTGAGAAAACTAGCCATAACCCTCTGACTGTGAACACGGTTACTGTAAGTGGCACGTTCTGAACGCGATCGCTGTTCACAACACATTCAAGCAAGTGTGCGGGAGATGAGGGTTCAACTCTTCCTCGCTCTTCAGTCGTCCAAAGAGTAAGGGCCTCATGTCTTCTACCTGCCTGTGCTTGCAAAGATGAGGAAAACAATGGAAAATTTCAAATAGGGGCCAGCATTAGGAGAAGATAGTTTGAGCAGATGCCGAACATAAGCTGCCCAGGTCAACCAGATAGATCACGGTGATGGAAGATCCTATCATCTTCTCAGATGATGATCTAGCAGCAGGTGTGACCACTCAGCACTCCAATGCTCTTGTAGTCTCTGCCACTATCAACCAATGTACAGTGCATCGAATCCTTGTTGATAATGGAAGTGGACCAGATATGATTTGTTACGACTGTATTATTCTCATGGGTGTGAATTTATCATGCATAATGCCATTGCACACTCCTTTCTATGCATTCTCTAGCTTCACGGTCTTCCCTAATGGGCACATCTCCCTCTTAATCACGTTTGGGAATACTCCACTGGACGTGACCTTTTTAGCCGACTTCACAGTCGTATGGGGTATGACTGGCTACAATGCCATTATTGTTCAAGGAATCCTGAGTATGTTAAGGGGTGTCCCCTCATCCTACCATCAGAAGCTAAAGTTTTGTACTCCCTATAGGATAGGAGAAGTATGTGGTGACCAAGGGGATCCCCAATGGTTCTACCTGATTTCCACCAAGGCAAGTTGAAGATGCCCCACTAGAGAAGAGGGCTAGGATAGATGAACCCAAACCAAGTGGGAGCACGCTGGCCGAAGACCTCTTCCACTTCTAGGTAGATGAAAGCCCAAACCACACTTTGCAGATAGGCTTGATGCTATCCGAGTAGGAAAAGGAGGCCTATCGATGCTTCTTGGTGGTGAACCAAGATGTATTTGCTTGGTCTAAGGATGAACTACCCAAGATATCGCTAGAGGTCATCACCCACTAGTTGAAACTTGACTCAAAATGCTTCCCAGTTCAATAGTGTAGCAGGCACTGTAACCCTGAGTGACAAGCCATTATAAGGGAACAAGTGAGCTAGAAGTTCTACTCGGGACTGCTTCGATCAACCTAGTACACAAACTGGGTCGCCAACATAGTCTTGGTCTCCAAGAGCAATGGGAAGTGGTACATGTGCATGGACTGAAGTCCCATGATCAATGACACCCAAGAGAGGGGTGAATTAGGTGATTATTATTTTTAAAAATTTTTTACCCGATTTAACTGAATCCAACAAATTAAAAAAAAATTGGCAAGTAATTGTAGAAGAGTTTGTCTTACTACAGACACTTGGACTTCTTTACAACAAATAAATTATAAGAGTTTAACAGCTCATTTTATTGATAATGATTGGTCTTTGAAAAAGAAGATACTAAATTTCTCTCCATCTCAAGCCATAAAGGTGAAAACATTAGAAAGGCAATTGAGAAATGTTTAAATAGTTGGGATATTGCGAAAGTCATGGCTATAACAGTTGACAACGCATCTTCCAATGATGTGGCAATTAGTTATTTGAAGAGGAGAATCAATAATTGGGAGAGAAGTGTCTTGAAAGGTGAATTTCTTCATATGAGATGCATTACACATATTATGAATTTGATTGTCAATGATTGTTTAAAATTGGTAAATGACTCTATTACTCGCGTGCGTAATGTTGTGCGGTATGTGAGACAATCTTCATCTCGATTGGAGAAGTTTAAGGTTTGTATGGAAGAGGAAAAAATTCTAGATAAGAGTTCATTGTGTCTTGATGTTCCCACTAGGTGGAACTCCGCTTCCCTTATGTTAAATACAGCCCAATAGTTTAAAAGAGCCTTTGAGAGATACGAAGAACATGATCATTTTTTTGTAAGTGCATTTTTTGAACAAAATGGTTTAGGAAACCCTACAAATGAAGATTGGGACAAGGTTAGAGATTTGACAAAATTGTTGGAAAATTTTTATGACCTTACTTTGAGAGTTTCTGGGTCATCTTATGTTACTTCAAACACTTATTTCCATGAAATCAGTAATGTTGATTATCTTTTAAAAGAATGGATTGAAAATGATAACCTTCAGTTTAAGGAGATGGTATTCAAAATGAAGCAAAAATGTGATAAATATTGGGGAGATCCGAACAAGCTCAATGTCATGATATTCATTGCCGTGGTCCTTGATCCTCGATATAAATATGAGTACATAGATTTTGACATTTCTCACATGTATGATGGTGACACAGCATTGACATTAAGCAAAAAAGTGAAGACATCACTTTATTCTTTGTTTGATAAGTACAAGAATTTTAGTATCATCTCACTCAGTCAATCAATACAAAAGGATAAATGTC
>JANBPO010007544.1:0-132385 GCA_024336825.1 Amorphophallus titanum | reverse complement strand
GTATTGATCTATTCACCCCCCCTCTAGATCTATATCACTTTCCTGAACCACTAGAGTTCTCAAGTTATAACGATAAGCTCTTGAAGTGAGCGAATAGCCAAGGAAAATCCCTTGGTCACTTTTAGGATCAAATTTACCCAAATCACTTTTTCCGTTGTTAAGAATGTAACCGGTGGAACCGAAAGGTTTAAGATAGGAAATATTAGGTTTCTTACCCTTGTAAAGTTCATACGGGGGTTTTCTCAAGATTGGCCTAACCATTGCTCTGTTAGTAATGTAGCATGCGGTGTTCACAGCTTCGGCCCAGAAATACCTCAATAAATTATTTTCAGCTAGCATGGTTCGCGCCATTTCCATGAGGGTTCTATTCTTTCTTTCAACTAGCCCATTCTGTTCTGGAGTCCTCGATGCAGAGAAAACATGTGTATATCCTTGTGACCTGCAAAATTCATTGAACTCATAATTATCAAATTCTTTCCTATGATCACTCTGCAGAGACTTGATGTAGTACCCTTTCTCTCTTTGGACTTTCCTGCAAACAACTTCAAATTTAGTCAGTGCATCATTTTTATGAGACAAGAAGTATACCCAGTAGTATCTTGAGAAATCATCCACTATCACAAGCCCATAGAATTTTCCTCCCAAACTGTGTGTTCTACTATGACCAAATAAATCAAGGTGAATAAACTCTAAAGGTCTAGTAGTAGTTACAACAAATTTGCATTTAAACGATGATCGAGTTTGCTTCACTTTATTGCATGCTCTACAAGTTTTGTTCAAATTTAATTTCAGCTTTGGTAAACTAACAACCAGATCATTTTGAGAGAGTTTTGACAAAGTGTTAAAGCTTGCATGACCAAGCCAGTGGTGCCATAACCAAGCATCATAAGCATTATTGGCAACCAAACAAAGGCTATGACATGAAGGGTCCTCTAAGTCTATTATATATACATTATTATTTTTGAGTCCTACAAATTTTATTTCATGTGTATCTTTATCTACTACTGAACAGTGTGAAAAGTTTGGTCACATAATAAACTCTTGTTTTCAAAAGAAGAATGATGACATTCATGCAACCAAGAAGAAAAATTTTCGTCAGTCGTTCATGGTCGCCCGCGCCAAGCCGGCGGGCGCGCTGCGATACGAGTAGCCCACAAGAAGTTTAGACTTGTAATCTTACATACGTAATCGCATGCTCCGCCAACGACGGCCGAAGATCGTCGCGGGCAGGGAGCGCCGCCATGTTCCGCAACTACCTGGTCACGGCCCTGCGCAACCTGGCGCGCAACCGGCTCTACGCCGCCATCAGCATCCTCGGCCTGGCGGTGGCCTTCGCCGCGGCGATGCTGGTCGGGCTCTACGTCCGCGACGACTTCAGCTTCGAGCACTTCATCCCGGGCTACCAGCAGCTGTATCGGCTGGAGATGGACAAGCTGACGCCGGGGCAGAAGCCGCAGCCGATGCATGGCGTCCTCCCGTCCGCGGCGGCCGACATCGCCCTGGACTTCCCGGAGGTGGCGGGCGCGGTCCGTGTGACGATGTCGACCCAGTGGGTCGGCCGGGGCGAGGCCAAGTCCTGGGAGAAGGTGGTCTGGGCCGATCCCGACTTCTTCAAGGTGCTGCCGATGCCGGTGCTGGCGGGCGACCCGGTCGCGGCCCTGCGCGACCCCGACGCGCTGGTCCTGTCTCGCCAGGCCGCGCGCCAGTTCTTCGGCATGGACGCGCCCATCGGCCGGACGCTGCTGGTCCAGGCGATCCGGGGCGACGACCCGCTGTTCACCACCCCGCATCCGATGGTGGTCGGGGCCGTGCTCAAGGACATCCCCCGGTCCACCCATCTGCACCAGTACCAGATCTATGCTTCCGGACGCGCGCCATGGTCGCGCCTGGCGCGCCAGGCCGACGCTGACCGAAAGCTGGGCCAGGGCGGTCATTTCCATGAAGGCGCCCACCACGCCGCCGTGCAGCGCCGGCAGCTTGATGTTACCGATAAGCCGTTCGGCGAAGGGCATGATCAGGGTCATCTCGTCGCCGGCCAGTTCGGCGCGCACGCCCAGGAACTGGGCGTAGGGGATACGCGCCAGCATGGCGCTCAGGCGATCACCGATGGGATCGGTCATTGCCCCGCCCCCGGCTCGACCTGCGGCAAGGGCAGCGGCTCGCCGGTAGTGTTGAGCATGAAGGCGGCCTGGAAGTTAAAATGTGTGTGAGAGAGAGGGTGAGTGGCGAGAGAGAGAGAGAGAGATTAAAAAACCTAAAAAATATAAAAGAGAGGGTCAAATATGACATTTGAGTTAGACTTATCCCTTGTTTAACCCACTACTTATCAAATTACACTGGATTAATGATAGTTTAACCTACCTCCTTAGTTTCGGGCTAACTCCACTCTTATCAAATCAAAAATGAATTAACCCTGGATTAACTCAAGTAGATTGAGTTAGTCTAGTCTAAGTCCAACCCCTTATCAAATTGAGGCTAAAGGGGCAGGACGGCTGCTTGACCCCTTCCGTGCTGGTCTAAGGGGGCGCCAGATCATGGCAGGACAGTCGCTTGACCTCTGAAGTTGATTTTGTGGGTTATGAGAGACATAATGATCTCATTTACATATAGGCAAAAAAATATTATTTTATTCTATTATTGTGACCTTAGTAATCCCCTACGCAAAAGGGATATAAATATCTTCCTGACCATTTCTTTTTTAGTGCATACTTCTCCAAGCCTTTTTAGCTCGTTTAGTACTTTAGTAAGTGTTGTGAACATCTCATTAATTGGCTCATATTATTATATTTTTAATATTTTATATTGAGTTACAAGAATGTTGATGTTAGTTTCTTTAACTTGGGATGTACCTTCATAAGTTAGCTCAAGTTTGTCCCAAATTTCCTTTCCCGACTTGCACATGTACACTATTCCTTTGAGAATGTGTAAAATATGAGGCTTCTTGGTCGAGTATTTAGAGACGCAATGTCCTTCTCTAGCCTACCCCATTCTTCTTTAAGTTTGGTGATAGGTCAGTCGCCATCTTCAATAACTATCCATGCATTATAGTTTGCTCCTTTGATGTAGTCCCATCATCCTCACTGAATAGTAAGGATAGCCGATTTAGTTGAACAGTGGTGTTCAGTTCATAGACTCTGTCATTTATGATTTCCTTTTGAATCTTTGTTCCGAGTCGTTAGACCTATTCTAGAAGAAAATAGGTTTTGATACCTCTGTTGGCACCCACTTATTTTCTCAAATTAATTAGGATTTAAATATAGAGAATTATTATCTAAATAGAGCAAAATAATTCATAACCATTATGCACAAAGGGAGCGATGGAATTATAATTGAGATACTGATCTTCAATCGGGTGAGAAATCCCGGAAGCAACTAGTACGTCGAACAAAGAGGCAGAAGGGGTTGCCATTGAGACAAGCAGACAGAATAAGCTCAGACGACTTACAGATCGAGGTGTAAGCCTTCGGTAGTGTCTGGAACAAAGTATGATTAAAATAATAGATCCCAAGATTATGGGGTCTATAAGTATCATAGTGATCCCATGTAGTTGTGAAATGTTGGTTAAATTCATAACCAGTTGTTGAATAGCAGTGGATCATTCTGCCTTCGAAAATAAGATGTTGGATGTGCCCTGGCGATAAAAGTACTATGTTGCGCATGGCGTTCAACTGGCCTTAACGCCTGTGGTTCTTTTGGGCGCGGAGGAGCCCATCGCGACAGTTTATAATGAAGATCTTTATCATGGTGTAGGGGAGTTGGCATGATAGAAGCTTGTAACAGCGTGAAATATTGAGATAAGGGAGTCATAGGATGAGTTATAGAAACTTCCTTAAAAATTGAAATAAACTGAGCATCAGCATAAGGGACGATATGAGATAATGCGAAATATCGACACACTGGAATATTTGTATATGCTATCAAATGGCCTTTACCGAACAAGGAGGAGTTAATTCAGCGCGTAGCACAGAAAGTCATTTTTTCAAAGTTTGACTGTAAGTCTGGATATCATCAAATCAAATTGGCCGAGGTGGATGTCCATAAAACAGCATTCTCTTCCCCATGTGGACTCTATGAATGGCTTGTATTACCTTTTGGATTGAAAAATGCTCCATCTCAATTTCAGTGTCGAATGAATAACATTTTTAAGCCATATATTCATTTTATAGCAAATTACATTGATGACTTTGTGGTCTTTTCGGATTCTATGCCAGAACATTTACAGCATCTTCAGGAATTTGCAACGATTATACAACCACATGGCATAGGTCTTTCTACTTCTCAAGATAAATTTCAGATTGCATAAGAGAGTTGAATTTATGGGTGTCACCATTTCTCACAACAAAATTTTTATGCAAGAACACCCATTGAGTAAGTTAAGTTAATTGCGACAAAGGCTAAATCTACCAGTAGAATAAACCTCAACTTAACCAAGTGAAATGAGAGATGGAGAACTCACCAGAAAGTAGAAACCAGAAGCGTCCACTGACGACTTACACTGCGTTTCAGGCAACTCGCAAGTCAGACAGACACAACGTTCGAGAGGCGTAGAAAGTACCAGAACAAGAATTAGTCAGGCCAGAATAATATCATAATTCGCCAGCTACAACGAATACAACCTCACTGGCAATAGCTAATTACTGATCACAATAGGAATCTCCTCCAAACAGAGGGGAGTGAACATAAAATCTCCACAAGGTAACTCAGCGAGCAACTCACAGGACATTTGAGATGTCGGCTCCTCAATATAGGTAATAAAGTCTTCAGAAATAAATGAGTGAGAAGCACCTTAATCAAAAAGATCACGAGTTGCATGGCCATAAATCACAATCGTACCTTCAACGAGATGGGATGCCACGGCGTCAGCACGGGTAATATGAGAAACCTTCCCTTTCCACTTTTTACTAGCTGTGGAAGACTGCTGAGAAGAAGCTGAATCTTGAGGATAATATTGCTGAGGTTGAGGTGGTGGAGGACGTCTGAACTGTGATGGCTGTGGTTGAGAGAACTGAGAAAACTGCACTGGCTTTGGCCTCAGCGGACAGTCTCAAACCATGTGTCCCAGCTGATCACAGTGAAAACATACCACTGACAATGAATAAGGCATACCTGGGTGACGACCACCACACCTCAGACACTGCCTCGGCAGACTCACTCCTAAACCTTGACGTTGTTGGAAAGGAGGCGTTGACTGCTGAACAGTACCTGAGGATGCCTGTTGATCAAACCACTTCTTAAATTTCTTCAACGTCCACCTGGACTTGGATTTAGAGAAAGAAGCGCCACTAGCAGTAGGCACAACAGATGGGACTCCTGTCACAGTCGACTGACTAACATGTTGATATTGCACACTGGGCTGAACTGACCCAGCCTGAGTATGTGTGACGACCCAGAGCTCGAGATATTGATATATCGATAATACCGACATACCGATACCAGGAACTGGGGAAGCCTCCCAAGGAGCTGATGAGGCTCCCGAAGGGGTATATGCATAGCAGTAGATATATGATTAGAAGGAGGTTTGATTGTTGATTTTTTTTATTGCCAATATTGAGATTTATTCAGAACTCAGTCCTTAATCATGGCCCTCAGCTATATGTTTAAGGGTCCTCAGGCCATTGATAAAGTTAAGAGTCGACCTGGGGCCCAAATGAGGTCGACCTAGCCAAATGAAAGGTGAGTCGATGCCTATATAGAAGGGAAATGGGTGGGTCGATGGCCATAGAGATGGGAAATGGGGCGAGTCGGTGGCCATGGCATCGACTCACGGTTGTCGCCACTGACTCAGCTCGCCTGGGAATATGAAGGCGCCGAACATGGGGCTTTCAGGGAGGTTTAATGGAAGGGATCTGGGCGACCCTAATACCAATGTAAAGAGGGTTTCAATTTAGCTTGGGAGGTGTAGGGTACGTCAGTGCAATGGAGATGGAGGTGAGTGTGTCGATGCGATAGTGGAGGGTGAGTCGGTGATGCGGGTGATAAGAAAGGGGTGAATCGGTGGTGTCACCACTGACTTAGGGCAGGAAGGAGGGGAGTCGATGGTGTCACCATCGACTCAGAGAGATCCTTGCCGATTGAGTTTTGTAGGGGTTAGAAAAATGCCAATTCAGGGGTTTTTTTTAAGAGTAGTTTCATATCTTTGCGTTAGGGGGATATTTAAAGGGGTGTTTGAGTAGAATTTAGGGGTTTCAGAGTCTAAGTGTTCATGTAGTAAGTGAAATTAGACTGCATTAAGACCTTCTCTTCTCCCTTTTTTTTGTTTGTTTATTCACCATCTTTTCTTAATCTCTTGTTTTATTGACTATGCGAGGTTCCTACTCAAGCACAAAGAGATAAATCACTGATTCACAATTTGGTAGTGAAGCCTTCTGGGCCATATACATGGGATGCAACACCACAAACGAGCAAATTTCAATGACCACAAGAATGAACCCAAAATAATGAAAATGTCTTAAAAAATTTTGGGTAGCATCTCCCCATGATAGGGGGATGCTCGACCCATCAAATTGGCTCACACACGGGGAGACCGGTGTAGAGCCGTGAAAAATTTAGAAGCCCAATGGGAGCTATCTCAGACCTAATCGATCTGCTTTATTAGTTTTTCTTCTATTGTCCTGGCAATCATTAAAATAAGAATGGACGGATTTCAAAAGGCACTACGGTTGCCCCGACCGGGCCGTTCCCTGCAAACATCTGGCAGCAGTCATCTGCCAGCTCAGCGCCGAGATCAACAACAATCCGTTCCTGGATATCATTTTTAATATGCGGAAGTAATTATCCGATATTTTTACCTACACATAGCTGCATTTAACATAAACCACCCAGACTTGTGCCTGTTGCCAGAATTCAATGACAAGCGAGATGCAGTTTATCCAAGGCCGCTAAGGACTGGCTTATTTCTCAACTGAAACGCCTCATGTACCAGCCGGTGCCTGCTCTCTTTATCTGTTTCCGAATTCAGTTGGCGATAGATCTCTACGTACCGGCTCGAGCGACGGGCAAAGTCTTCGGTTGTGATCAATTCCCGCAACCAGTCACCAAAGTCAGCCAATCCAGGCTGGTCGCTGGTGTAGGTCAGTGCCTCCGTGTACTCTACCTGCATAAGGTTGGAGGAGTGCCAGATGTCCAGCCGAACCACCGGCGTGCCCAGAAAACGGCCGATCCAGTACGGGTTCGAGCAAAAGGTCTGGAAGGCCGCGCTAGCCGCTTGTTGTGGCTCGGGAGCTTACCGGAGCCAGGATCTTTTCCTGACCAAAACCGTTTGGTGAAAACACCCTAATATATACTCATCACCCGACTATTTCCGCCCGCCGGGCGGCCCGGATGGGTCTGCCGCTTTCCTGCCCCAGCGCCCAGGTGAGGCAGGCCCCGAAATAGAATATGAAAGAGCAGTAGAATACGAATAGCAGCAGCAATGCAAGGGACGTCGTTGCCCCGTAGATGATCTTCATATTTTCAAAGTTCAGCAGGCGGTGAAGCACCTGTTGTCCGGCGGTGAAGAGAAGTCCTGTGAGGGCCGCGCCAAGCCATGCTGTTTTCGTGTGCGGACGACCGTAAGAAAGCCATTTCAGGAGCACAAAGAACCAGACGATCACCGCCAGCAGCATCATGAGACGATACAGGAAAGCGTTGACCTGGAGGGGCAGCGTCCAGCCGCTGACGTCGAGATCGCCGACTAAAGAGATCATGTTATGGGTGTTCCTCGTTTTGTCTCTCAGTCTTTAGTTTATTTCTTTAGTCCAAGGGTTTGTGCTCTCCTTCTTGTCTTTGTATCCAATGGAAATGAACCAATGAAAAGTAGATCTACTAAGAGAACGTTGTTTTAACCCATCCTGCTTCCAATTCTAGATCCAAGGTGGTCTTATTTACCTCCTTATCCATGTCTCTTTTTTCTTGTTCAAGGAATAACGACGGGAGACGGGAGTGTTACACTGGCACTCCAAAGTGGGCCTCCGAGTCTCTCAGGAGAGACGCCTACATGTGCTGCCCCCAGAGTGTAAAAGGGGAGCATCCGGGGGGGTCACCCCCACTGGAGCGCCCCAAAACCAGAGGCCCTACGTACACTCTCCAAGTAATGAGGGAGCCATGATAGGAACATTGGATCTCTCCCCAAAAGGGGAGAGATTTGTCCATCATGCTATCACGTACAGACTATTCTAAATTCATATGTCAGCAAAGACGCATCTAGGCCTGTAAAATGTTTCAATAAAAGAAATGACGGAGCCATATATTGCTCACGATGAGGTTCGAACACGACGGTGGGGGTAACTCTAACCAGTATGGAAGTAGTTATACGACAGTGGTGTCCAATGCTGGAAGGGGATAACAATGGGAGTACATAGGAGAGAAGGAGTGGACTGAAGGTTCTTTGTGCCCAGTTAGGAAGTATCTCCTCTCAAACATTCTCGCAAGAGAATGTAAACTCAAGAGATTGTCTCCGCAGTTCAACAACACATTGTCTAATTCAACTACTAAGCGAAATAGTTTACCACTTAGCTCTTGAAGCAACGTTTACTATTGGAGCCATTGAAAATGAGAACTTTTACGACTACCAATGAGTGAAATCGCCTTATATACCAAAGGGAACTAGTTATTGGGAACAAAACTATAGCATTTCTACTCATCTTTGATTTTTTTTTCTAAGGCTCTACACAATTGAAAGGTACTAGGGATGAAGGCCAACGAGCCATGGACGAAGGGTTGGACCTGAGAAAGTGGACCATTAGTGGTTTCCTTTAAGGTTGTAACTTGGACCGAAGGTGTTGGCAAGTTCGGCCGTTAAACTGCATGCAAAGGATAGGGAAAATATGATGTGAAAATAAAAGGGGAGACGTGCAAGCGTTTCACTGGGGGAGCTCTCAACGTGGTTGAGATAGGGTGATAAGATGATGAAAACAATGCATGCATGCAGAAGAACTAATGTAGTAAAAGAGCATAGAAAAGAGAAACGGAATAGAGGAAGCATGTGGGGATTATTCTCCTGTCTGTGGCTTTGGATGGACGTTCGGGAAGAAGCCTCCCATGGAAGAAGCTTTAAGCGTGGTGAAGACTTCCTCCTCTAGCCACAAATTCGGCAGCACCTCCCCGTCTTAATGAAGTCGGCCCCTTTTGACAGAGAACCGTAGGGCTCTATTTATAGGGGAGATGCGTGGGTTTAATCCGAATAAAATTAGGATAATCATCCATGGCAATAGGATAAAATTGGGAAGAGTACTCCAAGTTTAGAAGGCCACGAGATCCTTACTCAAACGAAATGGACCGTAAAACGAGGAATGAAGGAGCAGCCAAATAAGTTGGACGGTTGTAGAAAAATGGCGTCCAATGCTATGGACGTTTATAAAATAAACGTCCACTCTACCAATCGTACATTAGCAATATAATAAGGCATGCTTTGGTGGATTTGAAATCCCAAAGAAAATGACATCCACCAACCTTGACGTTTATTAAATAAACGTCTCTTATAATAGACGCATATTACCCATATAAAAGAAGGAAAGTCAACTAGGAAATCTCGTAAACGAAATAGCATCGACTATTACTGACGTTTATAAAATAAACATCAATTACAATAGACGTTATTTGTAAAACGAATAAATCCTGAAAGACAATAAGGAAATGGCATCACAGGTAGGTGACGTTTATAAAATAAATGTCAATAATAGCCGCAGTATCAACACAAGATAAGGAAAGGCCATTGAGGAACTGACGTCATGTGTGTTTGACGTTTATAAAATAAACATCAAATGCAAAAGATGTCATTTGCAAAACAAATAGAGCAAGCCCAACTGTTTCCAAAATTTAGAAAAGAATGTGCGTCTGAGCTTTTAGAGATTTATTAGAGAAAATACGAATTTTAACCAGACTCGAAATCCTTCCCAGACCTATTTTTACCCAGATTGTACCCAGTTTCCCAGTTCGAACATGACACTACAATGGGTTGTCTGTTTTTCATCCTGACAGGAAATAGCGCCTTGGATAGGGCCGTTGTTTATGAAAATGATGCCTCCTGCAAGGGGCGTCGCTCATGTAATTGGCGCCCAAGAGAGGGGTGCTATTTCAAGAAATGGCGCCTCTCTGAGTAGTCTTCAATTCATGAAATGGCGTCTTAAGGGGAGGCACTATTTTATTTTATTTTTAGATGGTTTAAGTATATATATATATATGTTGGGTCATTGGTTTTAGTTTTTATTTCTTCAATTATTAAGGTTGCTACAGAGAAGGAGATGGGGTGAGATGCCCCGGGGTGAGAGGCCCCTTTCTACCAACCGTCCATCACCTCCCCTCCATCCTCCCTACCATCCTCGTCTACCACGAAGCCAAATGCCGATCTCCCATGTCCACTGTTCTAGGCATCACCCTACCATCCAACCACCACACCTGCTCCCCTGCTAGCCTTCCACCCCTCCACCAACAGTAGACCCATAGAAAGAGGCTTCCAATAGCCTTTTGTGATCAGTCCCTCACCGGCAAACCACACATCCCAGCTTCCATCGGAGGCAGGTCGAGAACGATCTTGGCCACCTCACGGTATCATGGGAGCTTGAGGAGGCAGCTTCGCATCCCTGCAGGGCTCTGCAGCCTGATCTAGCACGTCCCGAAGAAGAATGGTGACCACTACGAGGCCAGCTACACGGTCGTCACTGGTCCCTGCCAAGCTCGCCACCAGCCACCCGCGCCCACCGTCTGTAACTCGGCCACCACTGCACATAAATAGCCCCCCCTCACCTCACTCCGCATCCTGCGTGCTCCCCCTCCCCTGGTCGGAACCCCACTCCTCCAGCTCCACCCTACCGAGCTCGCCGCCAGCTGCCCTGTTCCCACTTTCTACAACCCGCGCCCACCGTCGCCGACTCCAGCAATAATGAACTCCAAGTCTAGCCCCTACCCATTGCCATGCACCTGCCCCATCTAAGAACCCACGACCCCATTGTCTGCCTCCCTGTCGTCAGCCCCACCGGGACACCGCACCCTGGGCTTCTTTAAGCCCGCATAAATCGTCACCTCGGTGACTGGCACGCCCTCGCACTCAATAAACCTAACGAACGAACGAAAGGATGAATAAACGAACGAAAAGAACGAAGAGTCCCCATAAGTGCGTCCACACCCGTGCTCTACACCGCCACCCGGGCCAACCCGAGGGCGCCCCAACTACAAGCCACGTCATGTGACACCCAACAACAAGGCTGGGGCCTACCCCAAGATGCCTTCTTCCAACCCTCCAAGGTCAAAGGGAGACCTAACTAAGTCAGTCACAGGCTTTGGAGGCCCGCAGCTCGCATATACGGCTTACACACGTGTGTCGGGTATTTCCCCGAACACCGGGTGGACGCATGTATCCCAGTCCTTCTATAGCAAACCACGGGACAACCCACGGCTCCAGCATACTAGCCGGGTTCTACAACAACCCTCCAGCAAGTCGGGGTCACCCCCGACCCTCAGACATGTGGCGATGAGCCACTTATCTTTAGCTCTCGAGCCAACCTGAGACCACCCTGCCAACTCTCCGTACAACGTGGCACATATCACGAGGTTAGGCCCACATACCCAGAATGCCTCTTCTCATCTCCCACGAGCTCATATCCTCAGCCCCGGGCCAAATCTAAGGCCCACCATTCACCTATTCAAGCTCTTCTAATTTCGATATTGCGCTCTCCTCCTTACTCTTCCGTGTCTCTTCACCTCCCTCGGCGATTTGGCTCTCCCTCTGGCCTTGGCCTCGCCGGCCATGGCAAGCCTTGGTGGGGGGCCTCCGTCCCTCCCTCCTAGCCTGGCGGATCCTCCCCACGGTGGTCCTCCTGCTGGCTGCCAGGTGGAGCTGTCCCCCCTTGCCGTGGACGCTCCTCCTCCATGCACCTTGCATGGCTCGGTTCCCATTCCTCCTGCTGATGATGGCCGTGGGCCTTCTTCCTCTGCTGCTGGGGGAGTTGGCCATGGCCCCCTGCCCGCCATGGATCACGCCGCCGATGTGTTACTGCCGAGCGCTGCGCCCTGCCAGCCCATGATCGCCGGTGACCCTTCGCATCCCGGTGGCATCCCTTCGTCCTCAAAGGGTGCCTCTTCATCTCCCCTGCTTCCTCCCTCGGCGCAACCTATTCTCCTTGATGGTAACGTGCCTCTCCAGCGGCCTGGACCATCCTTGGATGGAGGTGCTGCCCTTCTGCCCACCCCTTCCCCTCCGTATGCCCATGATGCTGCTGCTGCTGGCGTGGGATCTGCCCTTGGCCATGCTCTCCCTCCTGCTCCCAGCAAGGTGGCTTACGGTCGTGGGAAAGGCCCTGCTAAAGCCCCTGTGCCAGCCCGTGCATCTGGAGTTGCCCCTGCTTCATCTGCTGCTGCTGCTAAGGCCCCTCTGCGTGCAGCTACTCCTGGCGCCCGTGGCCGACCTGCTGCTAATGGCAACCAGTCTGCTCCTCCGAAGGACAAGGTCTCCAACCCCTGGCCATCTCTTCCCTTGGCGTCCCCTGCTGGAGATCCCAGTGCTGCTCCATCGCCAAGCCAGCCATCATTCGCCCAGGTGCTCTTACAATCTGTTTCCCCTCCTTCTCCCCCTATTGCTGTCCACGGCCCTGCATACACAGATTCGGGGGAGCCTGCTGCATTCTTCACTGTGGATGAGATTAACCTTTCTTGCAAGCCCTTGGACTATGCTATTGTGGCTAAGACTCCCATGGGCAGACCTGCTTATCAAGATATCAGACTTCATCTATCCCAAAGATTTCAGTTCTAGCAGGATTTTGTTCTAAGTGCGTTGGATGGTCGGCACCTTTTGCTGCGATTTCAAAACCAATCTGATTTCCTGCAAGTGCTTCTCAAGGAGTCCCTGTTTATCAAAGGTAAACCTTTTTGGTTCTCCAAGTGGACTATGAATTTCAGACCAGATGAAGACTCTCCTCTTGTCCCGGTGTGGCTTGAGTTCCCAGGTCTGCCTGCGAACTTCTTCAATGATGGTATGATTCAGTCCATCGCTGGTAGCATTGGCCCCATTCTTCAGGTGGATCGCAACACTCTATGCCTTACATGCACTGACGCTGCTCGTGTATGTGTTCAATTGGATGTTTCAAAATAACCCCCCCATCGGGTGTGGGTTGGTGCTGGGCATGGTGGTAATTGGCAGGATGTCTTCTACCCTTCTCTGCCTCTATATTGTTCTTCCTGCAAATGGCTTGGCCACCCCTCTTCCAAGTGCAAGAAAAAGCCTGCTGCACCCGATGGCTCTTCTGTTTTGGCTGGCCCCTCCTCTGGCCCGGAGGGTGACCCTCCTCTCTTCTGTTTTGCCTGTAAGAGTGCTGGCCACTCGGAGTCACACTGTAAGAGACAAGGGACAGCACCCCAGCCTGCACCTGCTGCTGTCCGTGGCCATCTTGTTGCTGCTGTGGATCCCCCTCCTCAGCAATCTCAGAAGACTGCTAAGAAGGCTTGGCGCCCTTCCAAACCTATTGCTGCTGCACCTGCTATGGACCCTGCTGCCCATATTATCCCCGTTGAAGATCATGTTGCTGCGGCAAGCGCACCTGCTCACCTGCTTTCATGTTGTTGCGGCAAGCGCACCTGCTCACCTGCTTGCCTCTTCTGCCCCAGGCACTTGTGATGCTGGCCCCTCATCTGCCTTGGTTCTGCATGCTCCGCCCAAGGCGCCTCCCCCTCAGATTGTTGCGGTTGATGTTTGCCCCTCCAGCCATAATGCTTTGGTGTCCTCTACATCTGTCTCAAGGGCTGTTCCTGCCCCTTCGGCTGAGAAGGTTTTGCTGCATACCAGCCCTGCACATGCCCCTGCTCACACCGCGGCTGTAGCTCCTCTGCCTCAAGGGCCCCAATCTGAGCTGATTGATTCTCTTCAACTGCAAGCTGCTGGTAACACTCCCTTCTTGGATGGTTGTCAAAGGCAGGAGCACCTTGGACTTCTTACCATTCTTGAGAGCCCACCCGTGAAGGCCACGTCTGAAGCATTTAGCGTTGGCAGATCAGATCACACAGCTCCCTCTCCCGTTCTTAGCAGGCCCGCTCCAGTTGCTTTGAAGGCTGTCCTGCATGGTCTCTCTGCTGCTCCGGATCCACCTCCTCCCCTTGCTGATGTTCAGATTGGTGGAGGCCCTTCTGGGTTGTCTCCTTGTGATGCTGCAGATGGTGGTACTCTGCCTGAGGATGATGCCCATGGCTCCCCCTCATCTTCAGCCACAAGCACGAAGTCCTTCCCGGTGATCCATCAAGTCCTTGTGGTGCCTGGATGGGAACCTGGTCCTCAGTGCATTTGCTGCATCATTGCATGGTTGAGAGACCTCCTCTCTCTAGCCTAGGAGCCACACACCCCCTTGGTGAAGGACCGACTCTAATTTGATATGGCAAATGTAGGGGAATGTATATCAATGAAGACAGATGGGACAGAGTGTTCTTGTCTAACAGTGAAGTTGACATTCTGGTTTACATCACAGCCATGAGTACTATCTAGTTTCTGTCATGTGCTACTAACCACTAAATTTCTCGATAGCTTCTGCTCACTTATCTCTAATGCAATCTCTGTCCACTTGTCAATGATAGGCTTTCCTTCCAAACTTCCCTTGTTTCTTTCTAATCTCAGTGTTATACTTGGTATTGTTCAGTATTTTGCATCATTGTGTGTGTGGGGAGGGGGGGGGATTAGGCATGGAAGGTTCACTGGCTGGCCAATCCTGAGCCCAATCTTTATCCTGCCTATTTGGGTTTGTTCTATGTTGGCTTTGATTCACATCTATATGTGGACTAACAGATGTGATTTAATCTATAGTAAAATATGCGCACTACAGCTATTTCAAGTTTGTCAGCATTCTTCAACATCTGGTATTTGTTGAAACCGAAATTGGATCCATTGGAATTTTCAGACAATTTTTCTGGTCTTCTGAGAGATTGAATTCTTGCTTGCTCTGTTTCCATCCAGTCTTGTACATGCTCCTGAAACGTCCATTAGGCAGTACCCTCCATCACCCACAGTAATTCTAGAAAAATGGATACATTGGGCAAAAGCATAGCTAACATCACTTGTGCATTTTTCACAGTAAGATACCTGATCATAGTCGAAGATTACGTTCTTGCCTCTGATTTTTAACACTTTCCTTTCTTACATATACAATGCTGGTGATCTTACAAACTAATATCCATCTCTCTAGTTGTATGTGCAATTTGTGCCTTAGGGTTATATTTCTTGTAGTGTGTCCAATGAAACCAAGAGGAGGATGCAATATGATATGGTGGCCTAAAAGAAAATCTGTCAATGAAGATCATGTTTTCTAGGCCACATGATCCATCAACGAAGGCCATTTTTTCTGCATTTTCTCTTATTTCTTGGGTTATTTCCATTGGATTATCTTACTTACCTGGGAACTTGACGACTGGGTTGTTGCTGGTGTCGAGCATCCTTGCTCTTGCTGTTGCGAGGATGAAGGTGGGAGGGTAACCCTCACAAGGGCATGGCAGAGATTCTGGGAGGGCTTGACTGACCCTGTTACTTGACTGGGATGGGAGGCTGGAAGACATGACCAATCTCGCCCTTCGCCTAGGAAGTCTAGTTTTACTAGTGGTGACTGGGGTGCACGCCTCTAATCCAGATGGTGCGCGCGCTCATGTTCTGGCGCGTAGTATAGCTTCACGTGCTTGCCGTTGAGAGGCGGGAAAGGCCTGTGACCCTTGTGGTCGATGACTGCGTATGCCCCGCCCTCGTAGATGTTGTGAATGATGTATGGACCTTGCCATTTGGGTTGTAGGTTTCCACTGGAGCGCTCTGCCATGACTTCCTTTTCCTTGATCATGACGAGGTCGACTTGAAGACTTGTTGTTTGACGAGCTTGTCATAGGCTCGGGCCATGCTGGCTTGGTATACTTGCAGGTGTTTGTAGGTTTTGAGCCGCTTGCCTTCTAGGTCGGCAAGCTCTTCTAGCCTTCTCCGGTATTCATCTTCATCTGGGCCGGTTAAGCCGGTGTGGACCGCCATGCGGTAGGAGGCTAACTAGATCTTGATGGGGATGACTGTTGACACCCATTTTTTGCCAATAAATTGAGTCATTCCTTTTACTATCGTTTATTGATGTCTCGAGTTGTCCATTACTCATTGGGCTATTTCCAGGCACATCATTGGGCTTATTTTATGGGTACCTCCCTCTCTGACTCGGTCTGCTTTGATTTAGGACTTAATGGGCCTTGATTTTGCTCAATTTTATGAATTTCAAATGCCCAGGACTTACACGGTCCATCCCCTGACCGTTCAATCACTAGGCGGCTAGAATTGAGCCGTTCATATATTTATTGCATATTTAGGTGATTTTTTGAATTTCCACCGACGAGCCATTGGACGGTCCAAATGTAGCCGTTTAAACTAATTGAACAGTGTGCACTTAGCCGTCCAATTCCCAGAGTCCTAAGGGCGTTGGTTTTTCAGTTAATTATCTATTTATCTTATTTCTTTAGATAATTTCTATTCTTCAGCGGCTGATTTTTGTTCCCCGTCCACCTCCTCTTCTCGTTGATCTGTTAATGTTTTGGTCTCCTTTTTGACACGAGAGGCTGATTGAATTTCTAATTATTAATTGTCCACGCGGGCGCTGCCCGCCGATTGATTTGGTGTCCAGGTGGTCACCCGACACACCTGCTGATTTATCAAAGATGTGGTTTCGGTCCTCCCTTTGATGTACTCCTTCCCACATTATGCCCTCGGGCCTTTCCTCCTACTCCATCAGGTCCCTCTTCCTACTGCGTCTTATCCACTGAGCTCGACCCAAAAAAAATGCCAAATTTGAAATCGAGATTTCAGTGGAGGATTATGCTGTGCTCTATCCATCCTCTTCCCAAGGGCACGAGGCTCTTGGTTCTTTTCCAGTAGATTTTCTATCTTCTAGGTTAGATGTATAGTGTGTAGAGTCTCCTAAGGTAATAGAGTCAGTTGGGGCAGAGTCTAGTTCTAGTGTTTCTGGCCCTTCCACATCTACGATGCACCCGATGATGCATCATTCTAGATCTATTCCAGATAGATTTCTTCAGGATCTAGCCCAGAGATGTCATGCCCTCCTCAAATGCCCTAAGTTTGTAGCAACCGCCATCATCTTGGAGGATGATGAGGAATTAGACAGGGTGTGGAGCAATGATGGTTTGGGTGTTTATGAGATCATAGATGAGAAGGACCCAGCTGATGACGAGGATAGCGAGGTGGACGACACTGTAGATTTGTACACACAAGGATTGAAGAGATTTGATGAGCCGTCGTCAGAAGTGGTTGAACCCACAAAGGAAATCAACCTTGGAACTGAAGAGGACCCCAGGCCCATAATCATTTCCGCTAATCTCCCTCCTAAGGTTGAAGAGGAGCTAATCAAAGTTCTGAGGGAGTATAGCGATTCTTTCACCTGGTCCTACGAGGACATGCTGGGTCTAGACCCTGCTCTGGTTGAACATTGACTTATTTTTAAACCAGGGACAACACCCGTTAAGCAGAATTAAGAAGATTCCACCCTCAAATGGCCTTGAAAATGAAGGAAGAAGTTGATAAGCTGCACAAGGCCAGATTCATTACCCAGTCACCTGAACCGACCGATCCAGAAACCACCGACACATAGACACCGCCCTAGAACACAAACCTAAGACAGACCAACTCACGAACAGACACAGAATAGAACAACGGCCATCACGGCCAATAACAAGACAATAACGCACCTCTATAAGCACGTTACACAGCTCTGACGCACCAAGGCAGGGGCGTCAGGGCGAACAGGCCTAAAACCTACACTTGAACGATGTAACGGCCTACTCTAGGTGTGTTACACACTCTGACGCACCAGGACTGGGGCGTCAGGGCCAATAGACCCAAAACTCGATGAACGGGGCTGTGACGCACCTCTATAGGGGCGTCATAGTCATGTAACGGCCCATAACTAGTCCGTTACACTAACCTAGCCTCGAAGAACCTAAAATGACTAACGATTGTGGCGGTCTATCATAGGACCGTCACACAGTGTGACAGTCTCTGGAACGACCGTTACACCGTCACGGCAGGAAAAATAGTGGAATGGCCAAATTGGCCCGTTCCACGTCCCATTCACGCCAAAGCGCAGGGGAAACAAAGCCATATGATGAGAAAAGGCTCCTGGAGGCTAAAAACACCGCATGCATGTATCAAAACGAGAGATCGGGGCGATTCTGATGAATCGATCCAAATCGAGTCACCGAGATTTTCAGACTCCTATCAGCCCCGAATGACAACCGATCGACATGAAACTAGCGGGTACGAGATCTTGACATCCCGACAGTCATTTTGACAATAATTATATTGCAAACCGTCACCATTTTTTGGCGAACCCTACAAACCCCAAAAATAACGATTTTCCTTAAACTGGCCCGATCTCACTCGATAGGGCACCAAACCGTGCACAGAGACAGGGGGAATGTACAGAACGAAGTGGCGATCCGTCTCCCTACCACCACCGAAGGAACCGCACACTGAAGCAACTAAATTATGCTGAAAACCATCACGCGAACTCAACCGTCGACTTCGAATCCACCGATCAGGATTGTGCCAACGCCACGCCCCGCTCGTCACACTCGCATGCGTCTCAACAGCCTCCCGGTGTCGTCAGCTCAGCCGCGGTCACCTCCATCTGCAGTCGGAGCGCAAAAGCAGAACATGGAGTTACAAAATAATCAAAGTAGATGCATTATGTCACCATGTGTTACTATTACAGAGGTGGGATCAACCAACCTTGTCAAAGTCATCACCACCCAAATGGGTATCACCAGAAGTTGAAAGAACCTCAAAAACGCCATCTCCCACTTCAAGAACTGGATACAGAAGATTATATTTTAAAAATTCCCAAACAAGAGCAAAATAAATAGGAAGATCAAACAGGTCCTCCTCTCAGAAACAAGTCTTGTATCCAGCAAAGTGGACATCCCTCCATGAGGGTCAACCTTTCTTTCTCAAAAGAAAAAGATCACCGCAACCTAATAAATCGATCAAAACAATAAAACAGAATAGATGGCAGGACTCAACCAGCTAAACTAGGAATCTGATTAGATGACAGAGATGGATCATGGATCACAACCTTTAGTCACCAAAACGCTGTAACTAACTGGAGCTTGGTGAGGCCCAGCCAATCTGATGTCATGGACATCAGCAAATGCTGCACCTTTGGCAGGCCCCACAAGCTCCAGCCAATGGGGGCCTTGGTGACTGCAATAGTGATCCACCTTGGTAACTTAATACGAACTCCTAAATCTGGTGGAGAGACTTTGTATACCTGAAACATCAAATGTGCCCCCTCCAAGATCAAATACTAGAATGGTCTCATTGTGTTTCTTCTCAAATCCATAAGCTAAGGAGGCAGCAGTGGGTTCATTGATGATCCGCAGAACATCTAAACCAGCAATACGACCAGCATCTTTTGTGGCAGTCCGTTGTGAATCATTGAAGTATGCAGGCACTGTGATCACTGCCTTGGCCACCTTATCATTTAAAAACTTTGATGCATCATCCACAAGCTTCCTTAGAACCTGAACACATTATTCAACGTTTATATTGTGCATTGACAACAAACCTGAAGAACTCACGAAAGAACTAATTTTGTACACAAATAAACTCAAACTCAGTTTGGTACAACAAGAAATATGTCTTCACATTCAAATATTAATACCAGTAAATGTCAATTACTAGAAGGAGAAACTACTACAAGAACGTGTTGATTTTGTTTCTGTTATGTAGCAACCTTATAGATTGTCATTAGTGATAGTCAAGTGTCAATTGTGTAATTTTTCATTTATTGAGTCTAGTTAGTCAAAGAGTCAATAATATGTACTTTTGATGATTATTCAATAAAGGTTAAGATTTTGTCTAAAGTATTGTGCATTTATTTTTTTATGTGTGAATGTGTTTGCGCTCTGATTATATTACTCGCTTGAGACGTACTAGCCGACTGTTCACGGTTCCCAAATTTCTTCCAATGTACATAATCTCGGGGCATGACACTTGAGCTCTTCTGTGAGAAGTATTTCTCAGAGCATGTCTGTGAGAGGAAGGCCGCCGAATTTGCTGCTCTAAGGTAAGGAATGATGCCGGTAGCCAAGTATGAGCTACAATTTTGAAGGCTAGCACTGTATGCCCTGCATCTTGTCAGTATAGAGTTGTTAAAGGCCAATCGATTCATGGATGGATTGAGGCTGATATTTGTCAAGCAACTAGGCCAACAAAATATCCGAACTTATTCGAAAATGGTGCATAGGGCACATTTGTGCGGGAGAACTCTTGAAAAGGTGGAAAATTTCAAGGGAAAGAATGAAGAGTCAAGCCGTAGGCATGACAAGAGAGAGAAGAAGAGAGACAAATTCAACAGCACAGGAACTTACAAATCTCATAATAATAAGAAGAGATCCCGCAATGGCAAGAACAAGAGAGTCAAGGAACAAGAAAAGCAAGCCATGGAGGCTTGTAAATTCTATGAAAAGTTTAGACACACTACTGAAGAATGCTAGAAGCGCCTCCATGCATGCCTACATTGTGGCAGTCGGGAGCATCGGATGCCCGATTGCCCACTTATGAAGGATCAACCCTCAAAGAATGATGGAGGACGCAGGCGGCAAGGTCACCTAAATGCCATCGTGAACGATGAACCCACCAAAGAGGGTGACATGATCGAATGTACTATCTTAATTCATTCGCATCTGGTTTTTGTCTTATTTGATACCGGAGCATCTCACTCTTCATTTCCACTGCTTTTGCCAAAACTTTATTTATTTCCTCGGTTCCCTTACCTTCGGATTTAGCTATTACTACACCCTTAGGTTCTAGAACTGAACTTAAATATCACTACATATAAGCTTGCTGAGAGAATGGAGTGTGGAGACCATGCTTCCTGCCCTGGAAATCTTTCAGAACCGATCAGGCCTCTGTGCCACGTGTTAGGGACCTGGACTCTCGAATCATGTGCCCTAATTCCTTTTCAGATCGACGTTCCAAGAAATAATGAAATCCCTGTCATTTTAACCAACACTCAGTTGGCATAGAATAAACATGAGGTTCGTATGCAGAGAAGAAAAAATATGCACGGAGTTATGACATGGAATGTGAACAACGTGCACGGACTTAGTTAGAAGGCATGCACAGACGTGCACGGACTTGTTTACAGGAATATGCAAGTACTTGAAGATGTGCTCGGACTTGAAGCAATGAGCACGGACTTAGTTGGACATCAAAAAAATATGCACGGGGTTTGACGTGCACAGACTTTGTGAAGACGTGCAAGGACTTAGTGAAGACATGCAAGGACTTAGTTTCAATAAGAAACATGCACAGACTTAATGCTGCTCGCAAGCATGTAGTGACTTGGTAAACAAGCCAAAACATGCATGGACACAAGTTGTGCTCACAAGCATGCAGTGACTTGGTAAATAAGCCAAAAACATGCATGGACATAAGTTGTGCTCACAAGCATGTACTGACTTGGTAAGCAAGCCAAAACATGCACGGACACATGCTTTAAAATGAAACATGCACAGACATTGGTTGAACCAAGTGCATGGGCTTTTTGAAGCAAAGTCAAAATGTGCACGGATGCATATTTCAAATAAACATGCACGAACTCATGTTTCAGAGAGACATGCACGGACTCATGTTTTAAAGTGAAATAAGCACGAACTTTATGCTTGAACAGAAACATGCATGGATGCAATGCAAACATGCATGGACTAGAAAACAGAAAGAGCACGGACTCTAAAAAGATGCATGGACTTTAACAAGAGTGTGCACGGCCTTAACAAGAGTGTGCACGGACTTGGAAGAGCAATGTGCACGGACCTATTTAAGTCATCCACGGACTTGGAAGAGTGTGCACAGACCTTAATCATGCGAGTCGGTGGAGTGTGCACGGACTTAGAGTATGTAAGCCGGTGGAATGTGCACGGACTTTATGTGTGTGCACGGACCATGCACGGACTTGCTGAAGTGTAGCTCGGACTCTATATGGCTAAGGCAGATGTGCTCTGACCTTGCTACAGTGTATGCTCTGACTTGGATTGAGCCTAAGACTGTATATGCATGGACTTGCTACAGGAGATGCTCTGACTTGGATTGAGTCTAGGACTGTATATGCATGGACTTGCTACACTAAGGCAGATGTGCTCTGACCTTGCTACAGTGTATGCATTGACTTGGATTGTGCCTAGGACTGTATATGCGTGGACTATGCACGGACTTAGCCTTGAAGGCGTGCAACATGCTCGAACTTGCATCGAGTATATGCACTGACTTTTAGTGTATGCTAAGACATGCACGGACTAGTCAACCGACGCATAGACCCAAACGTGCACGGACTTTGGACAATGTCCACGGGCTTTGAAGAAACTATGTGCACTGACTTAATATGCACGGACTTAATGTATGCATGAACACAAAGAGTGCATAAAACAAAAGATGCACAAGAGAACGAATGTGTACGGACTTGTTTTGAACGTGCACGGAGTTAGTTGCATGGAAGCCTAAAAAGTGTGCGGATGCATTATGTGCACGGATGCACAATGTGCACGGATGCAATTTCTCTACTAAGTCCCAAACATGCATGGACTTATAAGGACGTACACAGACTTTGCAACAGAAGAACCAATGTGCATGGACTCAATTTTTCTACTAAGTCTAAAACATGCATGGAGTTAATAAAGGGTGTACCTATATGCACGGACTTGGAAATGCAAGATGGAGTTAACACTGCAAATGATCCTCATTAGTGCACAGTGCAAAGATCAAATGCACAGGCCAAATGCACAGAATAAATGCAAGCAAGTAAATAGAACAAATGCAAGCAAGTTTTATCAATCATTTAAACCTCCATGCAAACATATGGTGACTCATAGTGTCTGCTATCATCAAAACCATAGGGGCACAACACTAGAGACTGAGTGCTGGGGCTGGGAATTAGGAGCTGGAGACTGGAAAGTGGATATTGGATTTGGAGGTTAATATTTGGATAATAGATACTAGGACTGGTAACTGGGCATTGAAACTAAAGACTGGGAACTTGGAGGCCAGAAACTGGATATTGAGATTGGAGATGGGGATCTGGATACTACATGCTGGGACTGGAGACTGGGTATTGGGACTGGAAACTGGACATTGGGAGCTGGATATTGGGGCTAGACATTTGGACTGGAGACTGGGATCTGGGAACTGGGTACTAGGACTGAAGGCTGCGACTGGGAATGGGATTCTGGCGCTGGAGACTGGAAACTGGGACCATAGATTAGAAACTGGAAATTGGACATTGGATGCTGGGACGCGAAACTAGGATTTGGGTACTGGGAGCCGGGGCTGGAGGCGTGCTAGCCCATTGCTAGAAACTGGAATTAGAGATGGGAAATCAAAAATTGGGTGCTGGGAATTGGGAACTGAAATTGGATACTAGGACCAGCGGTTGAGATTGAGTACTGGGTACCGGGACGGGGGAATGGGGTTGGATGCTGGGTACGAAACTTAGAGACTCGGAACTGAGTATTGGAAGTTGGGAGATAAAAGTTGGAGATTGAGGACTAGATATTGGAAACTAGACCCAGGGGACTAGGAATCAGAGACTAGAATTGGAACAGGATGCTGGGATTAGATGCTGGCGGCTGAAGCCGAAGCCGGATTCTAAGAACTGAATAATGGGACCGGCTATTGAAGCCTGGGACTAGAGCCAAATAGCGAAGACTGGATACTGAGGCTGGATAGTACAGCTGGCACTGGGTACTAGAGACTAGGTACTGGAACTGGGTCTTGGGAACTGGGTACTGGAACTGGAGTTGAAGTTAGATGTTGGAGACTGAGTATTGGAACTGGCTTCTGGAGGTTGGGTACTGGATGCTAGGTACTGGATGCTAGATACAGGATTGGGATGTTAGAACATGAGTATTGGGCTGGACCCTAGAGCTGGATGCTGGAGACAGATAGCAAAAATAGGTACTCAAAATTCAGTATACGAACTGAATACTGGGAGTTAGATGTTGGGATTGGGTGCTGGGAACCAAGTATCGAAACTTGATACAGGAAATCGGGTACTGGGAACTAGAGGTTGAAAGTCGGATATTGAAAACCTAAAGCTGGAAGCTAGAAGGTAGAGACTAAAACGATCCGATGACAACTCACGACCCGAACGTCCCGTCTAACATATGAGTCAGGTCAGATCGTGCGAGTCGAGACGACCCGCACCGAGACTTCTTCCCTCCTTGGTCCTTCGGACCCCGACCTGATGTGTCTCCTTACCATTTTCCTCTCGAAAAAGTTTTGTAGCTCAATCCCTTTGTATAAAGGGAAGTGTTACACACGCAACATGCCCCATCCTCATCATTTATCTTCACAACTGATCTGTAGAAGAGGTTACAAGTCCTGGTGACCCCCAGCTTCGTTCAAATGCCTGAAACTAAGACATGCACAAGAAAGATCCTCCAACGAAAGAGAAAGCAAAAATGGATGCCTTTATTGATAAAAGAGAGACAACGCCAAAGTGAGGTTACAGACATTCTTCAAAGACTAATGCCTAGTGTAACACCCCGACTATTTATAGCTCGAGATGTTACACATGCAACGCACATTATTTTTTTTAAAAAAATATTTTTTAAGTGACCCTCACGTCTAATTAGATTAATGTGTCAATCGCATCATTAGATGACATGATGTGATGACTAATTAAATATAAATTTGTCTATATGTGAATAATAAAATTGACTCAATTTTACTATTCATCGAGTCGATATTTTTCATTTAATTGACCCTCATATCATGTCATCCGGTGACGTGACCAACACACCAATCAAAATAGACGTGGGTGCCACTCAAAAAAAAAATTAAAAAAAATAATGTGTTGCATGTGCGACACCCGGGGTGTAATTAACCGGGGTGTTGCACAAGCATTATTAAAAAAAAAAGGCATCGCACTGTATATTTTCCCCTTCTCAACATCCATCCGGAGCCCAATAGTGTCGCCGCTGCCCTCCCCCTCCAAGGCTATGCCACCATTGTCACAAATGCCTACCAAGACATCAGCCACACCATCATTGTCCACCTTGCATCCCTTGATGCCCACATCCTCGTGAACTACACCACCATCACCATCTAGGCCGACCTCCTTATCTCTAAGTTCAACACCTCGTACCCCACTCCCCCTTCTTCTTCTCGGCCACACCCCCATGTGATCGCCATTTGCGTCGACATCTCTAGCGTACACACACACACACACACACACACACACACACACACACACACACACACACACACACACACACACACACAGAGACACACACACACACAGTGACTCGACCCGACTCGACCGATCCTAAAAATGATCAATAACGTATCAATTTTTTTTCAGATATGGTTCGACACACCCGAGTCAGACCGAGTCGACAAACTATGTGTGCAGATTACACCCCGGAAAACTTACGCAAGAGAACAAGCAAAAGCTCGATAGAAATCGCAAGTTAAATCTGGGAAACGCGGCTCCTGGCGCAAATTCCTGAATTCTTGGGAGCTGCTCCTGAAAAGCCTGGAGATCCACCTGTCATGCAACAATGCAATCACCCATGCAATCTCGAGGAATTATCATTAAGTATGCATGTAACCACTCAGAAATTCCTCAAGATCTGTTTTATTATATTATCAACTTCCATTAGGCAGTAAAAGGTCGAACAAAATCAAGTACAGAAAATGATTGCGAACCTTTAGGGTGATGAAACTTGAAGGTCGGCTGGTTCCACTGTAGATGCAAGCAGGCGTGTCTACTCTACCCAGCCTCGGCAGCCTGTGTGAAGGAAAAGCTGCGAGGTCAGCTGCGAGGTCCAGGCAGCGAGAAGAGAAGACGCTAATCTTTCGGCAATCGATGGCATTTTCAATCAAACGGAACAATGCAGCAGTGAAAGAATCCCCACTCAACAGCAACCTGAACATACGAAGAAGAAGTCAAGAACAATAAATAAATAAATAAAGCAGAAGACATACAGGGAAACGGGATTGTTCATGGAAGCGAACGATGTTCTTGGAAGACCATTGCAAGTTGAGCATACTCTGGTAAAGTGAAAACACAAGACACATTAACTAAAAGGCATCAGGATCATCCAGGATTCCAAAGCAAGTGTGGGCCCAATATTTTGGCTTCACATCAGCGTACCTTTGTCAAAAATAATTTACCTCGCAAAATAAAGCATGTTAGTATGTGATGACTTTTCAACAGGGGAAAAAAACCAAGGTTAAAAATGTCAATGAAAACCCGTATCAACGAACAGACTTCAACAGATGCAATGACAGGTTAACTAAATTCAAAAATGATGACAGAAATACCTTTGGTAACTGCTAAATCATTAAGTACATAAAATAGAATTAATGCATTAAAATGCCATATTTGTCAACCATTTTGCACATGTGAACATCCTGTGATACTCTAATCTGCTGATATGCATGACATTTTATTACTACAACTGTGTGCTTATTGCTACTTGATTTACAAGTTCTCATTGTCTTGCTTTTTCTCATTTTGCATCGACCGGAACTCATGTCTTTGGTATGAAATTTGATAAACTTAGAAGGTCATGAAGAATCATCACTATTTTCATCTTTTAGACTCTTTTCATAAAAAGAAAGCCATTATTTTGTTATCAAAATTGTTTAATTGTGACAGAAATGTTGTGGCAATCATTGTAGTCTAAAAAGCAGATATTGGTGATCTTTCATGCCATTTGCATTTGATGAAATCTTTTCTATGTCAATCTTTTATCTTTGCTATAATGTAATCATCCCAAAAGCAAAAGGAAGAGTAAATTTCACAGTAAGCTTCTTATTTGTTTCACTGATTGCCACAGTAGTTTGAATCAGATGTCTTATACAAACAAATCCTGAAATAGGAATCAGGGTTTGGATGGGTCAAAATAGGGCAAAAAATGGTTGAACTGTTCTTCAAAGGGTGTATATTTAGAAGGACATTGTTGGATGATGCTTTGACTGATCTGGGTCCTAATGGGATGAGAAAATAATCAGACAGTAGTCACAGTATTGGCACGTCGAAGGCAAACTCATATAACACTGGAGGAACCCTTCACAAAGGGGGAAATAAGCGTACCCAAACCCGGGGCATATGTTCATCTGACATGTGGTTCTCACCAAAATTAACCTTAAACAATTGTCACTTCGCATGCAAGACTTAAAGGCGGCTAAGTGTTAACCAAGACAGCTTTTTTACTCATGTAGAATACCAGCTTGATCCGAGAATGGTTAATGTTGCCAAGATCGGATGGGAGAGTTCATTTGACATGATAATCACATCAATTTTGATTCGCCAGCAATCAGTCAGCTGGATGTCGGTATCTGATGAATTGAATTGGTTTTGAGAATAGGAGACTAGTATTCAACTATTTTGAGTTTAGGTTGGACCTATTCAATGGATAAACCCGCTCTAATAGCACATGTTGGAACACAGAATGGAGGATCTAGAGGGGGGTGAATAGATCCTTGGGTAATTAAAAATGGTAGAACAGAAACAACTCACAGATTGCCAATAGAAGTGACAAAGTCACCTAAATTGGTGACAGAACAATTAGAAGCTAGCAAAGATCTATTCGTTTGATATTTTCTAAAGCATACATCTAAAGAAAGGGAGCCTTGAATGAATCACAGATGGATAGCTAGTAAAATTGATAGTAGGCAGAGGTTTGGGTCCAAAAACCCTGCTCACGTAAAGTGTATGAATACACCTTTTTATATATCAGTTAAGACTATCTGGATTCAGTCAACAGCAACTCTATAAGCATAGATATGAAATAATTCAATCACACACACAAATCAAGCCACAGAACACAGATCTTTAGGTGGTTCAGTCACCGTACACAGTTGACCTACATCCACCCCTTGTTCCACCGGAACAAGGCTTCACTATGTGCTAATCAACACACACACACCAAGAGAAAGGTTCTCTTACAAAAGCTGGCTCACAGCTTGCACACAACAAGCTATTACTCAGCTTGAGAAGACCTACTGCCTAGGAGCTTGAAGGTGCAATGCCTGAACTCAGATCTTTACTGCAAAGAGCAAGATCTGATACACTCTGTCTCTAGACGGAGCACAGATCATAATTCAATTTATGAAGAAAGCAAAAATAGAAAGATGAAAAGAAAACACCGATATGGCTCAAAGATATCTCCCCAAAGCGATGATGACTGGATCGATCTTGATAATCATTCCTAGTAGGCTGAACGATTTGAAATCTTCTTGAGAATAGCTCCTTCAAGATCAGCTCCGATTGCAATCTGGATCAGCTCCTTTTGTCATTGGAGTTCTCGCTCTGCACTCTAGAGTTTTCAATCTTCCCGCTCTCTCTCACTCTTCGCTTAAATTCTTCCTCTTTTTCGTTATTTCATTCGTAGTAGAAAACTCCTTTTTATAGTGGATCCACGAGATCCCCCTTTCTCCGGAATATTCATGTGGGCCCCCTTGCGTCTGTGTTGGTTAGGACTAAAGCTTTTCAGAAAGTAGAATGTTTCTTAGCAAACTCTCGAAGATAATACTCCCAAGAATCCATAGAAACAAACAGAAGGTTCTGATGATGAGATTTGAGGGAGAAATCATCAAATCAAACTCTTAATCCGGTCACGGAGTAGCAAAGAAAGAGCAGTTCTGCTAGAACTCTCTGTCTGACGTAGCGGCCTTATGATAAACCTCCACAGGAATGTAACGCTCCCGGAATGGACCGTCAGGCTGTGTTTTCCACTAAAGGATATGGCCAACGGGCAAAGAAGTCGTGAATAGGATTCTGTAAGGATGTGACAACCAAATGTTAATGTGCCAGAAAACTCTAACGGTTGCACGATAAATCGCCAGACCACCATGGATAGAAGGAGATAAGCTTGAAGAAAGTCATTACGTCTTAGGACTCTTGCGTTACCTAACGGTCGAAGATAGGAGCATTATAGGAGTGTGACGCGCCATAAATGGGCCGCCAGAGACCATGGAGTAGCAAATGAAATGCAGTTTTCTAAACTTCATCCAGCGGACAAAAGATGAGAAACCAGACCCAATCAAGGAGATATGACCCATGAAATAAATCTCAACAACTGACCAAGATGGCTCAACAAAGGTGAATAACTCGGAGCATTATAAAGATAAATAAGGAGATGACCCAACTAATTAGTCATAAAATGAGTGTCAACAGATGCCCCTCCTTAATGCCCTCTTTGCAAGGGAACGAGCGGAGGTGAAGCGGAGGTAAAGCGGAAGTGAAATGGAACATGAAGATGAAGCGGAAATGAAGCGGAGTGGACCAAAAAGCAGGCGTTAAGGCAAACGACACACGTTACTCAACCAATGAGTGATAGGAATTTTCTGAAAAACTTCAAACTGGTCATGAGGAACAGTCAAACCAAATGACGCATGTCTGGAGGAACTAACAACTACGGAAAGAAAAACACAGCCAGCGGTCGAAGCAACGAAAAGGAAAGAGATGATTAACTAAACTCCAGATAGGAATCTTAAGCTAACTAGACCGAGCGAATTAAATCAAAGGAAACCTTCTAACTCAGAGTGGAATGACTCTCCTTACTCGAGACCTTGGACACAATTATCCAAACTATTCACATTTCTTGCCATGGGATACTCCCACATATTTTAAACCAAGTCATTAGGCGTCCCACAATGAGACAGCCGTCACAGGGTTCACTCGACTAAATTCTAGGTGATTTTATCCAAAAATACATTTATTTAAGTTTCAGAGCTAAAAACCAAGTTCCCGATGTCGAAAAGGCTAATTTATAAAGTAGGACTGGGGGTTTCGGTTGATTGGCTCAAGGGCGTCAGTCGACCAGACTCCATAAGGGTCAGGAACCCAGTCGACAAGCCTCCCGAGGTCGATCAATCTTCCTGCTAAACGCAGTCGGGAAGGGCACTACGACCTGCCTTAACGTGGTCGAAAAGGGAGCCGCGATCAATAGGGATGCGGTCAGTCAACCAACTGCGTCAACGCTGAACATGGTTGGTCTTACCACCACGTTCCGCTACCGACTGAGCCCCCCTAATATGCTAAGACATGGTCTCTAGGTACACCGCTGTTAAAAACCCAAAGTTAGACACGGTCGAACGACTAACTGCATTCTCGCTTTCGATCTGAACAAGGGTGAACTGCCCTAAAACCCACCCCACTGGCTACAAATGAGGGGCAAACCTTGCAAAAATCCTGAATCCATCATTCATACACCCATATACATTCATTTGGCTGAAAAAAACATAAAGAAACCCATGCATTTTCACATCCAAAACAAGAGCATTAAAGAACTCATGCCACACTCACACATTTCTAGTGATTAATCCCTCTAGCATGCATATAATCGCACCAAACCATAGGAAATCATGATTAGAGTGTGAGGATTCCATCCCCCTAACTTTTGGCGAAGAAATCACGCAATTTGGATGTCGAATCATCGAGAAATCACTCATTCATGCTAACTTAAACCCTGAACTCGTGACCACACTAGCCACGCCACCGCCCCTTGTTTCTCGCATCCATCTCTGTCGCACGAAGCCCTAGCCATCCTTGATCACACCCCCCGCCAAGTCCCGTCGACCACCGGAGAGGTGGAGGGTGAGAGGGGGAGAAACAGTGGGGATGTGGGAGGTGAGAATGTGAAAGAGAGAAAGAGGGAGAGAATGGTGGGGGGTGGGGTTTTGGCTCATTAGAGAAAAATACACATAAATATCTGAAAAAAAATCCGGGGCATTACAGACGCTGACGAGCGTTACTCTGATTTGTCACTCGGTGCGGTACTGTTGTGTCACTCGCTTGTCACGAGCTTGACTACGAGGTGCTTGAGACGCGGTGTAAGACGTCAGTGGATGCATCTGGTTTCTTCCTTCTGGTGGTCTTCATTCTTCCTATCACATGGTTAGCTAGGGTTTACTCTATTGGTAGATTTAGCTTCTGATGCTATTATTTAATGTAATTCGACATATTTACCTGTTTAGGTAGGCTTTCCTGCTTTGCTATCATTGTGTTTTATCATGCTATTGCCTGCGTAGGACTAAAATGCATGCTATAATTACCCTTATTATTGTATGCTTGTGTGTTTAGTGCGAGGTAGGGATCCGCGTGGCCCTTACTGAGTCTGGCTGTGACTCACCCTTCCTTCCTGTAGGTGAGCCATCCCAGCCATCCGCCGATCCATCGCGTGTTTTCGGAGACCGTGCCTAGAGTGCCAGTTGTGGTCTGTCCGTCCTTTGTGTACTTTTGACCGGGGTATGTCCCGTATAGTTGTACATTCAGACTTTTTATAGTTGTGGACTTGTTCTTTTGGCGGTTCTGGACTATTGTATATTGACTATCACTCTGATATATTTTAATTACTTCCGCACTTTATTGTAAATTACTGTTCTAATTAATATTGCGCATGGTGTAATTCCAATTCGTTATACGCTGCCTCAACAAACTCTTCCAACCCTTCAGGGGCCTCATCAGCCTCTTAGGTGATTTCCCCAGTTCATGGTAGCGGTAATCCGATGTTATATCGGGTTATCAGTACCCGGAGCTCTGGGTCATTAGAGAGGGTGTCCCAGGTGCGGTGGTTCTCATGCAGGTAGGTAGTGTTCAGCACTCGAGGTTTGCTTCAGGTGCGACCAGCCAGGGCACATGGCACGTGACTGTCCACAGAGACCGAGTCAGCCGCCCGGGTTTCAGCAGCAGTAGCAGTTCCAGCCCCAACAGGTGCCAGGACAGTCGCTGCTGTATCAGCGACAGGAGCAGTTTCCTCAGTTGTCTCGGTCAGCTACTGTAGGGAGACAGAGATCCCGAGACAGAGTGACCTACATGACCAGAGTAGAGGTTGAGGCGTCGCAGTTGGTGGAAGGTACTCTCTCGATTTTGGGTTGTGCGGCTCATGTTTTGTTTGATTCGGGTGCTTCTCATTCATTTATTTCGGAGGATTTTGCTCAGAGCGTGGAGGACCTGATGGCCGAGATGTCCTATGACATGGCGGTGGAGTTACCTACTGGCGATTTCATGCACATTCCGTATTGCTTCGAGAAGGTGCATGTGAAAGGGCGAAACTTGCCAGCCAGGCTCTATGCGTTACCGCTTTAGGACTTTGATGTGATTTTGGGCATGGATTGGCTCGAGACTCATCATGCTTTGGTGGATTGCGGCTCGAAGAAGGTCTACTTCCGGCATCTTCATGGACCCACCTTCTATTATCTAGGTATTCGGTCTTCCTCTTCCCGCTTGCTTATTTCGGCTATTAGGCTCGTCGTATACTTGATGCAGGTTGTCAGGGTTTCCCACTTCTGTGATTTTGGTTGATCGACAGTGTCCGAATGTGGAGGACATTCCTGTCGTGTGTGAGTTTCCTGATATTTTTCCCGAGGAGTTGCCAGGGTTGCCACCGCAGTGAGAGATTGATTTCGTGATTGAGGTGGTACCTGGTACGACGCCTATGTCGAAGGCCCCTTATCGTATGGCACCTGCGGAGTTGCGAGAGCTGAAGGCGCAGTTGCAGGAGCTGCTGGCGAAGGGGTACATTCGTCCTAGCTATTCCCCGTGGGGTGCGCCGGTGTTGTTCGTGAACAAGAAGGATGGTAGTTTAAGGCTGTGTATCGACTATCGTCAGTTGAACCAGGCGACTATTAAGAACAAGTATCCGTTGCCTCAGATTGATGACTTGTTTGATCAGCTTCAGTCGGTCCGGGTATTTTCGAGGATCGATTTGAGATCAGGTTATTATCAGCTACGGATCCGAGAGTCCGACATGGAGAAGACGGCATTCTGATCATGGTATGGGGATTATGAGTTATTGGTGATGCCGTTTGGGCTCACCAATGCCCCCGCAACGTTCATGGATTTGATGCATAGGGTGTTCAGTCCATACTTGGACCAGTTCATGGTCGTATTCGTGGATGACATCCTTGTGTATTCGCGATCTGCTGAGGAGCACGTGCATCATTTGAGGGTGATGTTGCAGACCCTGCGCGATCACCAGTTGTATGCCAAGTCTAGCAAGTGCAAGTTCTGGCTCTGAGAGGTGCACTTTCTAAGACACGTGATTTCTTGTGATGGTGTTTTCGTGGACCCGACTAAGGTCGAGGCAGTGGTGCAGTGGCCGAGGCCGAGTTTCGTCACAGAGATTTGGAGTTTCTTGGGGCTTGCGGGCTATTATCGAAGGTTCATCCAGTATTTTGCTCGTATTGTGGCCCCGATGACCAGGCTTACGTGAAAGGATGTGTCGTTCGTCTGGACAGAGGAGTGTGAGTGGACTTTCATGGAGCTGAAAAGATTGCTCACTACTGCTCTGGTGTTGGTGTTGTCTTCAGGATTGGGAGATTTTGTGGTGTGTATGGATACTTCCGGGATAGGTCTCGGTGCCATGCTGATGCAGCATGGGAGAGTTGTGGCGTATGCATCTCAACAGTTGAAGCCACATGAGGTGAACTACCTTGTTCATGATCTTGAGTTGATGGCAGTGATTTTCGCCCTAAAGATTTGGACACATTATCTGTACGACGAGAAGTTCGAGCTTTTCACTGACCATCAGAGTTTGAGATATGTGTTCACATAGAAGGACCTTAACCTGAGGCAGAGGAGGTGGATGGAATATATGAAGGACTATGATTTTACTCTGTCTTATCAGCCTGGCAGGATGAATGTCATGGCTGATGCTCTAAGTAGGAGAGTAACTGTCAGTCAGATGTTGTTGAGGAAGTGGAGGCTTTGGGAGCAAGGTCCGGCCATGACTTTTAGGCTCAAGATCTCTCAGGATCAGGGTTCGGTTGTCCTTGCGAGTCTGACTGTCATGCCTGTGGTGCGTCGACAGGTCACTGAGGCTCAGCGAGTGGACCCTGAGCTACCTAGCATTTTGTCAATGGCTGAGGTGGAGCTTGAAGAGGATGGAGGTATGAGGTTTAGAGGTAGGTGGTACGTCCCAACCGAGGAGCATGTGAGGCGTACGGTATTGCGTGAGGCTTGGAATAAGTTCATTTAAAGTTATCATTTGCATGTCATTAATATTTTTTTATATGTTTCATGAAATAGGGTGATTCTTTCTGAATGATATTTTAAGATATAGAGAGATAAACACTTGAGTGTGTATCGTGCTTTTCTCTTGCAGTGTATATCATTGAAATGTCAGAAAGATTTGTGCATCTAGATAAAGTAATAAACTCAATGATTTTAATGTCACAATTAAGTTCTAAAGTTAGAAGCCTTATTGCACTTAATGTGTATATTTGAAGTACTTGAAATATTCATATGTTGAGTAGGAGGCTCCTAATAATTGAAAGACACTGATATTGTATGCTCATGTATGGTCAATGATTATCGTCTAGAAAGACATGAACTATGGCAGTTGTCTATAAGGAAGTCGACTTATGTAATTGAACAAAATTATTTTGTTCGTGCAATTAGAAGCATTATGAAGATTTCCATCATGATAGACGATTTTATAATTATTTGAGACTAATAAACATGCTATTTAGATACGAAATTGATCATTACTCTACTATCTTTGGACATCACTTTCATGATTATTCTGATACAGTTTCTCCTCGTAGACAATAACATCCAAATATAATAGAACTTTGGATATGATGGTTGCCTTAGAGAGAGTGAAGAATCATCTACTGTATAAGGCACATGTTGTGAAAGAACATTAAGTAAAGAGTACTCAAAGTGGTTTACAGTAAGTTCTATGTAATATAATAAAGGATCCTATTAGTTCTTTCAATGTGCAATAACACATTCAGTTGTATTTATATATGATCACATTCAGTGATGATGATTCTTCAGCTCTACCCATTTCATGAAAATGGATTACGATTGGTCATGGTTTAAAAGGTCTTGAGGCGGTTGTGAGACGCTTTCTATAAGTCTTATAAAGCATAGGCCTTAAGACATGATGAGACATAAGTCTCAATAGTCTAGGAAAATAATCTTAAAACCATCAAAAGAGATAAAAATGTTTCCAATTTTCATGTGTTAATGCTATTCCAATTCAATGATAGATCCATGTTATCTTAAAAGCACTTAATCATGTTTCAAGGACAATAAAAGAAACATAAGTCTAGGCATCTAGGTCCACCTTAATGGCCGAAGGGCCAAAGTGATCCCTGAGCGGATCGTGACAAATGTCCATATGCGCAACTCTTTCCAAGCGCTAGAGAGAATAGAGAAGAAGAATGTCGGAGTGCCTGGTCGATCGAAGAATGATCTGGCCCCAAGGCCATGCAAGACCAAACAAGTCTGGGTGACCAAATCACCTTGGGGCCCAACACCAACTCAGTCGTGACCTGTCAAAGTTGACAGGCCCAGGCAGGAAGAGAAGGAAAGAGAGAAGAAGAATGAGATGTCGGGTGGAGCGTCTTACAAATTAACTATACAAGCTTCCACCCGACAGGGGGATGATCATTCGCATCTCAAGAACTACGACAAGATTGCTAGGATGGGTCAGCCCTCCTACGGGCCCCCAATACAAGCGAGGGTACCGTCACCCATGATTTACCCTGACTATGAATGAAAACTAAACAGGGCCTTATGTGGTCCAGAAGGTTTATGAACGTGGCTCCTACAGAATAGTCAACCACTAGGGGAAAGTTCAGTTTTTGTCCCTTAATGGGAAACACCTGAAGCTATACCATGTGCCACTTCCCCAGCTTGGTGAACTACTGAACCCAATACCCGAGCAAGAATGGGACACTATCTCGGAGCTCTTCCAATAAGAATGCCCAAACCACCTTATGCATCAACCTTACCGAAGGCCCGACACAGACCTTTCGTCTAAGTCGGAGAAAACTAAATTCCTTGCGTTAATGCAATCCCAACATTGACGAATCCACCCACCGTGACAACCTCACTGAAGACCCAACACGGACCTTCTATCTAAGTCAGAGAAAATCAAATTCCTTGTGTTAATGCAATCCCAGCATTGACAAATTCACTCATCGCAGCTGTAACAACCCAGAGTCCAGGGTACTGATAACCCAATACAAGTTTCGAATTACTGCTACCAAGAACTGGGGACGCCACCCAAGAGGATGATGAGGCCCCTGAAGGGTTAGTGGGGGTTGTTTAGGAGGCGTATAAATAATTAGAATTACAATGCACATACTAAAATTTATTAGAGCAGGAAATTAAATTAAAGTGCGGAAGTAATTAAAAGAAATTTAGTGCATGTTTGCTTGTTTAGTTGTGAGGTAGGGATCCACGTGACCCCTCTTCAGGCTAGATTCTTCTAGCATGGTAGTGGGGAGAGTGGTAGGGGCTGGCATGGCTTCTCCTGGGGTAGAGTTTGTATGGGGAAGGATGCAGGAGGAGTGGGCATCAAGAATATCAGAGACTTCAACCTAACATTATTGTGTAAGTGGCTATGGAGGCTTGGAATGAAAGGCAGCGGGCTAACTCTTATCAGATACAAATACTATAGCAGGACCAGATAGTGGGTTCTGTCACTGGCTTTTATGTATAATGTCTTACCAATTTGGAGAGGCATCATCTAATATGGCGACATCATCAAATTCAGTGTTCGGGATACCTTGCGTAATGGACAGAGGTACATGTTCTGGAAAGACGTGGTGCAGGGACTTTGCATTTAAAGAACCCTTTCCGAAACTTGTTGGCACCTGATAAAGAAGCCCTCCCGAGATGAAGAAGTGCCCCTGGTTCCTCAAATAGGGAGCCGAAGGCTAAATCAGCGGAAAACCCAGATGACCTATTTAAGGCACCCAGAATGCCGAAGTGGTCCGTAAGTAACCAAAAAGCTATCCCGTGGCAATGAAAACTTTCACAGTGGTTGTCCACTCAATGAAGACGATTCATACAAGCGTAAAGCAAGCCTAAAAGCATGATACCAAGTGCCGAAGGTGATATCAGCAGAAAATCTGGGAAGTTCGCTAAACACACGTGGAATGTCAGAACAGTCCGTAAATGGCCATAAAGACTCCCGATCAAGGTGAAAATGCTTCGAGGGATGGACCACTCGATAAAGAAGCCTCACGTGGCTCTAAAGCAAGCCTGGCAGCACGAATCACAGTGTCGAAGGCCGAATCAAGGCAAAACTCGAGAAAACTAGTATGGGTTCGGCACGTGCCAAAAATCACCGAAAACCTCGAATCAGTGCTTTGATGCATATTCAGAGCCACTAAATCAACCCTGGGGCTATTCTAGACTGCAAGCTCTCACCGGGTCAAATTCGGGGTGAAATGTCAAAATTATAGAAATGCCCCTCACTGAATTGGTGGCGCCTTGAGAGGGCGATTCGGATATCAAACAGTACAAACTCCATATAAAATTAGACTAAGCCATTCAGACCACAATCAACTATATAATAGGCAAACTCCAAATACAAGTAGACTAAGCCGTTCAGCAATAATGAAGGATAATGTAGCTAGGTGCCATAATCACAACAGGTAAGGCTTGGAGCTGTGACATAATGGGTCCTGACCTATTGATAACTATAAAGGATTGTAATTTTATTATAGGAAGGAGTAATATGAGAGGATATCTGAGCACCGGGTTCATCTTATTTGTCATTATGCATCCAAAGCCTTCGCATTAACTCTTTGGCTTGCAAAGATTATCATTTTACTGCAACATGGTAAGGACAGAAGTTATGAGGATGACTTGATTTGAAGAAACTTTCTGAAGTAGGATATCCCAATAATTAACCGTGGATATGGTGATATATTATTCAATAAGCAGAAAGGAGTAATTTAGCAAGCACATGTGCAAATTATCTGCATCGGGACTCCTGGAACCATGAGTCCCGCTGTCCACTGAAGATAATTTAGTGTTTGAGCCTTACAATGACAGAGACATGCTTGTGCAGGCTGAATGGGTTACAATGTGTGGCTCTGGTTGCTCTTGTTTCTGGTGTGCATGAACTATGTTATTTTTGGCCCAGGTTTACTGCCAGTTGGTTTAGCAGACTCAGACCTGATTTGGAATCGGGTTTGTTAGTAACAAAACAAGTGTAATTGCAATTGGGGCTGCACATAACGGGAGATTTAAGTAGGCAGCTAGTTGATGATGATAATCTGAATGATGACATGCTATGACTTCAAGCAAATTTCAACACAAGTTGGCTGGGTTCCATCAGGCAGTGATCTGAGTGCTGCTAATCAGACTGGTCAATCTAACTACTGGTTCTCAATTAGAGGTAGTCAAGTGGCCAGTCAGGCAAGAATGGTGGGAAAAGTTGCTTCAGGGCTGGTTGGCCTTTTTCCTTAGGAGAGATGAGCACAAAATCATTAAGCCATTGAGTATTATGGGTTTGGCTGTGAAGACTAAGGGTTGTTGCACCAAGGCCTCAAAATGCCCACTATCCAGCCAAGAACTCAAAATGTGAACAAGCAGGGCCTACACAGAGCAAAATAGCACATCGCCAAAGCTGCTCGACCAGTCGAGTTGAGCTCAGACTTTGAGACACTTCGTCAGGTCAAACGACACACCATAACAAGCGGGGATCATTCTCGAGCCGAGGGCACTATACCAGCTAGTTTCTCTGACAACCCAGTCTGGTCCAAGGGTCGGGATAACCTGTCGTACAAGACGGCACTCTCTAAAGATTCGAGGATCATCCCCGAATACCCTACCTATGGCATTACACCACCGACACCTCAATAACTGAGTTAAACTGGGACTCAGAACATCCTGCCGCATCATACAACTCTTCACCGAAGAGCGAGGGTCAGCCCGACCACCAGACAAATGGCATCATCATGTCGACGCCCCAATTATCGGGCCCAACCAAGGGTCCTAACCAGCTAGTTGTGACCCACGACAACATCAACAATTGATCGGGTTCACCCTCGATCACTCAGTTTGCAGGTTTACCCGCGCTCAACATAGCTACCAGAGTCGACCCGAGGGCGCCCTGACTACAAGCCACGCCATGTGGCACCTAGCAGCGAGGCTGGGGTCTACCCCTGAGTCACCTCCCTCCAGCACTCTGAAGTCAAAGGGAGACCTATCTAGGCCAACCACAAGCCTCAGGAGCTCACAGCACCCTTATACATCCCACACATGCGTGTCGGGAATTTTCCCAAGCACTTGGTGGGCGCGTATGCTCCAGCCACTCTACAGCAAGTCGGAGCCCAACTCAAGACTCCTAGTAACCCATCGCGTCATGCACCACCATCGTGCGGCCTCGCACGTGGATCGACCTATGTGGTCAGGTTGCGGGGGTCAAGGGGTCTGTGCCACTTGCGGGGGTTTCCGGGGGCAAAGTCCCAGAAGAAAATTTCTGTTTATAACAGGGGCATTGCTATCTTTTGGTACCTTGACTTATGGCGGTCAAATCTGTGGTAAACCCCCCCAGTTAAACTCATGGTAAACCCCAGTCAAACTCATGGTCAAACCCGCGGTAAACCCCCCAGTCAAACCTGCCAAACCCCTCTTGGGGGGGTTTAGGCGGACAAGCCCAGCCCCTTGGACTGGTCCACCTAAACCCCTGGGCTCCTCGAATGATAGTTTCGTCGGTTAAGTCTTATCCTGATGACAATACCGCCATGCCACACTTAGGCTCCCAGTTATTTTCGACCACAGGGATACACCCAAAAAGTGTTCGAGGTAAATGATTTACCTGACCCGGGTCTATTTCCTCATAACTCTAGATGGTATATAATGGAATACCTTGGAACCCTAATGGCCAACCGTACGATGCTGACCCAGAATCAGACACCGTCGCACCCACAGATGAGACGTTTACATTGACCTAAGCCCGAGGTAATATAAGAAGACGCCAAGGTAGTAAACAAGGGTCTTGACTGGCCAGAAACACAAAGACCCTTTCGCAGCAATGACTTTTACTTTTCGAAGTGGACAACCATATGTGTGTTTTTGCTAAGCAAGGTTGCAACCTTGACGGGGTTCACCTTTCAAGATCTCCATTGAGCTTTCATCTTCTGGAGGAAGAAGGAAGAATGTAAGGGATAAACCTCCTGAGAGGACTGAAAAAATCGTTAACCCGCTGAGCTGGTTGGGGACCTACTCGACTTTCTCCTTTTGGGTAATTTCGGACCGATCCTCGAGTATTTGATGTTTCGATGCCCCTTCTGTAGAATTTAGATTTTTGATTGAGAGAGGGGTTTCTCTTACTGAGATCAGACACGGTTATGACCGGACTTTTCATGTGGCTTTTCCACACACATATGCATATATCTCCTCTTTTTCATTCATTTTTTTATTTTTTTAATTTTTTTGTATGGAAAGAAATATCATCATTTTACTTTAGGATTTCTCTTTTTGCATGCCTGCGGGGACACTGCCCTCTTCTCGTGCTCTGACCCAGGCTCGAAGGGATGGATCTTACTTTTACCTTAAGGGTCTTGTACTTCGGTTCCTACATGCTCAACATTTTAAGGGCACCGGCTGTCTCATTTGGTCAAAGAGGAAAAGAACAAAGACTGTGGCTTTCTTGGAGAGCTTCGGGGTAAGGCCTTATCATAGGTGATGCCAACTATTTTGGATAAAACACGTGAGTGTGTGCAAGTTATTTTCCTTCTAATAGGCATAGGCCGACGTGGCAAGACAGAAGTCTCCACGACTCTCAAACATACTTTTCCAAGGATATAAAAGCAAACTAAAGGACACAAATATAAAAGTAAAAGGTTAGTGCTCAGTGTCGATTTCCATCAAGTTTGTATCAATAAAAATGATGAAGAAGGAAAAGAGATGAAGATGAAATGATCATGAAAATCATGATGAATGATGAAAGGAAAAATGATGGAAGAGATGAAAAGATAATGAAAATGATGATCAAGATTGTGATGAAGAGATGATGAAAATGATGACCAGAATCATAATGAGATGATGATGAAGTGATCATGAAGATCGTGACAAATGGTGAAACAATGAAGAAGACGACAGAATGATCAAGATGGTGATGAAGATGATGAAGGTAATAACCCCGCTAACAATGAAAAAGATGATGGAAATGATGATGAAGAAAAATAAAAGGATGTTAGAGATGTCCAACCATCGGCGTTCAGTCTGACAGATATTGAAAACATCCAAGATGTTCAGCTGTTGGCGCCTAGGCCGACAAATGTCGTTAGATATTCGGGGTATTTGATCATCGGCGTCCAGCCGATGAGTATCCGAAGATGCCCAAGATACTCAGCCAGATATTCAAAAATGCTCGAAGATATCCCACCATCAGCATCTGAGCCGATAGATGTTTGTAAAGATTCATGGATGCTCAAGAAATTCAATCGCTGGCATCCGACCTCACAAATGATCAAGGATGTTTCAAGATGTTCAACCGTCAGCATTCAGCCTGACAGATGTTCAAAAATATTCACAGATGTTAACAAGATTCAACCATCGACGTTCAGCCCGGCAGATGTTCAAAATATTCAAAGATGTTGAAGATGACTCAACCATCGACGTTCGGGCTGACAGATGTCCACCAACATCCAAGATGCCTGATCATCAGTGTTCAGAGTGATATATGTGAAATAATGTCCAAGGTACATGTGAGAGGTATGACCGTTGGTGCTCAGCCCGATAGATATTCAACAATGTACAAATGTTCAAGTATTCAGGAACATTCAAAGTGTCCAGCCAACGGCGTTCAAAGCTGATGGACACCCAATAATACTCAAAGATGAGAATGATGGATGCATCGGCGTCCAGGCCGACAAACGGGGGTCTTCTTGCATCATTTGGGGTTGTCCTTTGCTGGACTTTGAACCCTGGGAAGCTGGAACGGGCCCGTGGGGACTGCCGTTCTTTGAGTTGTCGTAGCCACCCGCAAGGTGTCCCGGTAAATACCTGACACACCCCGGATTGTCGAACATCTTGAGTAGATGGCTGAGGGGTTGCACGACGGGCTTTGGGTTGACGACGGGAGCTCGTGGGAGCTAAGGGGAGGCACTTTGTGACTGTGAGCCATGCCTCGGGCTGTGTGTCACGTTGTTCGGCGGGTTGGCAGGGTAGTCTCAGGTTGGCCCAAATGCTAAGATTAGATGGCTCATAGCCACATGTCTGAGTGTCGGGGTCGACCTTGACTTGTCGGGGGGTCGTTGTAGGACCCAATTGAGGTTTTGGAACCACTGGTCGGCCCATGGTTGGGTGTAGAAGGGCTGGAACATATGCGCCCACAAGGTGTTCGACGAAATGCTGAGCATGCCCGTGTGAGCCGTACATGCTTGCGACAGGCCCCCAAAGCCTGTGGTTGACCTAGTTAGGCCTCCCTTTGACGTTGGAGGGTTGAAAGATGTGTTTCTGGGTGGGTGCTTAGCCCCTTTGGCTGAGTGCCACATGGCGTGGCCTGACGTCGGGGTGCCCTCGGGTGGCTCCGGGCGACGGTGCGGGATACGGGCAAGGCCCATACGTGAGTGGCAGGAGTTGACTCCAGGGTGTTACTTGTGTCACCGTGCATCATGGCAAGCCGGTCACGGCCCTTGTAGGGGCCCATGGGATTGTAGAGAGGGCTGGATAGCCCGTGCCTGGAAGGTGTTTGGTGAAATGCCCGAACCCTTATTTCTTGTGATTTTGTCGGGAAATAGTCTAGGTACAACAAATGCCCCCCACGGGTCGTGTGTCGGAGGTAGCAATGAGGGCGTACGACCCATGAGACTCCTGTCCCAGGCTATTGTAGTTCTATTTTGGCACTTCAAGTGCCTTTATTTTTGCTATGTTACATGTGTTGATTTTCCTTGTATTCTGACCAATTTTACATGCTTTACCTTGCAGCTATGGCGCGTTTTGGCAGAGATGGACGGGTCCCGAGGCGGATGGCCCGAGGGGAGGATCACTGGGTGCAGAGGACTGATCGACAGCTACCTCCTCTGGGCCTGCCAGTTGTTACAGTGGCTAGTGTTGCATCCATGCTGTTTTGATGATGTCATGCACTATTTGTCAACATCTTGTTTGATCTGTCATTTAATTAATTTCATTTGATGTGCTTAACTTTAGAGTCATTTGCATTAAAATTCAATGCATTATTCATCAGTTTGCATATCATCTCTGTGCATTTGGTCTTTGTATTTCCAAGTCCGTACATATGCCTGAGTCAGTGTACACTCCTTAATCCAACTCCGTGCATACTCTTGTTCTATGCTTACGAAGTCCGTGCACTTTCAAGTCAGTGCACCTTGCCTAACTGAGAGTCCTTGCATGTTTTGGTGTGATCACAAGTCCGTGCAGATTGTTAGTCATGCATGTTTTAGTCACAAAAGTCCATGTAGACTATAAGTCCATGGAAACATCTAAGTCTACACTCATTGTTCGATCAAGTCCATGCACACCATTGGAAAGTCCATGCATATTCATTATCCTATGTACTCGTTGTGTCCACGCATACACTAAGTCTGTGCACACTTAAAGTCAGTGCACGTAGCCTCTTCAAAGCCCGTAGACATTGTCCAATGTCCGTGCATGTTTGGGTTTGTGCATCGCATGACTAGTCCGTGCATGTCTTAGCATACACTTAGAGTCAGTGCATATACTCGATGTAAGTCCGAGCATGTTGCACGCCGTCTAGGCTAAGTCCGTGCATAGTCAGAGCACATCCTGTAGCAAGTTCTTGCATACACAGACTGAAGCTCAATCCAAGTCAGTGCATAAACTGTAGGCTTTCAGAAAGCCCTGCGAAAAGTGTTCGCTGTTTCTTCAGATCAGATGTACCTGCAATACCTTTTGCATTTGCAGCAAGTTTATCCTTAACCAGCATCCAGGCTTTATGCTGATTTGCTTTAAGGCTTGCCATAGGGACACCGTTAATTACCTTATCTAGTTCTCTTGCTGCTGTTGCGGCTTGTTTAGGATCAGATTTTACTAAAGCTTGCTGCAGGTTCAAATAGGATGTAATGACCTGTGATAATTCCTTTGATTGCATAGCAGCCTCAGTGCTATTATGATCTAACGCCTCAGAATGTTCACCATGTTTGGAGCCTTCTGATTCCTGAGTACGCTCATACTGACAGCAGCCATGCAGGTTGTTATATACCTCTTTCGGGGCAAGGAATTTTTCATTATCATATCCTGCCAACGCAATCTTTTTCAGTACCTGCTCGGGATTAGTCTTCTTCGAATCGTAAGTAATTGTTGCCAACTGTGTGTCTTTATCCCACTCAACTTGTGATTCTTTTTTAACGCTTCCTGCCTTTTCGATTGTAGTTTCGCACATTCCGCAGTTACCGGATACTTTTGCTGTTACTGTTTGGGCGTTTCTTATTTGCGCCTGAATATGGAATGTTGATGCCAGGGCAAATGCCGACACCATAAGCTTTTTATATAGACTCATGACTAATAATTTTAAAATGTTAGGAAAATGGCGCAGGTACCTTTTTGCATATTATAAGCAAGAAAAGGCATTACAGCAGTCCTGAAAGGACGCACCTCTGGCTGTTACGAAATGAGTCTAGCTTATTTTAGGCGGAAGTCGAAGTGAATTCATTGCCGAAGTAAAAAACGCTTCAGTATACACGAATACTCGCTTTTTTACAGATATCATGACAAATTCATGCTTAAATTGAAGGGTAGGCACTACAGTGAATGCGAAACTGCAAACCGACATGCAATTGCAGGAAGAATGTCCGCATTTGCCATCACAGTCGTGATGGTCTTTATTTGAGGGCGTCGAATCCTTTTCTTTTTTACAGCATTCCATTCCACATGATTTAGAAGTTTCCGTACGATGCCCTTCAGCCTGATGCCCACAGGCAAAGGCCGCTCTTGGGCTTAACAACAAGCCCAGAGTCATCAGTAGTATAATATGAAACTTCTTCAAGTGCATGAATTTGAACTACAAAATTTCTCCTCTCTAAGGGGATGTAATTAACGCTGTGATCTTTATGGCACAGCGGGTATCCAGTCCCGACCCGATACTCTTAATCGTCTAGTTAGTCAGACAGAGCGCACTGCGAGCATCGGACCACTCTAGTCTCGAAGCCCGAAGACATTGTCACTTACGTGACTGGCACACCCTCGCACGATAAAACCAATAAAAGATACCACGATATTTTCACCATAATTTTAGTGCGTCCAACAAGTTGGCATGTCTGGTGGGACTGGACAACCTTTCATCTCTTCATCGGGATTTGGGGCTTTGTGGCCTCTTTCTAAAATTCTGACATTCTCAATTTCAGATTATAGGGGATCGAACTCCGAGCACCTTCAATGGCAGTCACATTCAGACCACTCGTAGTGGCAAGCCATGTCGAGCACGGCTACCTCACCGTGCCAATCAAGTTCAGAGATTTCCCCCTGTGGTCGGATTCCCCAACTTTTTGGGGGTTAGGTGTGTCAACCTCTTCGAATTCCAGGGGGCCGAACCTACCATTGCTGCAAGAGTAGCGATCCAGAAGGAAGCAAAGGCGGTGGGCTACTTCGTCCACCATGTTGATATGAGAAGGAAGCGTACCCCGACTGCTAGGTGGGCAACTAAGGAGGCCACCAGGACAGTTCAGAGTCGATTCTCCAACTCAGGCAAATCCGTAATGATCGGTGGAGTCTGAGTGTATCTCAACGGCCGCCAGGCCATGATCGCGCCCAACAGGGTGATACCAACCATCCCAGTCCACAACCCGTTCCAGGCATTGGCCCGGGACTGAGCAGACCACACTAGGTCCACACTAAAGGATGAGCCACCCCCAAGGCCAACCAGATTCAAGAAAGTATGGGTGCCCAAGCAGCGGGCCCTAGCCCTAGTCCGCCAGAACCCATCATGATGGGAAGGTTCGAAAGAAGATGAAGAAGTGAAGGAGAAGAAGAGCCCGAAGTGCCAGCCCCAGTGTCTCAGAGGCCGGCCTTCCAGGCACATGGCCAGCAGGCCAATATTTATTTGAATGATGGAAGAGGCGGCAGGAGGTCCGAGCGGCGATGCCTTGCCTATAAGCCACTGACACCGGTTGCCCTAAATTTCCATAGTAATGACAGCAAGTAAAAACATTCACATTCTTCTTCACAGGATATGCATTATGCTTCTGTGGATAAGCTGACATTCTGCCTTTTCTGTCATGGAAATTATGTTTCCATTTCAAGTGCCAACAGTCCTTGACTGTATGGCTGATCTTCCCACATTCATGGCAGTAAGGCTTCCTATTTGAAAATAGTTTTGACCTCTTTGGGACAGTGGCTTTTCTATAAGATTTCAATTCATCATTTTTGAGAATGAAATAATTATGCATGTTAGGTCTGCATTTAAGCAATCATTTTGAAGTACAAATAAGTTGCCTTTGCTAGTGACGTAGTGTGGTAAAAATGTACAAGTGTTATATATTCATCATTTCTGCATCAACTACACCCTGTCCGCATGACCAAAAAATGTACTGGACAGATTTATAGTGATGAATATAAGGGCTTTTGACTTTTGTTGTCTCATGTTGCGTATGATTTTTCTTCAGCACATTTGGATATTTCAAAATTGAGCACCTGGAATTTTGCGTATCCATCGAGGTTTTATTTAGCTTATGCTATTGGAATTAAAGATTCCAACTTCATAGGGTATATCAATATATTCTTATTTATTTCATTTTTTGTGATATATTAGTTTCTTATTTTGGTTGATGATGCAGCTCATATCCGTGTCTCTGTCTGTGTGTAGTATTTGTTATCCATGGCTTAAACAATTGCTAGATCGTGGGTGTCATACAAAGCAGTCTAATTTGCCTTGCATGTTTATCGTCAGTGTGTATTTGCTCTAGAGTCAATACTCAATGTTTATATCTTCTCAGAAATAATCGATCTCGTCTAATTGCTCTTATGAAATTTCAGGGTGAATGTTTGCTTGGGTCCCAATGAAGAACGGCATCTCTTGACTGGGTTGCACACAGTGAATGACATTTACTGCAGCTGCTGTCAACAAATTCTTGGCTGGAGATATGTGAGTTAGAACTCAGCTTTTTCTCATTTTTTAACATATTTTTTGAACTAGAAGCATTCACTTGTGTAGCGCCTATAAAACAATACAATGCAATATTTAACTGCAGTAAGAGTGACAACATAATGAGCGAGCGAGAGACAGCCACAGCGAGAGCGAGAGAGACAGAGAGAGAGAGAGAGACAGAGAGAGAGAGAGAGAGAGAGAGAGAGAGAGAGAGAGAGAATAGTCTTTTCTTGTTGTGATTCAGAGAGCGAGATACACAGATAGACCTATTGATGTAGAGAGAGAAGGTCTATCTCGGTATGCAGTGAGAGACCTTTTATGTATTTTGGAGAGAGAGAGAGAGAGAGAGAGAGAGAGAGAGAGTGGTCCTCTATGTGTTGGGATCCTCCTGCCTCTGTAGTTCAAAGGTGAAACATTGAACTGTACCTCTCTTACGTGTGCAAAGAGATCATCAAATTTCGCAATTCATATATTTCATTGCAAAGGGTGATGTAAACGAGAAAAAAAAGCAGCTCTTTCCCAAATAGTCGCATAACGATAACCGGCGATTGATGGGAACATCCAATCTGATTAAATTAAAGCTGACGGAGATGCCAGGGATGGATGGATGGATTGATTTTATTTCTTTTTTTTTTTACTTTAATGATCTGGGATGTTCACCTTTCCCACATGCAAATGCCCTTGACAATATTTAAGTAGACGAAGCCTCCTAGGTTAGCCATTTCTCCATTAGCAGCAGCACTCTAGTCTCTGTTTTTTTTTAACCGGACCGTGTTTAAGTGGCCTGGTTGTGCAGATGTCCACACAAGAGGGTGTATGCGGCTGTATGCTCATGGTGCCCTGCAATGATTTATAATAATAGCCGTGCGACACAGTAAACACAAAAGAAGTCCATTGTTTTTTCTTTTCGCTGGAAAGCACGGCACGTGTTGTGCAGGAAAGTGGCGTTGTGAGGTCGGATAGGGGGGAATCCGTCCGGAGCAAAAGATCCAAATGAGTTTTGGGTTCTGAGCCAAAGAGAATATGGTAATTACCACGAAATAGGGAAACTTGTCCAAAATTCTACAAGGAATTCTTCCCACTTGTAACTTCTGGTAAACCTGGGAGATTATTCATCACTCTAGGGAAAGTTTTGCAGTGTGCCATGGGATAAACACATACACGTGTGTGTGCATCTCTCTCTCTCTCTCTCTCTCTCTCTCTCTCTCTCTATATATTTTTTGAATGTTTGCACCATGAGGGCTCATTAGGCTATACAGATTCAAATAGTAAGAAGCCATTCTCTGAAACTTCCAAGGCCCCTAGCCTGTTCATCTATTGATCAACAAAGTGGAAGTAGCATATAATGCCTTAAAGATATAATGGAGCTGTGATTAAGTGATCACCAGTTAAGAATGCAGATAAATCTTGTGAGATTCCAAACATCATTTGCAGATGCATGTCCTTTTTCTGAGGAAACAAATGTCTAGAATCTCTTAGATTCGTCATAGCTATTCTCATGGCCATGATGGGGTTCAAATGAGTCAACTTGAGTTATAACTTGACACTAGTTATGACAATTTTTCAAGTTCCAAACTTAGTCTAGATTGTGTTTAGGCTGTTTGTTTTTCTATTTTTCAGCCTCTTCTTGGCAGAATGCGATTCTTAGAAACTGAACATTAGATTCTAGGAAGCCCACTTGGGGGTTTCTTGAAAATCAATTTATGTGCTCCCTACTCTGTTTACATCGGTGTATTACATTCCCCAAGAATGCCTGAATCTAGAAGATACTTGCTACATTCTGGGCAACATTTTGATTCCTCAAGTTATTCTCAATAAGAATCTACTTGAAATTGCTACTAAGGCCTGAAAGAATGAAGAGCTCTCATCTGCATCCCCACAGTAAAAGGAACAACGGTATCACATGCGCACTGAGTGGTCCGCAAAGTGCATCTGTGGTCAGTCCACTTGATGGGTAACAATGCTTCCACCCGCCACCCCAATCAAACCGCAGGGAAACAGAAAAAGGGTATCTTGATCATTGTTATACGTTTATAAGCTTTTTCCCTTTCTTCTGGCTGAGCAGGTGCATGATGATCCCTTGAGTGCACCTGTGGATGGCCCCACTCAATGGGTGAGTTTCATTGTGATCTCAATAACTTAACCTTTTCTCCTACTGCTTCCTTTCGACCATAATTTTGTTCATGCACAGCCTTTGAGGCACTTGGAGGAGCTGCTTGGGGAGCTCATCTCTATAGCAGTAAGCTCTTTTATCCAGCTGGCAGCGATAGTGGGTGGAGATTACTGTCATTTTTTTTCTATTTACTGTTCAGGTCCCTTGGATTGTGCGAAAGAGTGATAAATCGGGTACCCAAGATTAAAAAGAGAGTGGAATGGAGAGAGCACTTAAAAACCATGCCAAAGAACCTCTTCACTAGTGCTCCGGGATTCTTGAAGATTCAAGCCATTCGGACCCGATTATCAACCAGAGTGGAGCTTCGCCTACGGGGTGCCACCTAGCTGGTCCTTTATAATGCACACCGATGTCATCCTCAACTTGGACTCCCACGACATCACTTCGAAGAAGCATTTCATCTTCCATCAATCAAGAAAAGGGACCTTGGATCTAATGAAGATAAAGAGGAGATGAAGACCATCCAGGCCCTATGGAGAATTAGCAAACTTAATCAGCCCATTGAGAGGGTGGAAGAAGATAAGGATCCATGGAAAGCCTATGTAATAGCCCTCAGACAAATGAGACCCAAAGCGGCTCATTGAATGTAATCATGATTTTTTTTGAATAAATAAAGGATCCATCGTTAATTTGAGCCAAATGAAATGATATTTATGATCAAATTCTCCATTTTCTACGAGTTTCTGTCTTCCTGTTCTGAGAACGTGCCTTTCTTGAAGCCATCAATTATAAAAACAACGCCTTCATTAAAACCGTCAATCATCATAAATTATCTCCCAAAATTGGATTAAAATCCCAAGATTAACGCCTGCGCCAACTGGCGTTAATTAATTGACGCCCCTTGAGACGGCGTGGATCACTATAAATTATCTTCCAAAATAAAATAATTAAAAACTAATATTGACGCCTCCAAGAAGTGGCATTAATTAATTGACGCCCTATGAGACGGCGTAAATTTCCTAAAAATATTCTGATATTTTCCACAAATAGTGCCTCAGACAATGTTGTTTCTTAATCATCTGACGCCTTCAATCATGCCGTCATTTAGAACCGTCATTACCCGTCGAATCAATCATTCCACCTCATTTATTGTTCTTGACGACGGTTCTGGCGACTGTTCAAATCCCAAGGCGAAGAGAAATGACGCCTTAATCTACGTCGTTAAACTCATAAATAACGCCTCGTGAGAAGTCATTGATTAAATTCATTTTCAAAATTCTAAAAATTAAATTAAACGTGAAGCTTGATTTAGCACGTGAGAGAGCTTAAAGGAGACGTAGACACCACTCAACGGAAGATCAAGAAGCCGCCTAAAGAAAAGATCAAATCTCATTGTTCCTGAGTACCTCCAATCAGTCCAGGGGATTTTGTGGAAGATTAACCTGCTTGATTTCGAAAAATTCTTAAGGGGCAGCCAAAGAGATCAAAGCGAAGAATCAACATCAGGTGGTAGCAAAGTGCCGCAAGGATCCAGCTTAATAGTCGAATTCCAAAAAACAGGACCATATCTGTACTGCCCTTTTTTTTATTTTTTCTTGTTGTGCCAATCTTGCACGTTTTCAAGAGGTCCAGTACCTGTAGCCAATATTGGATCCAAAACTGATCTGATATCTTTTATGATCCGAAATGGCTTCCACTGTCTTGAATCTGTCTCATTATCTATAAAAAATGGTAAGATTTCGGGTCAGATCCGGATCCGAAAATTTGAACTCAGATTCGGGTCAGATTCGGATCTAAAATGACATTTCATTTCGGATTCGGATCAAGTTCGGATCTTCTCTTATCGGGTCCGGATTCGGATCATAAAGGATCCGACCCGAATCCGATTCATTGACGCCCCTATTTGTATAGGATGATTGATGATCGAACACCTAAAAATAAATAAGTAAATAAGGCTCGTATACTGTAAGTGGGCCAATAATAATATAAAGTGATAGGCTCATATTTAGGGTATATAATCTCTATCCTTTCATGTTATTAATCATTTGGTAGATATCCGGACATGTAACTCGGCTGGAATTTGACATGATAAAAAATTAATGAGTTTACTTCCACCGCCGGCGTTCCGAGAGCCCAATTTGTTGGTCCATACTTGTAACAGAGGGCATGGGCCGCCTGACTTGATGTGTGGGTGGTGCCTTGAGATTTGGTCGGCCTGTTAGCGGGGGTACGCCTCCGAGGAATTCTTTGTTCGGTCATTTTTTTAAGTGAAAAAAACAAAATCGTGAAGTTAAGTTGGGAGCTTAAAAATTTGGGTTTCCATGTTTATCCCGGTTAAAAGTGAATTCACTTAAAAAGCTATCTTGCATTTGTATTTACACTAATGCCCTCATGAATAAAGCATGACCCAAACATGACTTTCCGATATCAATAACAAAGGCAATGGTTGATGCCACAATCGGCCACGAAGCCCTATCATTTATGGATGGGTCGTCCGGCTACAACCAAATATGGATCGCGAAAAATGACCGGATCCACACTGCCTTCTGGACTCCCAAGGCCATCTATCACTATAAGAGGATGTCGTTCGGACTGAAGAACACTGGCGCGACTTATCAGTGGGCGATGACCAGAATTTTTGATGAACTGCTCTACCACAAGGTCGAGTGCTACATAGATGACCTGGTAGTCAAGACCAGAAGAAAAGAAGACCACCTGCAAGACCTCTGAGTTGTATTTCAGAGGCTCAGGCAGTATGACTAAAGATGAACCCTATGAAGTGTACATTTGGAGTGTCGAGCAGAAAATTCTTAGGTTTTATTGTCAGATATCAGGGAATTGAGATAGACCCCGCAAAAATCAAGGCAATTCAGGAGTTACCCCCACCAAGGAATCTCTCCGAGCTGAGATCTCTACCAGGTCGCCTAGGGTACATCCGATGGTTTATATCCAATCTATCGGGGCGATGCCATCCCTTTCATAAGTTAATGATGAAAGATGTTCCCTTTTATTGAGATGAAGAATGTCAGGCAGCCTTTGACAAGCTAAAGGACTATCTAAAGACCACTCCACTGCTGGGCCCACTTGTGAAAGGACAGCTGCTGATCCTGTATATAGCTATCACACACTACTCCCTGGGAGCAATGCTAGCCCAGCATAATGAAGAAGGGAAGGAACAATCCCTCTACTACCTCAGTCAAAGACTGGTCAGAATTGAGGAGAAATACACCTTCATTGAGAAGGTCTGTCTGGCGCTGGTCTTCACAATCAAGAAGCTTCGACACTATATGTTGTCGCATGAAGTCAAGCTGATATCCAAGGCAGATCCGCTGAAATATATCATGTCCCAACCAGCACTTAAAGGCTGCTTAGGCAAATGGGCGGTGATCCTCATGGAGTTTGATATCTCCTATGTTCCACAAAAGGTGGTTAAAGGCCAAGCCATCGCAGACATCTTTGCTCTGCCCCCGACACCTGAAGATTGTCTGTCAATGATTATCCTATTTCTTCTCTCCCCCAGAATACGATTTGAGATTCACGCGTATTTTCCCCTGGCGGACCTATGGAACCCTGTACGGGGTGAGCTATTGCGTTCTCCTACTCTCAGATGGTACCAGTGCATTGAGCGTGTTTCGAGGATCGAGAATTTTTTTTTAGATTTTCTATAAATACTCCTCCATTTTTCCCTTCTTCTTCGTTTTCCTTCTTCTTCTTCTCGTTGGAGCATCTCCCTCCCCTCTCCCGACCATTGCTTCCCTCCCACGATCATGGGCGCGACTTCCTTCCTCCTCCGACTACAGATGGTGGACCGACGGTGACGGCGTGGTGATCATGGCGGTGGTATTCTCGCGGCGAGGGGCGTGGAGATCGGGACCTTTAGAACATGATTTTGTGATCGGGGGCGATCCGGTCGCCTTCGAGCTTCCTTGAGGTAGGGGGACAGATCCCTACACTCTTTCTTACTTTTCCCATTATTTGTAGGCCGAGGGGAGGTCGAGAGGGGTTTATTTGAGTCGGGAGGGCAAAATGTATGTTTAGGGTTGAGTGCTGGATCTCTTATTTTTCAGAGTTTTTGGCCGATTTGTGGGTTTAGAACCATGCTAGGAGGGTTGGGGATGGATTCCCCTTTGTTTCCCCATCATTGGGGAATGATTGGGGCGTGGATCTAGTTTTTTGGGATTTTCCATCGGTTTTGCGCTCAGGTTGGCCTTTTGTAGCCCTTCCAGGGACCGCTAGGCATCTCTGGCGGCCCTCAGGGGGCTGCCAAGCAAGTTTGAATGTTGGTTGGGCTTAGCGGTCCACCCAGGACTGCTTGGCCAGGGATGCAGTCTGGCGATAGATCGCTACCCATTGGCTAACAGTCCGCTGCTGACCTTTTGGCCCACCTGGTTTGAGCACCCTTGGGGTGCGCATTTCTAATAGTTGGGAGTCATGTACAGGCTTGTGGTCAGGGCACAACCATTTCTGTGCGCCTTGTGGTCCGATGAGGACCATTTGGCTGGGTTAGCAGCCTGGCGATAGATCGCTTAGCCCCTGTGGCTTGTTCCCTTGCAGTCACGACTTGACTGCATGGCTGTTCCTGGCAGCAGACGCAGGTGAAAACCGTCCTCCCCTACTTCGCCCGCTGGCTCGACGCTTTTCCCGATTTCAAGACCCTCGCCACCGCGCCCGAGGAGCGCGTGCTCAAGCTCTGGGAAGGCCTCGGATACTACTCCCGCGCGCGCAACCTCCACAAGCTCGCCCGCGCCGTCGCCGCCATGCCCGCGCCGCCCGCCACGCCCGAAGGCTGGCGCGAACTCCCCGGCATCGGCCCCTACACCGCCGCGGCGATCACCAGCATCTCGTTCGGCACGCCGGCCGCCGTGGTCGATGGCAACGTCGTGCGCGTGCTCGCGCGCCTCACCGCCGACGCCACGCCATTCAAGGACGGCGGCGCCGCGGTCAAGGCATTGACTCCCCTCGCCAACGCCGTCCTCAACCCCGCCGATCCCGGCGATCACAATCAGGCCATGATGGAACTCGGCGCCACCGTGTGCTTCCGCCAAAACCCGCTCTGCACGATCTGCCCCGTGCTCGCGTTTTGCGCGGCGGCCAAAACCGGCGACCCCGAGAAATTCCCCGCCCTCGCCGCCAAGGTGATCGAGCAGCGCTCCGTCGTCCGCGTCTGGTGCCTGCGCGACGGGCAACTCCTCCTCCACCGCGCCGACGCCGGGGCGAAGCGCCTCGCCAACCTCCACGAACTCCCCGCCGCCGCGCACCTCGGCCTCGACGAGTCCGCGTTCGGCAAAGCCACGCTTCTCGCCAAGAAAAAACGCGCCATCACGCGCTTCGCCATCACCGAGTCGATCCACCGCGTCCCGCCGCCGTCCGGCGCGCTGCCCTTCGGACTCGTGTGGGTGCCGTTTGCCAAACTCGATGCCCTGACCCTCTCCGGCCCCCACCGCCGCTGGGTAAACGAACTCCTCGCGCGTCACGCCGGCTAAAAGTCGATGCCTCAGAGTCCCCTCTTTGACCCGACCGCGTCTCGAGCAAAATAGATTACTGTAATGTAATCAACTCGTTTACCACCCGCCTCCAAAATCCGAAGCATGACCGAATCATCCTTCTCGGCCCCATGAAAACTCCCCACCTCCTCACGGCCATCGCGATCCTCTCCCTCGCCACCGCGACCGTCCTCGCCGCCGCGCCCACTGCGACCCTTTTCACCAGCACCGCCGACCAGCCGTGGACGTCCTCCGTTCTCACGCCCGCGCCCGCCGACGCCATGCCTCCCCTCGTCCGCGTCGTCCCCGACAGAGCCTGCCAGACCATCGACGGCTTCGGCGGCTGTTTCAACGAACTCGGCTGGATCGCCCTCGCCAAGGCCACCCCCGCCGACCGCGCCCGCGTCCTCTCCGCCCTCTTCGCCGATACCGGCCTCGGCTTCAACCTCGCCCGCATTCCCGTCGGCGCGAGCGATTTTGCGACCGACGCCTACTCGCTCGACGACACCCCCGACGACCTGGCCCTCGCCCATTTCTCCATCGACCGCGACCGCCGCGACCTCCTTCCCTTCATCAAGGCCGCGATGGCCGTCCGACCCTCCCTCCGCTGCTGGGCCTCCCCCTGGAGCCCGCCCGCCTGGATGAAGACCAACGGCAACTACTCCCGCGGCTCCATTCGCTGGGAGCCCGCCATCCTCCGCGCCTACGCCGACTACCTCGGCCGCTGGGTCGCCGCCTACCGCGCCGAAGGCGTCAACCTCTTCGCCCTCGCCCCCCAGAACGAGTCCAACATCCTCAGCCCCTACCCCTCCTGCCTCTGGACCGGCGCGCAGCTCCGCGACTTCATCGCCGACTACCTCGGCCCCGTCCTCCGCCGGCGCCAGCCCGCCGTCCAGCTCTGGCTCGGCACCCTCAACGGCGACCGCTCCAACGACGGCAACAACATCAACTACCGCTTCGCCACCGTCCTCGACGACCCCCGCGCCCGCGCCTACGTCTCCGCCGCCACCTTCCAATACGACGGCGCCGACCTCATCGGCGAGGCGCACGCCCTGTATCCCGACCTCAAGCTCGTGCAGTCCGAGACCGAGTGCGAGAGCGGCAAAAACTCCTGGGCCGACGCCCTCAAACTCTATGCCCTCATGCGGCACTACCTCGACGGCGGCGCCTCCAGCTACTTCGCCTGGAACATGGTGCTAGACGACACCGGCCTGAGCACCTGGAAATGGCGCCAAAACGCCCTCGTCACCATCGACCGCGCCACCGGCGCCGTGACCTTCAACGGCGAATATTACGTCATGCGCCACTTCAGCGCCTGCGTGACGCCCGGCGCCCGCCGCGTCCTCGCCACCGGCCCCTGGGGCGACAAGATCGCCTTTGTCAACCCCGACGGCTCCACCGTCGTCGTCCTCGCCAACACCGCCGCCAAGCCCCTTCCCGTCACCCTCGCCGTCGCCGGCCGCGCCGACGCCGGCTTCCGCGCCACCCTCCCCGCCCGCTCGGTCGCCACCCTCGTCATCCCGCCCGCGCAATGACCGCCCTCAGACTTCTCCTGATCTTCCCCCTCCTCCGACATATTTTGTTCCAATGATGTTTGTGTTATCGGGTCTTGGGACAAGTTCCCACACATTATTTCTCTCAAATTGACCCAGCTCTTCACTCATAGCAGTGACCCAAAAATTATCTTTTAAGGCTTCATCTACAGATTTGGGTTCTATTTGAGAGACAAGAGCAACTAGGTCTTCATGTTGCACATTTTGAAAGTGAGATCTTGTTCTAGGTGGATCATGAAGATTTCCTATTATGTTATCAACCGGATGATCCTTAAGAAATTTTACATTACCTGAAGACTCACCTTGTTCAGCTGTCCTTAGTGGATTGGCATTTTCAGATCCGGCAGCTGGTTGACTTTGGTCTTCTTCTTCTTTCTCATCCATGAAATTTCCATCAGGAAAGGATGACCTGTCATCATCATTCAAGTTGTTAGGCAGATTGGCTTCATCAAAAATGACATGTGGAGTTTCTTCCACAGTTTTATCTTTACTGTTGTAAACTCTGTAGGCCCTTGAAATATCAGAGTAACCTAGAAAAATTCCTGGATTACTCCTAGCATCAAATTTATCCAAGTCCTTTTTATCATTATTATGGATGAAACACTTTGAGCCAAAAATTTTGAAATAAGAAACATTTGGCCTTTTACCTTTTAACAACTCGTATGGAGTTTTCTTATGGATAGGTCTTACCAGAGCTCGGTTTAGAATGTGACATGCAGTGTTTGCAGCTTCTGCCCAAAAGCTTTTCGGCAGATGGCTTTCCACCAACATGGTTCTTGCCATCTCAACAATCGTCCGGTTCCTTCTCTCCACAATGCCATTTTGTTCTTTATCCACGGCCAATATAGAGATAGAAAAATTCCTGCCATAGCTTGGGTTTGTAGATCTTCGAGAGAGCTTTGCAACAATGCTGGTCTCACGTCATTCCAACACCAGATTTGGTCACAGAAGGTATTTTTACCAAGCCGCGTAGGTCTGAACTAAGATAGACCAGCAGAAAGAGAAGCCCAAAGAAAATCTTCAAGAAATACGTCAGTGCAGAACCAGCAACAGCCGCTCTTGGGGATCAGCCAGGGACCTACTACCTTCTTCCCGGTGAATCACCGCTTTCAGAAGCTTGTCAGAGGATGACGTCCTTGTTCGCTATCTGGCCGGCCAGCAAGTCACAGAACCGGAGCCGCCGCCTACAACTGCCAGTGACCCATCATCTTGCTGCCCGCCAACCCAAGTTCAGTGCTCCCGGAGTTATTGTGTAGCCCTTTACCTCCCTGCGTGGAGTGGATAATAGAAATCACAACTGAAATTAACTTTTATTACTGTACCGGGAGTTACAGAACTTGCCCAGGACGTCTTACCCGCGCCCCGAGCGTGGAGGTACACTCGCCACCCATCTTTAGTTGTATTGTTGTTCTAGTATAAGTTATTTATGCCACTGCTCATGAGCACGTTAGGATCCTAGATCGATCAATTTAGTCACCACTGTGAAGATGAGTGTGTGACCCATCTCGTGACTCGTTCCAAGCACGACCACCTGAGACTCAATGTCAGTTTCTCAATCGTGTAGATCGATACGTTTCCCTTGCTAGGGATGATCGTGAGCAAGTGCTTCTTGTTGGAGGCATATTCGCCCCCTCTGGACCACTTTAGGAGCTGAGTTGTTCATGTCGTTGCTGGTTGCGTCGTCCAATGAGTCACATTATCTCCTAGAAGTCCAAGGATCGCATCCAACAGTGTCGAGTCACTCAATTGTCCCGCATCATAGGCCAGCCTCACCCCCCAGGCTATTCTGCCTAAACCCCATCAAACAAAAAAAGGTTTTTTATCAAAAAGAAGAACCCAGCCAGTCTGCCTAAACCCCCACTGGGGTAGGGTTTCGGCAGACTAGCCTGGACCTCCAGGCTGGTCCGTCTAAACCCCACTAGACTACCGACTTGGCCGGGATCGTCTTCCCCACGCCCGGAGCGTGGAGGTACACTCGGCACCCCCACATAGCCGTTATTTCCTTTCCTAGTATACACTTTACTGCCGCTGCATGTGAGTCGGTAAATCTAACTTTTGATATATTTAATTCACTGCTGCGAGAGAGAGAGATACCATCCCGTGACCCAACCCGGGCATGAGAGAGTGAGTTGACCGCCCTAGCTCTTTGCCGATTTCTCAACCGTGCACGTCCGATCGCGTCCCTCGCTAGGGACGAACGTGAGCTTGCTAGAGTCTCAGGTTGCATATCTGACTCGGCGTCGAGTCCGCATCGTCGTCCCGCATCAATGAGCTAAGGGTGTGCCCGAGTTGCCAAGGGAGGGCTAGACTGGATGGCAGGAGTGGACATTGGCTGGTGCCTAAGGGAGGCCGGATGCGGCTCAAGATGAGCAATCGGGTACAGGTCCTAGAAGGCGAGTGTCTTCATGCCGGGGAGTTAGGGCCGGTCCCAGGAATATTACTTTCGGGTCAGGGTCTAGATAGTTCGGGTTAGTGGTCGAGACCGTCGGTGGTCGGCTCAGGGTGAGCGACGGGCACGTGGTCCCATGGCAGGAGCAAATCTGATATTATGCCGTGTGCGTTGTTATCGTTACGCACCATACACGGGCGGACTCGATGTGCAGGTGTGATTGCCATTATCATAACGCCTCATATGCGAGGGAATGGACTTGAGTGAAATGGCTAGACGCCATGTGAGGGGAGTACATTTAACATACCCTCGATGTATACGAGTCTATCAACAAGCCACCCAACACACTTTACTCCTCGCGTCTTTGTCGGAAGCCTTGGGGCTTGAGTCCTTGAGTGCCGAGTCTCCTTGCATGTATATGCCCATTGAGCTTCTAAGGAGATTTTATAGGGAAAGTTGAAGGGTTGGGGGGGATTACGCCGACTTGAATGGAGGGGGTGAGCTGGTCCACGTAAACCCCCTTCAATAATAATAATAAAATCTTTTTTTTGTTTAGTGAGAGTGAGAGGGGGTTTACGAGGACCCGCCCAGGGGGGTTGGCAGGTCTGCGTAACCACCCCCCTGGGAGGTTGCGGAACTCGCGACCGCGATCAGCACCACCCTGGCCTCCATCGTCGGATCCGCAGCAACATCAACCGACGCTCTCCTGCGCGACTCCGTTGACCTGCTCGCCTGGGCACAGGACCGACTCAACCGCGGCGCCATACAAACCGTTCGGATCGCGTCGTTCACCATCGACGCACTCCGCGTCAACAGGTGGGCAGACATCGTTGCGATCCGACCCGGCGACCGCATCAGGATCACCGACCTGCCCGTGCAACTCGGCGTGACATCCATCGACGGATGGGTAACAGGCGGGTCATACAACCTGAACTACCCCGATTCCATGCTGTTCACGTTCACCATGCAGCCGGCGCTACCTGACACCGGCATTTACGACACTGACGTGTACGACACCGGAATCTACGCCTTCTAACCAACCCACCCAGACCCGAGCCGTCCCCTGTGGCGGTCCTTTGGAGCGCCCAAATGACACGACTCGCAACCGTCGCGGTCGGCGGAACGATCACCGCAGCAGACACCAACGCCGCCCGCGCAATGGTCAACAAGACCATGCAACTGATGACGCCGAGCTCGGTGTCGACGGGATCGATCGGCACGTATGGTGCGGTGACGTTTTCGGCGGCGTCTTCGGTGTCTTTGAACGATTGCTTCACGTCTGAGTTCGATTGGTACGAAGTCATCTTCGACGTCACGACCAGCGCATCCCAGTTCATTACGTTGGCTCTTCGTCTGGCCGGCACCGACTCGACCACCGGGTACGACCGGGAGATCACGAACTCGGAGAACGCGACAACTACCACAGCGCAGTCGCTCAACGGTGCGTCGTGGCGTGTTGACAGCTCCTCCGTGACCGGACGCCACTCGGGAACCGTCCGGCTGTTCGGCCCCGCCCTTGCGGCACAAACCACCGGCACGGTCCTCAGCGGTGTATCCGCTAACCCGATGACCTCCACGACGGGTGGCCTGTACACGGGGTTCCTGTCGCACCGACCCACCACCGCTTATGACGGTGTCACGTTGGCACCGAACTCGGGGAACATCACCGGCACCATCCGCGTCTACGGGATCATTTAGGAGGCACAGGTGGCGAAAACTGCACTCGTGGGTCTCAATCTGTCCATAAAGTGATTGGCCTTCAGCAACTCCATACTAACAAGATGTGGAGCATATGGTGCCAACCGTGAAAATTGTAGCTCATATTCAGCTACAGACATCATGCCTTGTCAAAGGGAGGCAAACTCGGCCGCCTTTCTCTCCCGGACATGCTCTGAAAAATATATTTTACGGAAGAGTTCAAGAAACTCCTCCCAGGTGAGTTGTGGATTCTGAAGATGGGCTGAAGTGGCCTTCCACCAAGTATGCGCATCTTTGTTGAGCTGAAAGGTTAGTAACAGGACCTTCTCCTGGTCCGTGCATTACATAACATGGAATATCATGTCCATTTCATCTACCCAATTCTCAACCTCATCGAGGTTGAACGATCTCAAGAATCGAGGAGGATTCATACTCTGAAACTTTCGATCTAGATCCCCCGCGCCAACTCATGCACATGCTTGTGCTACCATTTGTAGGGCCTGGGTGAGACCCTAGATGGTTTGCTACATGACCTCCCAATTTGCTCGATTAGCGGCCATTTGGAAAATAAGGTTCCTGTGAAAAATAAACAATTATCATTTTCTTTGGAATTTAGAGTCTTAACCTAAAGCTTAATTCTAACTAGAAACTATCTCACCCCGGGCTCTACCCGATCTCACATGGGTTGGAAAGTGACAATTATCCAGGGTAGAGCCTATTCTAGGGCAATTAATGGATGAAACCTATTTAAACCATCGACTTAACCTTTGACTTGACGTCTTCCTTGGACTTACTTAAGCCTAGGTTCTAATACTAATATAACTGTCGCACCCAAAGATATGCAGTGGAATTAAGTCAGGAATGTGAACAACCGACAAATAAAGCCTCATGCTAGAATGGTAATTAGAGCGCAACATTCACACATAGAAGAGTGAACACAACATACTCAAAACTTGCAAATTTATTAAATAATAATGATCAAAAGTTTACAATTGACACCTGACTCTCTTTAACACAACTAGACTCAAGAAAAAGGAAAATTACATCATCATGACTCTAAATTACACAAGACACTCATGACACTTCTAGGGCTTCACTTGTCTTTTACGTGGTCTCGGACTTACCGGCCGTACCTGGCCGAGGCGTTCGCGATCGCGTTCGACTACGCGGTCGGGTACGACGTGGGCGGCGACGGCACGGGCTCCGGCCCGTTCGACAACCCGCTCTCCTCGACCACCAAGGTCGTCGAGATCGGTACCGCCACCCAGGAGCAGGGCGGCATCCACAAGGACTTCGTGTCCGGGATGAAGCTGCTCGTCGACGACGGCAAGAAGCTCTCCGGCTTCGCGCTCGACGACGTGCTCGAGCCCGCCCTGTGGGGCGCGGTCGACAAGAGCGGGCGACCGCTCTACACCGACCTGCCCACCGATGCGGTGTCGCAGACGATCGCCCGCCCGGGCCGCCTGCTCAACCGCCCCTCATTCAGGGGCGAGGGTGTCGGCAACGGCGACGTCGTGGCCTTCGGTGGCGACTTCCGCAAGGCCGCCTGGGGCGTCGTGGGAGGCATCTCCTACCGCGTCTCGACCGAGGCCACGGTGACCATCAACAGCACCCTGACCTCCCTGTGGGAGAACAACCTCGTCGCGGTCCTGGCAGAGGCGGAGTACGGCTACGTCAACAGCGACGTCGCCTCGTTCGTGAAGTACCTCGACGCTTCCTGACCGGACGCTGAGCAACGGAAGGAGGTGGGGCGGTCGTGGCCGTAGCAACCTATGAGGACGTCGCGGTCGCACTCGGCCGCCCCATCTCCACCGAGGCCGAGCAGGCGCAGGTCGAGTGGTGGCTGAACGGCGTCGAGCTGTTCATCGTCGCCAAGCTCGGCGCGGTGGCCGAACTCGACGAGGACGTGGTGAAGTACGTCGAGGTGGAGGCGGTCGCCGCCAAGGTGCGCCGTGGTGCGGCCTCAGATGGCGCATCGTCCATCACGGTCAACGTGGACGACGGCGGGGTGACTCGCCGCTACGAGAACCCGGTGTCGGCTGCCGACATCACCGACGAGTGGTGGAGCCTGCTCGACCCTGACGTCGGCGGTGGCGCGTTCACCGTCCGGCCCTACTTCGAGCCCGACGACCCGACTGCGCTCGACGACCTGGACTGGTCGTGACCCTCCAGGCGGCCATCGAGGCCGAGCTGCCGTTCCTACGCGCCGAGGCTGAGGCGCTGATGCCGGACGAGTACGACTTCGGCGACTACGGCGACGGTTGGCACTACGACCCGGAACTCGGCGAGGACGTGCGCGACTTCGACTCGCTGTTCACGACTCGCGGCAAGGTGATGACCTCCACCGCTCCAGCCGAGGCCGAGGTCGGTGGCCGGACGGTCATCGAGGTCAGCCGCACGCTCCACATTCCGGTCGACACCCCGGCCGTTCCGGTCGGGACGGTTACCCGCTCCGCTGGCCGCGAGTTCCGCATCCTGGCCGAGCTGACCCATCCGCAGCCCAAGTCCCGGCGGTTCGCCGTCGAGGAGGTGCTGACGTGACCGGCGCCCAGGAGATCTTCGAGCTCGCCAAGGACTTCGGCGACGCACCCGCCAAGGTGGCTTCGGCGCTGTACGACACGTTCAAGGACGCGGGCGACGCCTTCGCCGAGGACTGGGCCTCCAATGCCCGCGAGACAGCCGGCGAGCACGGCAAGCACTACCCGGCCAGCATCACCTCCGAGACCAAGCTGGCGTTCGGCATCCTCGTCGAGACCGGCCCCGACTCCTCGATGAAGCAGGGCTCGATGGGCCGCGGCTTCGAGCTCGGGTCGCGCAACCAGCCGCCCCACCTGGACGGCCTGCGCGCACTCCCGATCGCGGACCGTCGCCTGGAACGGGCGGCTGACGTGGCGATCGGCTACTCGCTGCCATGACGGACGCGATGGGAGCCGTAGCGGCTGCTGCGGCGGCTGTGTCGCGCCTGTACGGCATCAACAGCGTGCCGGCCTCCCCGACGTACCCCTACGGCTCGTACAGCGCCTCGCTGGGTCGTGGGGACACCTACACGCTCGACGTCGATGAGGGCGTCCGCTGGGGCCGGATCACCGTGCAGACGTTCGGCAAGACCGGCACGTCGGCGCTCGCGAAGGCCGAGGACACCCGAGCCGCGCTGGTCGGCAAGTTCCTCGACATCACCGGCTACGGCACGACGGCTGTCCAGTCCGAGCTTGACCCGGCCGTCAGCCGTGACCCCAACGACTCCGGCGTGGTCACGGTGACCACGACGTTCACCTTCACCGCGACCGAGGAGGGTTCGTGACCGACTACGTGCGCGTCCGGGACCGCAAGACGGGTCACGAGTTCTCGTGGCCCCGCCACCTCGTCGAGGCCGCTGGTGACGCTGTGGAACTGCTCGACAAGCCCGCCACGGACGCCGCGACCGGCGACGTGGCCGCGCCACGACACAATACCACCGTGAAGAAGGCCGCCGCCCGCAAGCGGCGGTCGTCCTCGCGGAACTCGGCATCCAAGACGGCTCAGCCCGAGCCCGGCCAGCAGGCCGACACCCAGAGGGAGAACGACTGATGGCCGCACCGATCAAGCCGCAGCGAGTGACCTCGAACAAGAAGGACACGTGGTGGGCAGTCCCCACCATCGCGGACACCGACTCCCCGACCGATGACGAGATCAACGCCGTCCTCGGCCTCAACATCACCTGCTTCCTGCTCGCCGAGCAGGAGGGCATGACCCCGAACACGAGCAAGGTCCAGCTGGCCCGGCTGCTCTGCGAGGAGTCGACCCCCGAAGCGATCGACTCGACCACGTGGTCGATGTCGGACATCGTGGGCGTCTTCGCTCCTCAGGCCGCCGCCAACGCGGACGGCAAGAAGGCGTGGGCGCTGTTCAAGGACGGGTTCACCGGCTACCTCGTGCGCCGGCAGGGCGTCGTCAACGACGTCGATGCCGACGTGTCGGGCGGCGAGTTCGTCGACGTGGTGCCGGTCGAGACCGGCCCGGCCACGCCCGGCAAGACCGCGAACGACGCCTCGGGCATCTACTCGTTCACCGCCACGGTGGCGGTCACGGGCACCCCGGCGTTCAACGTCGAGGTCGACGGTTCCTGACCCCTGTCGCCCCGTCGTCGGCTGCCGAGTCCGGCGGCGGGGCTCTCGGCACCCACTCGGCAACTTCGGCAGGAGAAAGAATGGGCGGCACAGTGGAAATCAGTCCGATCACCCCTCGAACCGAGACGGTCGTCATCCTTCAGGGCGACGACGACGAGCAGGTCCGCCTGCTCACCGCCGAGGTGGACAGGCTCGAGAAGGCCAAGCCAGAGAAGAGTGTGCTCACGCGGACGGCCGATGAGGTCGACCCGCTGGAGCAGTGGAAGGCCGACAAGCGGGCCGCCGAGGAGCTGCACGACGGGGGTCGCCCCCTTCTTGGAGAGAGAGAGAGGGAGAGGGAGAGAGAGGTAAGTGGACTAAAATCTAGGAATTCTCTTCTATTCAAAATACCAAAGTTATGCAAATGAGGTGGGAGGGGTCCTATTTATAGGCAACCCACTTTTTCCATGACCAAAATACCCATAACAAATAACCAAATGACCCCTAGGTCCCAAGGGGGGCGCCCATGGGTCAGCCCATCTAATTGGGCCCAATTAGCTAAACCAACTAACCTAATGACACATTAACCTAGCTAATTAACTCAATTAAAAGGAAAATTACATAGATAAGACTCAAAATAAAATAAAAATTGCATGTGATGACTCAAAAAAATATGGCGAGGCTCGGGAAGTCCTCATCAGTGCAGCTTCTACTAGTGTGCTAGTGGAGGCGGGAGACTATTCCCCGCGCTTGGGGGTCGAGTGGCCTACTTCCATCCCACCGCCGGAGCCATTGCTGGACGCGAGCGTGGGCGCCTCCTTGCTTCAGCAAGCCCGAGGCTACCTGCAGGGTGACCCACTTCCTTCTATGGAGGATCTGAGGCAGCGACTGACGGAGTGCACCTAGGGCTACCATGCCCTTGGCTTCCCACGCGAGCCTTGGATGTCCGGGTTGGCCGAGATGTGGGTGGAGTACTTGCGACTCTGCGATGCTCAAGAGTAGAGGACTCAGAGGCTGGCGGGCATCTGAGAGGTGCAGGAGCAGCGAGCCTGGCTCACATCAACTGTAGTTGAGCAGAGGGACCACGCTGAGGTGGTCACGTCATTTTCCCGAGACTGAGCCGCGCTGCTGGTAGAGGCCGAGGGCCGGGTCAAGGCCTTGAGGAAGGCCTTAGAGGAGTAGTTGCTGGCCGCAGAGAACGCCAGGGCTGAGTGGCAGGTGGACAAGACCACGACTGAGGCCAGTGCTCAGCTCCTTTCTACTCTTGAGGCAGAGCTTGCAGCTGCTGACTCTTGTCTGGTGGCGTTGGCGGGGAGCCAGTCTGAGCTTTGACTGTATCTCTTTTCTCCTTTTTTGCTTGCTGTGTTAGCTGGGTTGGATGTATTTTGTCACCCCAAGGGCATGTCTTGGGCTCCTTAAACCTCCAGATTTCTTTCCCTTCAATCCAACTCATCCTACTATTTTCTCAGGGCATCACGTTCTTCATCATTTCCTCCCACCAAAATCTCTTGATTTTTCACTTTACAACTTATTTTGACTTTCCATTCTCTTAGAGCACTGCATCCCATTTTATTCTCTTCCTCCATATTCTTCTCTGTCTAATCTGTCTCATTCTTCTATTTTTCGAGGGCATCACGTCCATTCTTATTTTCTTCCTCCATAGCCTTCAGATCCCTCTCCCTTTAATCCAATCACCGTATCCCATATTTCCTTCTGCTAGAATCTCTGAACTTTCCTTCACTTAATCCTTCTATTTTTCCAGGGCATCATGTCCCTTGCTATACCTTTCCTCTGGAACCATCTTTATCCTTCTGTTCTCCCAGGACATTGTGTCCCATGCCATTTTTCCCTCTGAAACCTCTGGATCTTTCTCCTGATGATTCTTGATCTCCAAAACTCCCGGACCTTCCAGATCCTCCTGTCTCTAATTATCAATTCATTATTCTGATTCTTCTTGATCATGGGATCGATCTGATTTCCCCTGCACCCATTGCTCAAGCTAGGCACCTGCCCATTCTCCAATTGTTTTTGAGGCTTTAGTCCTCATTCCTACCATTGATACCCTTTTCCTTCTATAAATCTTTTCATGTATTCAGGGTTTCACACCCTCACGAGGGAGTTCAAGCCTTGTCTCTTTTCCTTTTATCCCTCTTCATTTGAGTCTAGTTTGTCATCACTCTTTCATTGTCACGTCACTTCTAATCTTTGCTTCTCTATCATTATATCTACCAAGTGAGAAAAATAATTCCCATGTTAATCAATCATCCCATCGGCAATTGCTCCTATGAAGGGGATGCAAGGTAATTTTTTGTGTAAGAATGGACTTTTATCTAATTCACTTATCACTATGCATGGTTTTAACACGAAGTACTTCTTAACATGATTAAGAGTGGTATAGGTCTTGCTCAGGATTTACTTGAGTCAAAAATGATTTCAAGAAGTCTAAGGTTTGCTTCTGTAGCACTTAGGTTGTGAAAACTCCGCATTGGGAGTCCGGAATTCCCTCCCCGCTCGCAGGAGAAGAGAGTTGAGGTGCAACAAAAGAAAACAAAGAAGAAAAAGGATGAAACAGCGGTCAGCGGAAGAGCAAGCGGCAACAACGAGAACGAATGCGTGTGGACACCCAGTGATGAAGAACAATAAGCGCGTACTGACCAGCCTAATGTATGTCACGATGAATGATCCATATGAAGAGTAGTTTCGTAAGGCAATACGTCAGAGTAGAGATGAGGCAAGACATCCCGAGGAGACGAGAGTGCGAAACCGTGAGGCAGCAAGGACCAGAGCATCAGCCAGTGGTGGTTCATCTACTACTCGTCAACCACTCAGCATCAGAAGTTTTTTCACTAGTGACTCGGGTTCACAAAGAAAAAAGACACAATCGATCAGCATTAAAGATGTGGAGCCTGGTGCACTATCCCAAGAGCATGGCAAGCAAATGAGGATGGACGATGCATATGGCCAGAAGGGGCTAACATGGAAACTCAGACAGGGCATTGCAAAATGGTGCACCACGCGGGACTACCTTTTAATGCGGCCAATAACCCTTACTACAAGCCAATGTTTCAAGAAGCACAAGTGCTTAGGTTGCACGTGCAACCACCTACATCGAGAGAGTTGGCCCGCATATGTCTTGATGAATAAGTTGATGAGATCAAGAGTTATGTGGACTCATTCAAACAAAAATGGTCAAAGTACGTACGGAGTCACACTAATATATGATGGATGGTTAGGTATCACTAAAAGTAGCCTGATCAAATTCCTTGTTTATTGTGACAGACAAGTATTCTTTCACAGGCCACTTCTCCCACGATGGTCACTCAAGACAATGAGGCTTGTGGACCGGGCGCTCACTCTCATAGACCAGCGGAATGTATGAACCAATATTGGAGAAACAAGACATTCAAATGAGAGCAAGAGTAGAGCGCTTACTCAACTAGCTTGAAGAATTCGGTCCCGTTCGGAGACGAGGGTGAGCGGGGAAGCATAGGTTCCCTACACGCTGAGCTGGTGTAGCTTCGCCCGGCTTAAGCTATTACAATACTACACCCCATGCAAGGGGGTTGAACTTGGGGATGGGAAGACAAAGTTACATGCAAACACTACCTCTCCTTTTTTTTTTCATCAGACCACAAAGCATTACGTCATATGTATCGCGAAAGCACAAATATATATATATGTATGTATGTATTCGCATCAGAGAGAGAGAGAAACCATAATTACATGAAATGTAATTAACATCTCAACCATTCATAATCCAAAAATACATGTCCATTGTCCAAATACATGAGTCCATACGTGATCACCATTCCACAACTATCCATAATATGAGAGATAAATATCTACAGCCTACACTGATGAAGGGAGGACTAGAACTACTCCTCGGCCACAACCTCCTCCTCAACCTCCTTCACTGTGTCTCTTGAAAAACATGTGTCACAAGGGGATGAGTGTGACGCTCAGTAGGCAACCTAATCTAATCGAGGTGAACTCACAATCATATATCCGACTCATATACATAATTCAAATGTTAACAATATCATAATCCATTCACTCATATTTGCTTAAGGTAATTGTTGTATCCCTTTATTTGATGATGACTAACCATGAATCGTTGAAATAAGCTTTTGAAATATTGATAAGGCAGTTTCGTATTAAAAAATATCTCATCTTATTATTTTTTTTATGGACCCCACAGATACGTTGAAGGACTCAAGAGGACAAGCTCAAAGTCAATTCAATGTGTTGACGCAGCCTATTCAATGCATTGACGTGATGATCAGAAATGAACTATTGCGTCGATGTAGCTTGCTCAGTGCGTCGACGCAGTGGCTCATTCCAGAAAACCAGTTTGAACAGAAATGAACTACTACGTCGATGCAGCCTGATCAGTGCGTCCATGCAGTGGCACATTCCAGAACCAGTTTAGGCAGAATTGAACTGCTACGTCGACACAGTCTGATCAGTGCCTCATCGCAGTGGCACATTCCAGAACTAGTTTGGACAGAATTGAACTGCTGCGTAGACGTAGCCCGCTCAATGTGTCGATGTAGTGGCTCATTCCAGAAAGCCATTTTGATCAGATTTGAACTACTACGTCGACGTAGCCTGCTCAGTGCGTCAATGCAGTAGAAGAGCACATCACGTTTCAGACTTCTGCATTGAGCCTAAAGTTAATTAGTTATTTTTTTTCTGTAGTAAAATCATGGAATGGAGCATGGGGGGTTGGCTACAGATGAGTGTGTGTGTGCGTTTTAATTAGAGAGAGAAAGAGAGAGAGAGAAATGAGAACAGAGAGAGGTGGAGGGAGTGGGGAGATAGGTGAGAAGAGAGAGAGAGAGAGAGGAGAATAGAGAGAAGAGAGAGGGCATGTGAGAAGGGAGGGAGAGAGAGGGATCGAGATGTAATAAGATGCATGTGTGCTTGTGTGTGAGCATGTGTGTGCGTGAGAGGGGGAGAGAGCGTTGACGCAACGAGAGGGAGAGGGAGAGGGAGAGGACGTAGGTGGTAGTGTCATGGAGAGGGGATGGGGAGACAAACGGAGGTGGTCCGCGCTACTGCACGTGTGTGAGTGCAGTGTGTGCGTATGGAGAAGAGAAGGGGTGCTATCGGTCGATGGTGTAGAAAATAGAAGAGAGGAGGAAGAGAATGGAGAGGGGGAGAGACCACCGGCATGATGTGTGTGAGGGGGGTGAGCAAAAGAGAGATACAGAGAGAGGGAGATGCAGCGATGAGAGAGGGGGAGGTCGACGTGCATGGGAGAGAGGTGGCAGACGGCGGAGAAGGGGTGTGCGAGAAGAACATGTGTGCATGTTAGTTAAAGAGAGATGGGAGGAGAGACCAGAGAGTGAGAAGAGAGATGTGAGGGAGAGAAGTCACCGGCAGTGACGGGTGTGTATGTACGTGCATGCGGGGGAGAAGGTGGTGCGTGTGTGTAGTGAGAGAGCAGAGGTGGTCGTAGTGTGAAGAGAGAGGGGGGAGGCTAGTGACAGGAGGACAGCTGGAAGAGAAGGGAGATAGAACGATGGTGCGGCAGTACAGGGGAGAGAGAGAGTGGAGAGAGTGGGAGTGAAGCGACTGACAGCGTGCGTGTGTGCAGGGGAGGGAGAGAATGGCAAGGGGGGGAATGCGTCTAGTGACACTAGCAATGCCCCTATTTTGAATAGGGGCACTGGCCAGTGAGGTGGGGAGGGTGAAAGAGGTGGGGAAGAGGAGGAGATGGGGAAGGAAGAAGAAGAAGGAGAAGAATGAGAAAGGAGAAAAAGAAGAGGAGGAGGAGAGGAGCAGAGAGAGAGAGAGCCCCCTCCCACACACTCGGGGAAAGCCTACAGACGATTATCCCGAGCGAGCCCGAGGTCAGGAGGATGCCCCCTAGCGAAGGAGAGGGGTGCCCCCTCTTATCCTTTATGGATTAGATCGGCAGCAAGACTCCTTAGCGGACTAGGGCGAAGTTCTCACTAATGGTGCCTATCCAAGCGGAGGTTAAGCTATTACCTGGGAATGGAGGCCCGGGGGATAAGGAGAAGATGAGAGTCCTTGACTGGAAAGAGTTCTTCACATGGACGTAGCGTCCTCTATACCCCATGTCTCCCTTACCCTGGCAAAGGAGCCCACCGCTATATGAACCCAAGGAATTCCTCCAGAAAGGTAAGTCCACTCTCAGTCACTTCAACTTGTGAAGAGTAATCTCGTGTCCCTCTTCTCTCCCGCCTCGCTTTACACATCACTTCTAGTATTCGCTGACTTAAGTATCGGAAGATTTTTCCCGGTGTTATAACTCTGGGCCCCTACTCGTCTTCTTCCCTCTTTGTAGAATTCTGTACTGGAGTGGCAACACGTCATGATCGTCCTAAATTGGACGGCTCAGGGTTTGGTACGAGATCTCACCTCTTCAATAATATTGTAAATAAACCTATAAATAGTGTATTTTTATCAAAAAAAATCCTACATATTAATAGGACAGATTCTTTTATCTCCTTAATTGTCAAATGATCAGTACTTTCATGTTCTCCCGGACGAGGAAACTTTGGACCGGAGCTCTGCACAACTCCCACATGATATGTTACTTTTTCACACAAAATTGTGATTCTTCCTTCAATCCCAATGTCAATTTTTAGATCGAGATTGTCACCTGATAAATGATCTCATAGATCACATGTATCTTATGAAAAGATATTTCTGTACCTGAAGACCTCACATTTGGGATCTCACCTTTGAAAAAGAAATCTAAATATTTGCCATGCCATGATAACCTTCCTCATTACGTCAATCAGCACCAACCAGTCCAAGAAAAAAATTGTTCTAGATTCCAAGACGAGCAACACAGGAAAACGCAAACAATTCTACGACAAACTATAGCTGTCCGAGAAACTCTGCAGCATTAAACAGAGCTTATCCTTTAGTCCCACTTTGGATTCCACGGAGAGTTGGACCGGCTTATAAGAAAAGTAATCCCCTACCTCAATGCCTAGATTTTGGAGAAGGATAAATGATTCCTAACACCCACACTCTCCAGTGGTGATAAAGTACGTATTTGTGAAAAACGACAAGTAAAATCCAGTTCCAAATAGACAATGCAGGAAACAAAAAATGGCACGAGCTAGTTCTGCAAAAATACAGAAAAAAAAGAAAACGAAGATTGACTTCGTACATATAAGAGGAAGAAAACATGCCAAAAAAAATGAAAAAAAGAAGGCCAACCTTTTCAGGGAGCGGCGCCATGCTGCCCTCATCCTCCGCCCCAGGGAGCTTCTCTGCACTCCTCGCACCACTATCATACTCGTCCATCTTCTTCTCGCCCACCCCTTCCCTGTTCCCCTCCCCGCGCCCTTCAAGAAACTTGGCCGTCGCCTCCTCCTTCTTGGCCGAGCTTACCACCTTCCCCTCCTTCGCAGCCTCCAGGTTCCTCACCGCCCTCCCCCTCCTGGCGGGCCGGGCGGCGGCGGCTGCTGCGGCGGGCCTCTCGGCCCCGGCTATCGGATTCAGCGTAGGAGTTGCCCGGCCCTTGCGCGCTCCTCTACGCCGCTCCGGCATCCTTCACCCATCAAACCACATCCCCACAACCCTAGCCCGCCCCCATCCCTCGGAAACCTAGCTGGGGCCAACCAAGATGGCGGTGGCGGTGTCGGAGCGGGGGAAAAGCAAGGGCTGCCGCCAATAAGCCGGCGGCGGTGAGCCGAGACCGGGCGGAGGAGTCGTCCCCCCAACCCCGGTGACGTCGCAGCCGATCAGAGTGGGGCGGAGGTCGGCGTTTGGAGGATTTGGGAATGGGGAAGCGGGGATTTTGAGAGGATCTGCAAAGGCGCAACTGGCCAGCCGAGTTTTCCAGAGTGGAGCGGAAAAGGTGTGAATTTTTTCTTGGGGGTTGCCCGGATTTCAAGGTTAGTAATGATCGGTGCACTCTCGGGTGTAAATGTAATTATACGCTGGGTGTGAAGAATCGGGGTTTGAACGTCTGGATCGATCTATCCGTCTTGATAACGGGTCGAGATGGTTACAGCGGATGACTCAAGAAAGTAGAAAAGACAAGACTAGATAACACGTTGATGGTTGGAATGGCTCTAAGCTCTTCACTCTTGTCCAATCCCATCCGAATGATCACCGTCATCGAAATTACCTAAAAAATAGAAGAAAATACTAGGTGAGCGAACGCTCAGTAGGAATTATATCTCAAGAGCTAGCTGACTTTAAGTAATTTACATGTTACATAAATGTAAGTATAGCTATGCATGTTCGCATGAAACAACACTAAAGAGAGTGTAACAAGATATCATTGAGTGAACTAGCAAGTCTTTCAAGAATTCATGTCAATATATATATCGTAATGAACAAGCATGTACGTTTATCAAGTCATGACGAGAATTGGCTATCATGTTATCAAACAAGTAAATAAGTACCCGTTCCAGGCCACGCACGTCATGTAATGTCAAGTCAAGTACAATTCAAGCATGAGTTGTGGAGTCTCAATCAAGCAAGTCATGCACTTCAGTGCAATGCCACACCGTGATCAATAATGGCTCCCATGGGCACGAGTACTTTCGGGTGCTCCTCTCAGGACCAGAGCGGGCCCTATATGCGCAGGCATTGGGTCATGTATTTTTCGACATCCACTATTGTTATAGCCAATATAGAGTTCCAAGGGAATATTCTTGTAGGAAATTTAAGGTAGATCTTGTGGAATAGAGATTCAAGGATAGAACTTTCATGTAGGGACGTACTACGACCAAAATGGTACAATCACGATATTCATTGAAAATTGGGTGGAATTGGCTCCCTAGTGGGTGCCATGATATCGAGAATAAGTGCTCATATACTTATGGTTGCTTGTTCCTTGTACATGATCAGGTAGAAAGAATCTGTGTCTACATAGAGGCACATAATCCTTAATTGATAGCAATGACATGATTTCCCATTCCATTAACTCAAGAAATATTCTCACGGTACCCAATTAGCATACCATGAGGGCCGGTATACTATGTTTCTTTAGAGTGACATGACAATCAAAAAGTGTCACCAAGGTTCGGCGATAAACACGCCGGCCTGCGATGCAATGCGATGAACGGTCTCGACGTACTTTGCGAACTCCTCCCGAAGACACTTTTTATGTACCATCTTTTAGTAGAAATTTAGGTTTAGTATCAAAACTTGATTAAGAAGGTTTTCATATCTGTCTTGAAAACTTTTTAGTTGAATTAATGAAAGGTTCTGTTGTTATTGGTTTGGGTTCTCAATCTGATGGTTGTTAACCGGGAATCCGAGGGATGCCCATCGGTGACCCGGACGCGGGGTGTTCGGTGACCGGACTGAGGGATGAGATAAGGCGATGGGGGGAGACACAGGAGTTTGATATATCTCAGGCATCCCCTCCCATAGCCATATCCTTCTCAAGGCAGTACCAGGCACTTGCCTTTTACAGAGAGCCGAGGGGGACTCAAATGACAAGGGAGGTTTTCTAGATTTGGGGAAACGAGGCTGGGATGTAGGTGTGCCAGTCAATTTCTCGACAATCACCTATGGAACCAATGTTTAACTAGGGAGCGTTACCAGGACGTGACACATGGGCTCGGGGAATGGGTGACACGTCGAGAGAAGGGAGGTTTCATAGGTGCAAGTGCATAGGTGATTGTGGGGAATCGTGTACTAGACATTTTTCCCCACCGACCGTAAGTAGTCGATGCTTATTTACATCGGATTAAATTCGAACACCTTCATTCCATGCTGAAGAGGAGTCTGTATATATCTGAAGCCAGGGGTGAAGGGCCGGGAGCATTCCATAGCTAAGGGCTCACGTTTGACTGGGAGGTATTTACTGGGGTCAGGGATACCAGACCCACATGTCGAGTGATGCGGGGGAAGGAGGCGACCACACCCCCCCACGCTAATGGACGCTCCGGAAGGATCTCGGCGTCCCAAACGACGAGGGACTCGCCACCGGCCGACCGCTCAAAGGGAAGATGTAATATCTCGGACCTTTCGAATCCTTCTTTTTGAGTCGTGGATCTACTTTCTCGGAGTGTCCAGCTCCGTTGTGTCTGAAATTATGTTTCGAATATCTTTCGTGTTCGGGTCGGTGCGATCTGGATCTATTTCGGAGGCTCAGAGGTGTTCCGCGGCTTTTTTCGCGTGTTATTCAATTTCCGCACGTGTGTTTCGGCAAATCTTGCGGAACCTCGTTGCGGGTGAACTAGAACTTTTTGGTGGCCCAACATGAAAAGAGAAGTTGCAGACTTCGTGTTGCGTTGTCTCACTTGCTAGCAAGTTAAAGCGGAACATTAAAAGCCTGCCAGTAAGCTACGTCCTCCAGATATTCCCAAGTGGAATGGGAGGATATCGGCATGGATTTCATAATAGGTCTAAGCAAATCTAAAAGAGGACATGATGGAATATGGGTCATCATTGACCGATTGACCAAGTCGGCTCATTTTTTGCCAATCAAGAGCAGATGGTCAGTGGATGTTCTCGCTGCCTTGTACATCAAGGAGATAGTCAGACAACATGAAGTACCTGTTTCAAACGTTTCTGACCGAGACCCGTATTTTACTTCTCACTTTTGAAAGGGTCTACAATATTCGTTGGGGACAAGACTCAACTTTAGTACAACCTTTCATCCTCACACGGATGGTCAGACCGGAAGAACAAATCAGGTGGTAGAAGATATGCTCAGAGCTTATATTATTGATTTCGGTGGAAGCTGGCAGGATCACTTGCCTTTGGTCGAGCTTGATTATAATAATAGTTACCAAGCAAGTATACAAATTGCACCGTTTGAAGCTTTATGGGGTAGATGTTGTCGATCACCTTTGTGCTGGGATGAAGTTGGCGAGAAACAATTATTAGGCCCAGATATGGTAAGGGATACCACTGAGAAGATCCAGTTAATTAGAGAAAGACTAGAAGTGGCTCAGACTAGACAGAAGGCTTATGCCGATACCAGAAGAAGAGATCTTGAATTCCAAGTTAGAGATCACATTTTTCTTAAGATTTCTCCAGGATGAAGAATTAGAAGATTTGGTGTTAAGGGTAAGCTTACACCAAGATATATCGGAGCTTTCGAGATACTAGAAAGAGTTGGCGAGGTTGCTTACCACGTCACCTTGCCTCCTCAATTGTCCGAAGTCCATAATATGTTCCACATATCTATGTTGAAAAAGTATGTGCATGATCCCTCGCATGTCATAGATCATGGAGACCTGGTGATATAGAAGGATCTCACTTATGAATAAAAGCCCATGAAGATCCTTGATCGCGAGGTACGTACACTAAGGAACAAGACGATTCCCATTTTTTTTGTAATGCATCATTGACAATTTTTATTACTTCATACGTTTCAAGATTAAGTTGATTCTCTTTCTCGCATTCTTCACATTTCAAGATAGCATAATTTAGCTATGTTCTAAGAGCATTATTTTCTTCCTTGGAGCTTTCTAATTCTGAGCGATTGGTTTCAAGACCTTCAACTTGTTTCTTTAGTTTTTCATTTTCATCTTTTAGTGTTTCCAACACCTTGTTAACAGGATTATCATGAGCAAGCACACTGATCTTCTTCTTTAGATACTTGTTCTCTTTCTTAAAGGCTTCATATCTTTCAAACAAATTAGTGTATGCCTCTTCCCAATCTTCAGTAGAAAAGTTTTTAAACGGGGTAGTTACTTGATCTTCTTCTTCATTGGCCATTAGACAAAGGCTGTCCTCATCTTCATCCATACAAAGACTTTCATCTTCCTCTTCATCATCGCTCTAGGTAGAGACCATTGCCTTGGGCTTCTTGCCCTTGGCCTTGGTCATTTGCTTTAGCAGATCAGGACATTCTCCTCGCATATGTCCTGCTTTCTTACATTGATAACAGATAACATTGTTAGATTTCCTGATTTGAACAGATTTGAAATTGGAGTTTCTACTTACCCGGGGGTTCTTCTTCTTCTTCTGGAATTTACCACTTCTTCTAAGAAACTTCTTGAATTGCCTAGTGAGTAGAGCATGGTCAGCTAGGCTTGCCTCTAGAATGTCATCTCCATCATGCTCATCAGAGCCGTCTGTGCTCTCAGCAACCTTGAGAGCCACAATCTTCTTTTGCTTGGTGTCTTCCTCATTCCTCTTCATATTTAGCTCGTATGTCATGAGCGAGCCAATCAAACCATCAACTGTCATTACAGATAGGTCTTTAGAGTCCTCAATTATAGTGGCCTTAGTATGCCATGCTGGGGTAAGAGATCTAAGGATCTTTCGAACTAGCTTATTGTCAGAATATTATTTCCCAAGTAGTTTCAAACAATTTGTTAATTGAGACAACCTTACATACATCTCAGAGATAGATTCCTCGGGTTTCATCCTGAATGATTCATATTCAGAAATCAACATGTTGGCCTTGGTGGCCCTAAGGCCCGAATGAGATACTGGGGACCCCTGCCCCGGGGTCAGGAGACCCGTGTGAGGATCTGGCTCGGGTGAGGCTCGGGGCTAACGGCCGGAGTGAGGTGCTAAGGAGCTGGGCACCTTAGAGTGGAGACCCGCACCAGATGTCAACTCAACAGAGGCCTCAGACTGGAAGCCCGAGCGAACTGCAGTGGTAGGGACCAAGACTCGGGGCACGGAGCTCGGATCGGGAGCCGGTCAAAGTTGGGCCCGAGAGCTGGCATTTGCCCGGGCAGGAGCTGGTCTAGAGCCCCTGTGGGGGCCAGCAATGGGAGACCCGAGTCTGACACTCGGTCGGGCCGTTGAGACAGGCGACGGGTGTGGCGCGTTGACTGCGCCAACAGAGATGTGAGCTGAGGGTGGCGGTGGAGCCGCCACGGGGACCACACCCAAGAAGTAGGGCGATCGGATGACCGGGGTGAAACTACCGAAAGCAATCGGCATTGCCAAGTAGCCCACCCGCGCATGGGTGGCGATGACGATGGGACCGTAGGTGACGACCGCCATAGTTGTTGATGTGTCAGACGAGCCGGGGTGATGACCGCTGACGGTCGTCAAGCACGATCAAGCAACTGGAGGGCGAATTGGAAGGTGTTGGGAAGTGCGAGCGGGTGCTCTTCCTCTACCTCTCCTGCAAGGAAAGGAAAAGGACACCAGGACTTCAGGGTTGGCACAGACTTTCTCTTCAGCAGAAAGAAGGAAGGCAGGAGATGTCCCATTGGGCGTGCCATCCTTTTGTTCGCGCGCTAAGCGGGGTGGGTGCTTCCTCACCGGCGACAGTGTATGCGATGACCGGAGTGAGGGGTCAGATATAACTACGGGAGAGATGCCAGAATATGGTGTGCTTCGGGCACCCCTCTCATGGCCATATCATCCCCAAAGCGGCACCGTGCACTTACCTTTTACGAAAAGTCGAGGGGAGATCGAACGGCACGGGAGGTTTCAGAGTTTTAAGAGAAATGTGGCTGGGATGCGGGCGTGCCAGTCGATTTCTCGACAATCACCCATGGAACCAAAGGTTGACCGGGGAAGCGCCTCCAAGGCGCGGCACGTGGACTCGGGCATTGATGTGGTGGAGTTCGGAGTGGGAAGTTGCCTTTCGTTCCCGACCACTTCGTCAGATCACCTGGGCAGAGTTCGTGAGTACCTTTGAGTGCACTTACAGTCTGGCCTGTCTTCGTATGGATAAGATGCACCAATTTCTAGATTTGGTTCAGTGTGAGATGACCATGCTGCAGTATCGGAACAAGTTCATCGAGTTGGGTTGGTATGTGCCACATATTATCACTGATGAAGCCTTAAAGACCGAGTACTTTCTCCGTGGTTTGAGAGTCGAATTGAGAGTGCCGCTGCTTGCTACCCGTGTGAATGTCATGGACGATGTATATCAGGCAGCTATCGTGGTTGAGCTCAATTTGGCGAGGTCTGTAGGGTTTTCTCAGTCCAGTGTTGCTCAGTCGGTTGCGCCGTTTCAGCAGACTTTTCAGCCGTCAGCACCTAGAATTCCGTTTGTCGTGCCTACTTCTGGTGGCCCTTCGAGGCAGATGTTTAGAAAGTCCAAGAAGTGATTTAACCGTCAAGCGTCTTTGAGTTTTGTGCAGCAACAATCGACGTCTTCTGATTCTGTCAGGCAGTCCATTTCTCCTTTTCAGCAGCGCCGAGAGATTCCTATGAGTCAGCTGAGACCGTGTCTGAGGTGTGGTGGCAACCATCCCGATGTGCCATATTCCTTACCGGTGGTCTGCTATCGCTGTGATCAGTCGGGTCATGTTGTTTGAGATTACCCGATGAAGTCTGTTCCGACGCAGTTCTCACAGGTTACCCAGCCACAGCAGTCTCAATTCCGTCTTCCTGCACCACCTCTGCCTCAGCTGTCGTATTTGCAAGTTCTAGGTTCTTCCCAGCAATCTTCTGCAGCCTCTAGCCGGAAGCGAAGGAGCCGAATTACTCACATTACTCGTGCAGAAGCCATTGCGTCCAGTCTCGTAGAAGGTACGGTTTCGATTTTTGGTCATTTGGCCCATGTTCTATTTGAATCAGGTGCCACGCATTCATTTGTCTCTGAGTATTTTCTTACTCATCTCGAGGAGACGGTAATCGAGTCACCCTGTGAATTGCTCGTTGAGTTACCATCTGGAGATTTCATGTCCACTCTATTGGGCAATATTATGAAGCCTGTCTACTATGTGATCCGAGCACTATGGGGACCAGAATTTCAATACTCATGGACTGAGAAGTTCGCTCTAGCACTAGTCATGGCCGCACACAAATTACGATCATATTTCCTGGCACACCTGATCACTGTTCTCACAGACCAACCCTTGCACAAGATTCTTCAAAAGCCAGATGCCTTGGGGAGGCTTATCAAGTGGGCTATCGAGCTGGGTGAGTTTGATATTAACTTTCTCCCAAGGAATATGATCAAATCCCAACCCCTCGCCGACTTTATTGTTGAATGTACATTGCTCAAGGAAGACTCCCCCGAGTAATCTCTGGGGCCCATGTAGGAGCTCTACGTCGACGATTCATCCTGTGCCGCTGGCAGCGGAGCAGGGCTAGTTCTGCTATCACCAGAAGGAGTAGAGCTACAGTACACCCTTTGTTTCAACTTTCCAACCATGAATAATATGGCGTAGTATGAAGCGTTGCTCTCGGGCCTACGGATGGCAAAACACTTAGGGGTAGTCAACTTACGAGTCTACAACGATTCCATGCTCATCGCTAATCAAGTCAAGAGTGAATTCGAAGCTCGAAAGCTGGCTATGGTGAGATACCTCAAAAAGGTAAAAGCGACGGCCTTAGAGTTCTCATATTTTGAGATAGTGCACATCTCGAGGGAAGAGAACATCCAAGTAGGCACTCTGTCTCGCCTGGCATCGTCAACCACCACCTCTATTTCAAGGGCCGTCTTGATAGAGGAGCTGTCAGCACTGAGCATAAAAGAGACCACACCCCAGGTGAATGTCATAGACTACAAGCGCTCGTGGATGGATCCTCTCCTAGACTTCCTCCTACGACAGCAGCTCCCTAATGACCATGCTAAAGCCTGCCGTACGCAAGCACGCGTGGCACACTTCATGATCATTGGCGGCCGCCTATTCAGGCTCTTGCTCTCAGCCCCACTACTAAAATGCTTGTTCTCGATAGAAGCCAAGCAAGCAGTACAGGAAGTACCTGAAGGGCTATGCGGAAGCCACGCATGGGGCCGAGTACTCGCTCAAACCCTCATTCGACAAGGATACTGGTGGCTGACTTGAGCGCGGAGCCTGGCACGACGAGTTGTATAATATCCGGGGCCGGTTGACGACAGTCCCTCATGATGCGGTAGGTACCATCCATTTCTGGGCATTGGCTGCCCATTCGAGTCCCCTGGTGAATAGCAAGAGGGAGTGTAAAGACGGCCAGGTGGGGAAATATATACATCCGATCAGCCAGCAGACCGTCGTCCGCCCATTGCTAGAGCCAGAGCTCCAAGACTGGGCGTTGTCCATCCGCCCAAGTGTGTTGGTCTTTAGGAAGGGGGAGACTCTATTGCTGGAGCCGTACTACCCCTTCCACTTCGGGCGGAACTTCAGATATGATCAGCATATCCCTGTTTATAGTGCACAATTCGGCCTACCCGTGCGAAGCCTCCGAGGAAGTCTAACCGCTGAGCACGCCAGAACCTGGTGGGACTTCTTCCATCGGGCAGACACCGTAACCTTCCAGGTGCCGGCTCCTGGCCGAGTTCTGCGGGTGACCGCGAAATACATAAAATGGTGGAACGCCCGGACGGGCTTTTATCGGTCGTGCAAAATTGACTGCTGGGACGGGGCCGAAAGAAGATTCTTGAGTAAACAATCGGTGCCCGTGCTAGACATTGACTCTGAGCATTTGCTTCGGTTGAGACATGGCAAAGATAAGGAGGTGGCGGCATATCTGGCCGCAAGTCGGGAGGCTCGAGAGGCTAAGCCGGCACTGCAAGTCAAGCTACCTCCGGTGGCGAAGGATGACTTCACGAAGACCCTGAGGGACCTTTGCCGCATCGGGGGTGATCGTCTGGAGCTCATTAATTACCCACTCCCCATAGAAGAAGAAGGCACCCCTGCGAAGAGCTGGCGTCCGGAGAGGGTGTCACGTCCCGAGCGCGGAAGATTACCCGGAGGTGTCGTGACAAGTCTATATCATTCATGTCAATCAGAACGTAGTGCATTCACACAAAGATAGAGCGTGCCATATAGCAATAATCTAATCCTTTATTTATATAATCATATTTCTTCCAAATAGTATGATGACTAAATAAGAAGAACATTACAACATTTGACTCAAGAAACAAAAGAGTAGACAAGACTAAGAAACTCTCGACACTTGGAAAAATAAGAAAAGGGAGAAAAAAAGGAGAAATCTAAGAAAAATGAGAAAAATCACTCAAATAAAGTCAATTTGAGGGTCAAATTGGGGCATTCCGAGGTAATATGAGATGTACTCACAGTAACGTCAATTTTGGCGTGTCTACAGCTGCCCCGCCTTAGCGTCTGCTTTGCAAGGGAGCAGAGCGGACTGAAAAGTAGATGCCAATGTGTGATGAGACACGCGATCAACATCACTTGATGAGAATTAAATCCAAAACTCGAGATGAAGTAATCTTGGGTGGTTCGATGAAATCAACAATGTTTGGACAAAGAGGGGGTGAATGTGCACGTGGGCACGAAGGAGATAAAAGAATGATCAACTCCCAGCGTGGTGGAAGTATCTCGGGTCACAAACCCGTAGGTTTCGCCATTGGGGAGCGGTTACCCGCCAATGTGGACGTGATGCAGCCAAGGCGGATCTAAGGAAAAAGAGAGTGAAAATAAGAGAATAGAAATCCAAACAAAGAGTTTTCGAGAAAACGGCCCAAACAGTGACAAGATGAGCTGAGGATTCAATTCGGCAATGAATATCTTCACATCTTGAATATTAAGATCATTTTGACTCTCAAAATCAGGTTATCAGAATGATTTTCTAACGTTGAAGTAAAGTCCTACATGAATGCATGTTGGGTTTAAAGGAAAAATTAAAATAAATTAAAATAGAAGATAATCAAGGATAATATTGTTAAGCTGCTCAGACTGAGTCAAGAAACCGATTTCGTGAGCTGATACTAAGTCGAAGCCCGTTTATCTATGCACCAATTCACAAAAAGAAACCATCATCCCCCGTCTTAGACGGCTCAACGGCCTATCTGTGTGACTAAGACTCCTCTAAAATCATCATTATTTTTGATGAAGGGGAACTCAAATTCTAGATTTACCAAAGCCACAAAGTCCTTGATATAATCTAATAGCGTAGATAACATATAGTAGAAATGCATACATGGAGATGGTGATTGCAATGAGCATGAGGGAACTGAGAAATGATGTGCAATCACTGTGGGGCTTGGAAGATGAGGCCCGAATGGAGAGACCAAAAGCTACTTCATGCGCTCAGCCCATCTATGACCCATATTTCAACACCTACAATCCAAGCTGGAGAAATCACCCCAATTTTTCTTGGAAAAATCAGCAGACTTCACCTCAATCATCCAATCCCTCTACTTCCCACAACCCATTCAAACCCAGTTCCAAGCCCAGCCAAATTTACAAGGAAATCCCTATGCTCATGGACCACATGCCCAATATCCTCAATCTCAATATCCTCAGTACCCATTATCCTCAAGCACAATACCCTCCTTTCCGATTTAATCAGGCCCAAGTCCCATACCAACAACCTTCTCAGCCCAATTTTGATTAAAGATTCGAACAACTCCAACAACTGATCTTAACTCAACAATAATCCATTGTAAAGTTGCAGAACCAAATCAGGTAGCTTGTTGAAGCTAACATGAGAAGAGAGTGAGCAAACTCCTTAGTCAGCTTGTGGCCAACCCTAAAAATCAACCTCCAAGTTTCCCTCCTTGAGTAGGCCTCCTACCTCAACCCAACCCCCCACCATCACCACCTAAAGGTCCTCAATTGAAAAATACTAAGGCTATTTTTACTCTTACGAGTGGCAAAACCTTTGAAGACCCATATATGGCTAGAGAGGTGGGGGAGAGTTCAGCCCAAGAGGCCTAACAGGATGAGAATGAAAGTGAGGAGGAGCCCATTGTGATGGAGGATATTACAGGTAAGAAGAAATTAGAAGAGGAGCCCAGTAATTATCAACCGAAGGTGCCATTCCCAGATGTGTTGAAGCCCAAGCTCAACAAGAAACTGCCAACCCAACAAGAGGAGTTGATGGAACTGTTCAAACAAGTGAATATCAATATTCCACTCCTCGATGTCATCAAGCACTTTCCAGCGTATGCCAAGTTTCTCAAGGAGCATTACACTCCGAAGAGGGAATGTAGGGCGGCTTCTAAGAAAATTAGGTTATCTGAAGATGTGAGTGTTGTTGTAATGAACCATCTCCCCAAGAACTTGAAGGATCCCAGTGTTCCAATAATTTTTTGTGATATAGGTGGTGTGACCTTTAATCATGCACTCATAGATTTGGGAGCTAGTGTGAATCTTTTATCCACCTTTATTTATGAGTAGTTTGATAATACAAGTTATGATGTAAAATATAACACTTATCAATGACACGACTAAAATGACGATGCGACCAGTGATGACACGAATGACTTGGCACCTAACGGGGTTCCTGAAGAGGCGAATATGCCCTAAACAAGAAGTACTCGCTCATGATTGTCTCTAGCGAGGGACATGTGTCGATCTGCACGGTTGAGAAACTGGCACTAAGGCTCGAGTGGTCAGCTCACTCTCGTGCTCGGATCAAGTCACGGGACGGGTCACGCTGTCTTTCTCCCAGTGGTGATTAAAATTGAACAAGCTAGGAATCAAAATAACTCACATGCCGCAGCTTAAGAACCTATATGGAACAAGCAAGTAAGACACATAGGGAGGCGAGTGTACCTCCATGCTTGGGGCGTGGGGAAGACGTCTCGGCCAAGATCTGTAACTCTCGGTATAGTGAAAAATTTTAATTACAGCAATAATTTTACAACCCACTCGACACAGAGAGGTAACATGCTACACAACGACACCGAGAGCACCAATCTTGGGTTGGCGGGCAGCAAGGCGGCGGTGTTCCGGGGCGGTTGCGGGCTGTGACTCCAAATCTGAAATTTACTGGCCGACAGGACAGTGAACAAAGGTGTCCAAAGGGATGTCGACCTCCGGGGACCTCCTGAAGGCGGCGGCTCACCGAGACGATGGCAGAGGGTCCCTGGTCGACCCTCGGGAGTGGCAGTCATTGGACCTACACAGGCATATTTTCTAGTTGATTTATACGGTAACCTCCTTCGCTGGCCTGTCTCTGGACAGAACTGCGCGCTCTGGCAAGATAGGCCACCACGCCTAGATCTGGTGTCGGATCGGGACGAGACCAACGCCGATGCGAAGAGGACTCGATGAGCATCAAATCATCAACTTTTAGGATCCATCCAATGGTCAAATTTTCTAAGGAAAAGACTGTACCTTTGTGATTTTTCTGGCTCAGACTGCAGGGTAGACTGTAACTTGTCTGTAACAGGGGTTTGATCGAGGGTAAACGAGTAGATCTAGGACTTGGTGATTTTTGGGGTGAGAGGGGGGAAAGTGATGATCATGCGCACATAGTTTGGTGGTGATCTGAACTAGCGGCTCCAACCGTGTAGGCTGCCCGTGGGTCACCGTCCACCCCTCCTTCATCGGGTCACCCCCGAATCTGAGTGATGCGCGTGGTCAGTCCGCTAGTGCTTGGGTCCGTGATTCAAGTTGTGCTTGCTGTCACATAGGTCCTTGGGCGTCCCTTAGGTCATCCCGTGTCACTATTTGTCACCCTTAGGTATCTATTTTTCACCCTTAATGCCTATTTGTCACCCTTACTCAATTATTTGTCTGCCTTGATTTTTCACTTGTTTGAACAAGGGGGCGTGATCCACTTTTCTTTCGCTTTTTAATTTCTTTCATTTTGCAACATCTATCTTGCTTTCTATGCAACCAACAATATGTTAACTTTTCATCACCTACCTTGATTTCTATGCAACTAATTGCCTCGATTTCTATGCAATTGATTTCTTTCAATCTTTGCTGGCACATATTGTGAGTCTCAGATCCATTTGAGCCTTTTGCTTGATCTACAATGAGAATATCAATGTAGCATTAGAATGTCAATGACTTATGGTGTTAGATAGCATCAAAATCGCAAGGACATAATATTCTCCCTCTTTTTTATGATGGCAACATTGAGTCATTATATGTCAATATAACCAAATTCAAGTATTTTTAAGACACATGCATAAAGAGATGCACATGCTCTCTCCTTTAAATGACTCAACTCCCTTAAATGACTCAACTACTCTCTCCCCCTTAAATGACTCATCAAACAGCTCTCCCCCTTTGACATTAGCAAAAAGGAGGGACATATAATTAGTAAGAGGAATTTTGGAGAAATACAACCTATCAGATGAGTTGAGGATTGATGACGCAAGGGGATCCATAATCTGATACTAATTTTATAACACAGAGAAGAACTATGTTCAGAGTCATCCATTATACATATATGATGACATGATCCTTATTTAATTTGCATGGTTCAAATCTAATGATATCTGCGTTTGTCAATGGAATGTGTTTGAAAAACATCTACATTCAAGTTTTAATAGAAATGAACCAGAATGGCATATCAAAACCATGTTTAACCTTTCTTGGTCTTACACCCACTCAATTTCATTAACTCCTTTGGGAGTTACAGCATTCATACCCCCACCCTTTACACTTAAGGGGTTTAAAAATACACAAGGTGTGTTCGCATCCCATTTTGCATATGTTCACTGTTATTGAGAGTTGATACTACACAACCTGTTTCTAATTCAGTGCTCTTGTTTGTTTCAGGGTAATCAAGAGAAAAGACCCACCTTAGCCGGCCGGTCGGTTGAGGGTGGAAGCAGAATCCATGTCCCCATTTCATCAAGTACTTCTCGTGATCATTCCTTTCCAATATATTGAGGATATTCCTCTAGCGATCACGTTCCATCGAGCACCACGTGCTCCTCTTTATTTCATTAAATTGCCTTTTCCCTAGTTAGTTTCTATTAGTTTTCTTTACTATTCTCTTTACAATCACACTAAGTGACACGTTCACACATGTCCCATGGCAAGAGCTAGAACAGCTCTCACTGGAGCAAAAGGAAGAGACCGACAAAGTAGCGGAAAGGATGATAGTCTGTTCTGGGGGCAGGCGCCGTCAAATAAAAAGCAAAAGAAGAAAAGGAAGGCCTCGAAGGTCAAGAAGGAGACGGTACTCTCCTACAATACCCTGTCTGCCCTCTTCAACTTACCCAGTGAGGAAGATGATGAAGAAATATGCTTTACACCCGTAGCTGGGGCAAGCCAGGCCGAAGCTGCGATCGCTACTCATGCAACCCGGTCGGGCCGAAAGTGGGGGCGCTAGCCGCCTGCCAACCACAACATTATTTTCAGAGGGGAGCAACCCTATCTCTAGAGGTCAAGGGAATCCAAATACCTCCTTCGCCAGGGCTATACAACCAGAGTGGGGGTGGCGGCGATGTCCCTTCCTTCCTCGGATTTCTAAAAATGTCCAAGGGCAAGCAGTCATGCCAGGATGCTAGCCCTGCAATAGGGGGCATTCTCCCATGACTTCAGCAACCCTCTGGTGTTCCAGATGAAGATAAGACCGGCCCGACGACAGGTGTCAAGGGACAACAAGAGGATGACACCCAACAGAAAGGTGCAGACTCAAAGTCTGATGGGTGGTTCATTCTCGAGGTTCGAGGGTGTTGCGTGGAGGTCATTAGCTGCCAACTCGCCGGGCCGAGTGTTCACTTGCGCGTGTCGTAAGAAGGCTACGACTAGTGGACGTGTCACCGGAAGAACGGACTCACAAGTCACGAAAAATGACTCCGAAGGTAAACAAGTACAAGTATCACTCCTCGTACAACACCGACTCATGGTGACGTAAGCCAAAGACGTCACATCCCGGGACCCCCCTCCCACGACGCCCCACACATGATCTCCACATGATGTCTAGTATCAGTCAGACCAGGGGTCAACACGTGGATCGAGATCTGCTCGCCCAGGACTCGAATCGGTACGGAAGAAACCACCAGATAGGCCTCAGACGATGAACGGTCTATCATTGGCTGCTCAAGGATGCATGGCTAAGCCTTAGCCGCACGTGCGAGAAGGACGGTCCAACCTGGCCGTTCATCAATCCCAACGGTAAGAAACATGGACGGACGGACACTAGCTGCTCAAGGGAAGGGCGGCTAGAACCTCACCGTTCAAAGGCATGGGCGGACCCAACTGGGCCACTCATCCACCAACGGTACGACGGGATGAACGGCCAGAACGTGTCCGCTCATGGGGACACACGGCTATCCCCTAGTCGCTGACCCCGAACACTGCGTAACGGTAAGAAACAACGGTCAGAAACTCACGGAATGCACGGTTGGTCTTGGGGCCGCTCAGGGGATGAACAGTCTCACCACTGGCCGCACTTGCCCGCCGAAGGGCGGCCAAGCCAGGGTCGCAATAAGAAGAACGGCTGACTGTCAGCCGCACCACGGGGATGGACGGTCCAACCCGGCCGTTCATCCTCCAATGGTAAAAACACGAGTGCGGCTGGGCCTTAGCCGCACAAGGGAAGGGCGGCTAGGACCTCACCACACAAGGCTTGTGCGGTCCAACCCTGGCCGCACAACCTGCCAACGGCACCAGGTGACGTACGGCCAGCCCCTAGCCACACGAAGGGTCATGCGGCCAGACCCTGGCCGGATACCCCAGTGCACTGTGCAATGGTCAAAATCTCAAGGGATGGGCGGTCGACATGCGACCGCACATAGGGGACGTGCGGTCCCACGATAGGCCGCACAAGCCCACAGCGCTCCGAGCCGAAGTGCGGTCCCCACTGGGCCGCACATGAGGAATTATGATCTTAACTTTCTAATAAAATTATCCAAATTTTCAAAAAATCTTACTTTTCATTAATTCTTCATGAAAATGTGATTGGGATCTTTGATAATTGAATACAGGTATAAGATGATATCTAATAGGGGATTGAGTGTGATGATCCTTCAAGTTTCTAAGATATTTGACCAAGTAGGAGATCATATTGTGTTCAGTTTGGGACCTGGCGAGGATCCAGTATGGATAATTCTTTCCATCACGAGATCTGGGTATCACAGATTGGGAGAACCATGGAACTTTAATCAGCTTAACCATATGATGGGAATGCCTTGAATATGATTTAAAAACTAAACGGTAATCTATCTCCTGTGCATCAGCTATATACTGATTCTGTGCACACATGTAAAAGTCTCTGTATTGTATACGCTAGTTTGTTGTCTATACCATATAACTTGTATAGGTGGTATCAGAGGAGATGATGATAGCAGTGACAGCTGGATAGAGGTGAAAGAAAACAGGTGATCAGGTTCAAAACCAAAGAGAAGAAGGAAACACAGGTTTGGAAGGACTTTGTTTGTCCAGATTAGTGTATTGGGTGGATGTAAGAGATATCAACCCAAAAATTGGGGGAGAGATGTTACTTGCTGCAAATGTAGAGTACACGGAAATAGAAGGGCTTCATGTTCAGCAGCGACGGACACTTCTCACTTAGCTAGGTCACTTCATAACCATATCTCAGCAGTTGGGCTTTGATACAACCACATACCCACAAGGAGGCCCGAAGTTATGAATACTCAGCAGCAGGGCAAATTGGTCTCAATCTCAGTGGCCAAATAGGCTAATTCAGACATCTTTGGAAAACCCTAGACAGTGAAACCTCAGGTCTAAGCAAGGGTGATGGCCATCACTGTTCACAAGGATCAGGACAGCAAACCAGTCACACTGGATGTTTAAGCTCACGATCTTGGTGATCTTCATCATCACACAGCTGGTGTCATGGTTGTTTTTCACATGGTCTGTATATTGGGATATGGAGAAAGCATAAGATTTTGGAAGTGGTCATTTATTTTGCAGCAGTCTTTGTATGTATTTAGGATAGTATCTAGATATAGTATGTTACTTTGTTGCTAACATCAAAACAGAATAACATATGTTGCTAACATCAAGGCTAGACAACATATGCACAACACGGGGAACTAGCCATAATTCAAAAGAAGGAATCTATTGAATGGAAAAGAACTAATTGGGGATTGAGGATGAGGGGTACCTTCCACCATTTTTCCTTTGGCAATTTTGGCCAAAGCTTGAATTTCTTCTGGGAGCTTATTGGCCAGAACAGGGCAGTCAGCTATCTTATGGTCTAAACTTCCGCAACGAAAACATGCTCCCGACTTCCACCAACACACTTCTGATTAGTGATTATTCTTTTCGTAAAACTTACACCTGCCTTGAGGGTAATCTGTCAGGGCTCCCTCTTTCTTACACTCCTTACATTTCTTGCACTTCTTACACTCTTGGGAACTACCACCCACGTTTAGCCTTTTCTTGGTGGTAGTGGACTTCCCCAGACTATTGACTTGATCATTCCCTTCAACTCTCTCTTTCTCTTCCACTACCTTCTGTAACTCTTGGACTCTCCTGACGAGGTTTGCGTAGGCTTGGACATCCACTAAGACTATCTCAGGGACAAAGCTCGGCTTAGATGCTTCTATTTTATCTAGATTCCTGTAAGGATAAGTGGGGAAATAATTTATTGACTCAGGAATTAACATTAATAAAACTTAAGTATTTTATCCTTCTTTTATAATTTAATCCCAAGCTCTACCCAAATCTCACGGGACTCCTATAGGATGACTGACAAGGATACTCAACCTATCTCTTGGACTTAATGCCCTAAGAAATTGAAAGTCGAAGCTCTGATATGACAGACAAGGATACTTGACCTATCAGTGGAACCTAATAACTTGAGGATGTGAAAGCCGAAGCTCTGATATGACTGGTAAGGATACTTGACCTATCAGTGGAACCTAATAACTTGAGGATGTGAAAGGTGAAACTCTGATATGACTGACAGAGATACTTGACCTATTTAGTGGAACCTAATAACTTGAGAATGTGAAAGCCGAAGCTCTGATATAACTGACAATGATACTTGACCTATCAGTGGAACCTAATAACTTGAGGATGGCCGAAGCTCTGATACCACCTTAGTTCGCGGAATCGAAATTCGCGAACGTCGTGGCGCCGTTCGTGGTCACGGAGCCGCCGGTGATCAGGTTGTAGGTGCCGGCGGCGTTGAAGAGATTGCCGAGATCGAGCGTGATGCCGGCGGACGACCCGAGCGTCGCCGTGCCGCCATTGAGCGCGATCGCTCCGGCCGTCGAGGCGAAGGCGAGTTTCGCGCCGTCGGCGAGCGCGAGCGCCGCGCCGGCACCGAGCGTGACGGTGTTCACGTTGCCGTCTCCGATTTTGAGCGTCGCTCCCGAGGCGACGGTCACGCCGCCCGAGCCGAGCGCGGCGGTGTTGCCGGTGACGATCCGGCCGGCGTCGATCGTCGTGCCGCCGGCGTAGGTGTTGGTCCCGGTGAGCGCGAGCGTGCCCGCGCCGGCTTTGATCAGGAGGTGGTTGCCTTCGGAGTTGCCGGGGCTGGCGTTGGCGATGACGGACGAGATCGCGAGGTCGATGCCGGAGGCGGTCGTACCTTGGGCGACCGTGAAGGTGCTGTTGTTCTGACGCAGCCCGAGGAGCACGCCGGAAATCGTCGAAGTCGTCGAGGACGCCGCGCTGTTGATGGCGGTGGCGTTGCCGAAGAGGTCCACGGTGCTGCCCGCGACGCCGGTGATCGCGCCGCCGGCCAGGGTGACGGTCGTGCCGCCGAAGGTCTGGTTCTGGCCGCTGCCGCCGGTGGTGGCGATGTCGAGAGTGCCGCCGTTCAGGTTGATGGTGTTGAGTGCGCTCGAGCCGCCGTTGTAGCCGGTGGCGTCGTTGGTCGCGAGGCGCAGGACGCCGCCGGCGTTCACGGTCGCGGTTCCCCGGATGGCGCCGGAGGAACCTCCGCCGCCGGAGAGGATCAGCGTCGCGCCGGAGCCGACCGTCGTGCCGCCGGAGTAGGTTTTCTGATTGGAGAACGTGACGGTGCCGGAGTTGACGACGACCGCTCCGGTGCCGGAGAGCGTGTTCGCGAAGGTCGTCGCGTCGGTCCGGTTGAACGCGAGCGTGCCGTTGTTCGTGACCGCGCCGGAGCCGATCGCGCCGGTCGTGCCGCCGTTGCCGATCTGCAGCGTGCCGGCGGAAAGGGTGGTCGTGCCGGAATACGTGTTGTTCGTCGCGAGGACGAGCGTGCCGGAGCCGGCCTTGGTCAGCGTGCCGGCGCCGGTGATCGCGCCGGTTCCGGAGAAGGTGTAGGCGTTCGTGTTCGTGACGGAAACCGAGCCGGGCGTGAGCGTGTCGGCGAGCGTGACGACGGCGGCCGCGCCGGGGTCGTTGAAAGTCACCGTGTCGCCGACGGAGAACTTCGTGTCGCCGCCGGTGAAGTTCGCCGTCGCGTAGTTGTCCCAAGTGCCGGAGGTCGTGTTCCAGACGACCGACGCGGTCGAGCCGGCGGTGAAGGTGAACTTGTTGTTGCCCGTGTCCTGCGCGATCACGCCGCGCGCGGACGCCGTGAGGTTGCCGGCGGCGGTGACGGTTCCGGTGCCGTAAGTGAGAACATCATACGTCGTTCCGGACGTGAGTGCGGAATCGAAAACCACGCGCGCGCCGCCGGTGAAATCGGCGCCGTTCGAGGTGAGGCCGGTCGTCGTCGCGCCGCCGGCGAGGGCGATGGCGCCGCCGTTCATCGTCAGCAGTCCGGTCGTGCTTCCGGATCCGCCGATCGTGCCGCCGGCGTTGACGGCGATCGCGGAGACGTTCGTTCCGGCGAAGTCGATCCGGCCGCCGTTGACGGTGGTCGTGCCGGTGGCGAGGTTGTTGCCGGAGAGCGTCAGCGTGCCGGCGCCGGTTTTGACGAGGTTGATGTTCGCCTGACCGCCGCTTCCCTGGAGTCCGCTCGCGCCGAGGACGCCGGCGAAGGTCGTGTTCGTCGTCTGGTTGACGGTGAGCGTCTGCCCGGCGGTGCGCGCGGAAATCTGCGAGCCCGCGACACCGGCGAGCGAGGCGACGGTCGCGTTCGCGGTGTTGATGTTCAGGTTCGCGCCGGAGACCGCGAGATTGAGCGAGGCGTATTGCGCGGCGTTGTCGGCGTCGAGGACGAGCCGGCCCGCGTTGCCGCCGGTCGAGTCGATGGCGATCGTGCCGTTGAATGTGTTGGCGTTGTTCGTCAGGTGGACCGCGCCGTCTTCGGTACTGTCGTTGGCGCGCGAGATGGAGAGATTGCCGGAGCCGGACAGGACTCCCTCGATTTGCAGGCCTTTGTTCGTGACCTGTCCCCACTTGGATTGGAAAACGACCTTGCCGGTGCCGGACGTGGCAACGGCGATGTCGCCGGTGAAGCGCAGGTTGCCGTCCTCGCGGTAGAGCGTCGTCGTCCGGCCGTTCGCCGCCGAAAAGCTCATCGCGTTGGCGATGATCGACGTGTTTCCGGCCGATCCCGTGGTGGTGAAATGCAGCGTCGCGCCTCCGTTGGCGGTTACCGCGTTGGTCGTCGCGCCGAAGGGCGTGATCGTCGCGTTGTTGGCGTTCGACGTGAGGTTGAAGTTCAGGTTCACGCCTTCGAAGGACGTCGCGCCGACGTAGGCATTCGCGGCCCAGCCGGTCGTGCTGCTTCCGGCGGAGAGATTCGCGGCGTTGGAGCCGCCGCCGAGGATGCCGGTCACCCAACGCAGGTCGCCGGTGCCGGAGATGGTGCCGGAAATCGTCGTGTTGTTGCCGAAAATGAAGCCGCCGATCTGCGCCGCGTTCGTGCTGCCGGTGCCGGCGTTCAGGACGATATTCGCGGTGACGTTGGCGTTGCCGCCGGCGCCGTTCTGAATGCCGAACTGCGAACCCGCGCCGAGCGTGACGGTGCCGCCGGTGATGGTCGAGCCGTAGCCGATCACCAACGCCCGGCCCGCCTCGACATTGAGGTTGGTCGTTCCCAATGCGACGACGCCGTTGGCCGCTACCCGGCCGGCGGCGATGTCGAAAATGCCGCCGCCGGTGAAGGTGACGCCGGAGAGCGTGAGGGTGCCGGAGCCGGATTTCGTCACGGTCAGTCCGCCGGTGGAAATCTCGGAGGCGATGGTGGCGTTCCCGGTCGTCACGATGCCCGGCGAGGTGCCGGCGAAGGTCAGCGTGCTTCCGGTGAGCGTGTAACCGGCGACGGCGAAGTTCAGACCGTTGACGGTGATCGGCGCAAGGAGTGTCACGGAGCCGCCGGCGCCGCCGAAGACGGCGGTGTCGGTGCCGGCGGTATCCGTCCAAGCCTGTTCGGCCCCGCCGTTGCGCCAGTTCGCGGTCGTCGTGTCCCAGTTGCCGACACCGCCGGAAAGCGAGCCGTCCGCCGCCGGGTCCCAACTGAGAAATGAAACTAACTACGATGGAGTTAAGGGATGCACACTTGAACTGAAATATCTAAATTCTGTGGTTACACTAAATGAAGTAACGGAAATTAAAATGATGATGCAAATTAAAACTAACTAAATTCAAGATGAAATTGAGATTGAAACGATTCACTGCATCTCCCAATCACACTCGACAACTAACGGCAAGATAGACAATCAATCCACAAGATGCAATCACCCAGTGTGAGAGAATTTTTAGGTGGTTCGGTAGGACCTTCACGTCCTCCTACATCCACCCCTCACCAAATCGGAGAGGATCCACTCGCTCCAACTAGAGCGTACACCAAGTGTTACATCCACACACACACACATTGCCAAATATGCAGCAAGATCCACACGATCGTGCGCAGACGGTCACACACATAGAGTTTCTCTAAGTTCTGAAATAAACAAGATGTTCAACACAGGTCCATAATAGCAGTCTGGCAAGAATTCACTAATTTAATAAAAATGGAAATGATAATCAAGATGATATCCCTGATCCACAGTGGCCTTGGATGAATTTTTCTAGCTCAGCATGAACTCGAAGACGATCCTGCAGTAGTTCACGGTCGAAGAAGCTTCTCCACAGAGATCCTACCACAATCCAGCAGGTACGCGTGAAGACGGATCAGCAAGCAGCGAAATCCACTTGAGATCACTCCTGGAGAGGAAGGATTTGGATGCAGCTTCAAGAGAATGCTATCCATCTCTCTCTGGCAGCCTTTCTTCTCGTTTTGTAAGTTCTTCTCATTTTCTAAGTTCTTTTCATGCTCTATTTGATCTGAAACGAAGGGTATAGAGAAATTAAGATGCTTAAATACCACAAAGCCCTTGGCAATCCCTTGTAAAACATGTCTTAGTATATGTATGATAACTCTTGCAACAAAGGGGTCATATAAGAACCCAAATGGATTAGGTAAAATGGATTTCGAACTCAGTTACATGGGCACGTTCGCCATAGTCAGTTGACCAAAATTGGGAGGCGGTCGACCAAACTCTGAAACTTTTTTGTCTGGCCAGTGCTGGTAATTTTGGTCGACCGAAGATTTCTTGTCGGTCGACCGCCTGTTAATCATGATTTCTGTTGGAACTATTTCATGTTAGCATGTTAAACTTTATTTTCATGTGTATTCATTTCATGTGCAAAATTTATATAGTTTTGTATTAAATTATTTCCTTATGCTTATGATGGTTGTTCTATCAATGTTATGATCGCTATTTCACGCACTTCACTCTCATCTATTGTCTTTCTGGTTAAGTACATAGTACATACCCGGTATGTGACTATTAGTTACACTTGTACATTATAGGAACACCTCTTGAACTTGTGACCCTCTCCATTGGATATTCCTTCCTCTAGACTAGGTGATCTTATTTCAGGGCCTCCATAAGTCTCCGCGAGCCTGAGATTCTCACTAGGACGTCGAGCAGGTTGTACCCTCAAAGCTCATTTATCTAGAAAGCACTCACTTGACCAAAGTTTATCTATGCTCTGGATAGATAGCGGCCATCAGGAGATCGCCACTGTCAAGTAGCGGCCTTTTCGCGATCGCTTTCTACCCGAATTCCAACTTTTCTCTCTCTGGTGTCGACTCTATCTAGTAGCAACCTTCACAGAACCACCACTTCATGGTAGTAGTCCTAGAATGGCCGCATCTTCAAGAAACGGCCCTAGGGTGACCATTTTCTGTTTCAGAGTGTTTAACCTAGGGTTTGACACAAGAGTTGATTTTCCTATGTTCCTAGATGGTCCATTGATTGTCTAGAACTTAGCACCTTGTTTAACAAGTTACTTAATGAATTATTAAAATTAATGAATGTACTGTTATATTGTCAGATTCCTTCCGTAGAATGACCTTGTTATTAAATCATCCTTGAATTCATAGATTCTTGAAGTCCCGTGATCAATGACACCTAGGAGGGGGGGTGACTTGGGTGATTACAGATTTTTTAAAAACTTTTGCTAATTTAAACTGATATGGTAGAATCACCCTTTAGAAACTTAGATCTGTTGCTTAACAAATGGATCTGTCAAAACCTATCACACATAATGAATCTTTGGTACCGTGGTAGAGGTGTGAATCTGAAGATTCTATTCACGCAAAGTGTTATCTTCCTGACGAGGTTTACCTTGTCGATCTAAACCCACCTTTTAATATTCTGAATCTGGCCCACCTCCAAAGTTTCATCTTCGGGGAGTTCCGTGACTAGAGGAGAATTTTCAGGCACCGGGTGTGCTACAAAGAAATCTGCAATGGCCTGGCCTTTGATGGCCTTTTGCGGCACATAGATGATGTAAAACTCCATGAGGATGATAGCCCATTTACCCAGCCACCCTTTTAGAACTGACTAGGAAAGTATATATTTGACTAGGTTAGCCCTAGATATTAGTTGAACTTCATGCGATAGCATGTAATGCCTCATCTTCTTGGCTGTGAAGACCAGCGTGAGACAGACCTTTTCAATAGGTGTGTATTTTGCTTCCACCCCGACTAGTCTCCGGCTAAGGTAGTAGAGAGCTTGCTCTTTTTCTACATCATTATTTTGGGCCAGTATTACCCCCAGAGAGTATTTAGTGGCAGCTATATACAAAATCAGCGACCGCCCTTTAACATGTGTCCCCAGTACTAGCAGGGTCTTCATGTATTCCTTCAGCTGGTCGAAAGCTTTTTGACATTCTTCATTCCAACAGAATGGGTATCTTTCATCATTGACCTGTGAAATGGCTGACATCGCCCGGACAAGTTGGAGATGAACCTGCGGATGTAGGCTAACCGACCTTGCAATGACCATAGTTCCGTTAGGTTTCTAGGAGGAGGCAGCTCCTGAATAGGTTTTATTTTGGCGGGGTCTATTTCAATCCCTCTATATCTGATGACGAACCCCAGGAACTTTCCATTGGAGACGCCAAAAGTGCACTTCATCAGGTTCATCTTTAGCTCATATTGTTGCACCCTTTCAAATATAGTCCTGAGGTCAGCCAAGTGATCTTCCCTCTTCTTTGTCTTGACGACTAAGTCATCAATATAGCATTCGACTTTGTTATAGAGCAACTCATTGAATATTTTGGTCATCGCCCTCTGATAAGTGGCGCTAGTATTTTTGAGGCTGAAGGGCATCCTTTTGTAATGGAATATCCCTTTAGGCTACTGAAAAACTATATGGATTCTTTCATGCTCGACTATCCAGATTTGATTATAGCCAGATGACCCGTTCATAAATGACAAGGCCTCATGGCTAGTAGTAGCATCGATCATAAAGGATGTGGAAGTTATGGCCCTTGGAAGAATGCTCTGGAACCTAATCTGCCGGGATTTTTGTTGCACGAAAATGATAAAATCTAATATTACGGCTAAGATTTCAAGAGATCTGGTGCATGAAACGTCGTGCTCCATAAATAAAACTGAAGATAATATAAAGGGAAAGACACAGAAACAAACGGGGGTCAATTTGGTGGAGGATTCTAGAAGATAGAGCCCTAACAAGGAGGCCTCGTTGAACAGAAATCAAACTTCTCCAGCGGCGAAGAAGATGGAGTTCAGGGTGACCTAGACTCTCTGTCAGATAAACGGTCTAACGAGCAGCTATTTTTGGTATGAAACGGTCATCACTGGACCGCATATATCATGAAGAATAGAGACGTGGGCGAACACGGCAGTTCATGCAAGATAGGTTAAAAATGGTCTAGCAAATGACCACTTCTGGAGTTGGGTGGTCTAGTGGATGACCTTCTATTAGAAATGGTCTAGCAAATGACCTTCTTTAGGGGTTAAAAATAGTCTAGCAAATGACCTTCTCTGGTTAAAAACGGTCTAGCAAATGACCTTCTCTGGTTAAAAATGGTCTAGCAAACGACCACCTTTAGGAGTTGGGCGACCGGGAGGCTTCTAGCACAAAAAAATGAAGAGACGATCTTCCAAAGACCGTTTTTTGATAGTAGAGGTCTCAATAAGACCGTGTTTGGACATTTTAAAAATAAAAAAATTAAAAAAAATATAAATTTACTATTCATGATGGTCAACTATTGACCATTTCAAAGGGTAGGTGGTCAACATTTGTTCGCATGAACAGTAACCATCAACTGTTCACCGTTTCTCAAGGGGTGCCTGCCAAGCTCATGCAACTTTAGAAATTATAGCATATCTTGAAAACGATGAAGAAATAGCAAAAGTGGTAGAAGAAAAAATTATAGACAACGTAAAAATAAACAATTTTTATGAAGAGAGGAAGATGAAAAGACTATCAAAAGAGATAGAAAATAGGGTAAGAAAAGAGTGAAAAAATCCAAGCATCTTTTGATATGCGCAAGTACTTGGTGAATTTTCATGGAATATCATGTAACAAGCAAGAAAGTTATCGCATATATAAAGACCAATTACAGCGGATCGGATTCCGTCCTGCTGCGGAATAAACCGGTTTACATCGACTCGACATTGGGGACCGACACGGCCAGCCATTTTTACTCCATCGCCACCGGCACCGACGGTAGCTTTACGTTCTATATCCCGGATACCACGCGTAAATATCGCATCTTTACGGTCTGCCGCGATACGAGCTCCAGCGCTTTTATCCCCTTGTATTACGGGACAATGACGATAGGTCCGCCCTATGAGAGCAATCCTACATATCTGCTGACCGCCACGATCGACACGCTCTACAACAACGGCATGATCATCTGCACGGTGGACGGCAACAGGAATGTTCTACCCTACGTGAACGTGCTTCTTTATACCTCCGGTTACGTCGCATTTCACGACACCGCCTACACCGGAATAGACAGTTTCCGGGTGATCACCACCGACTCGCTTGGGAAGGCCTTTCTGGCGGCGGTACCTGGCGACATCATCTACGAAAGCGCCAGATTGATCATCGACGGGAAAGACACCATCCAACGTTTTGATTCGGCGATCAAGGTGCCGGCGACTGGTATTTTTTACGATACCGTGGTCTTGCGTTAGATCTTAGGTTTGTGCCGGAACAGGCAAACGCAGTTTTACCGCGCTGTGGTGGGGATGGGTTGGTGACCAATGAGTGAGCAAATGCGGTAAAAAAATGGGTGAAAATACCCTTTTTGGGGCCGGGCGGCGGCCTTATCTTATAGGGAATTTAATACATCGTGCGTCGCCGGAAAACCATATGCGTCCTTTTCCAGCTGGTATTCTGCTTAAGAGTGCTACCCGTGTGCTCTCAATCCCGGCCGATCCATTTTTCACATCTGACGACGGCGGAAGATTTATCGCAGAATTCCGTTCTTTCCATCTTACAGGACGACGAGGGTTTCATGTGGTTTGGTACCCAAGCAGGGCTCGACCGTTATGACGGGGTCAATTTTCTGCATTACACCAATGTATACGGCGATACCCTATCACTGCCTAATGGGTCAGTGAATGCGCTGTATGAGGATTACGCGAACAAGCTGTTGTATGCGGGTACGACTGCGGGCCTGGCTTTAGTACAAATGCAGGATGGGAACAAATGTGAACGGTACCTTCCATAAGCCAATCATCCCTGGGTGCTTCATCATCATCTAAAATAGCATTGAGATGAGCCTGTCTCTTACGTCTGCCACCGGAAGGTTGATTATAGCACCCCGTATAAAAATGGAAAAAATAAAATTTATTCCAAGTAATAAAAAAAACTTTATACAACTCTATAAGAAGACAACTCTATAGGAAGGTTAAACAAGAAGTTACCCAATAAGGGCTATTATATAAGTATGCCACCATTTACGTAATAGGGCTTCCTATTTCAAAAGACTATTCAAATTACTATTTCAAAAATACTATTCACTTACTATTCATCGAAATAGTGACTTTCTACAAGGTCGCTATTTCTCAACCTAACTATTCACCTAAAGTAGTGACTCTATATAAGGTCACCATTTCCTCTACAGCAAGCAATCATACATGTGCCACCAACCTGATCCACTAAACAATTAATGGTGTAACCTCACATCTCTCAAAGGCCTAGACACGTAACATCAATGGACAGGACAAGAATAATGCACCCAGGGAAAATAGCACCCATGACTTGGGTGCTATTTCAGGAAGGGCGCCCAGGTCCCAGGCGCCATTTCCAGATTCCTGTTAAAAAAAAAAAACAAAGTGATTCAAGGATATAGCGCCCACATGAAGGGGCGCTATTTACCTAAATAAAGGCTGTCTAGAGAGGCGCCATTTCCCTGAGAGCTATCTGACAACAGACAGCCATTCAACGGACCCTCTTACCTGACAATGGAATCAAGGATTGAAGCATTAACTGCTTCTTTTCCCTGGCAAAGGACCCTTGTGTCTTCCCTTCCCTATAATTACACCCAACCTTCTAAGGTTAGAAGGTGATTGTCTACAAAAGGGGGTCTTTCCAGGAGTATATGTGAAGGGGACGCTCCATCCTACGTCCTTCCTCCTACTGCTGGAGATCCTTACAAAGAAGCTTGGCTTCTTATTCCTTCTATGTGTCTACGTCAAAAAGGTAGGTGTTCTCAAGATCTGGCTTAACTAGTAGTTAATATAGGTTAACATGCATGCTAGTTAAACCTTTCATAGCGCATCCTTCTAAGGATCCGCTTGGGATATATCATCATGTGCCCCAACCTCTTTGGGCTCACGTGCGTCAACAGCACTGGCAGGAGGTGAGTGACCGTCTAGCCCCACTACCTGGGCTTCTATCGCAGAGGTGTCCGTAGCTGCACGCTCCTCCGTGTCTGGCACCAGCGTCGGCACCCCAGCTTTAGCTTTAGCAGGCTCCTCCTCGCCCTCATCTGCCTCCGAGCCATAGGGCGGCGAGGGGGGAGGAAGGACCAGGGCCTCATGCCCCAGGCTTGCCGCAGTAGCCTTCACGGTGGCACTCCAACCCTCCCGGAAGCCCCGATCGCGAGTTGGCCCGTAGAACTCCAAGGCCACCTCCGTCAGCTCCTCCCAGTAGGCCGAAGAACAATGAAAGCTTTCCATTGCTTCCTCACTCATAGTCGACAGCGAGGAGCGTAGCTTGGACAACTCAGCCTCAACCTCCCGAGTGTGAGTCTCTGCACCCCGGGCCTACTCTCCCAGCTTAGCCGCTCGTTCATCGGCAGCACTTGTGCGCCCCTCGGCTGCGTCCGCCCGCTTGTGGAAGGCATCACCGTCACGCTCCATGCCGGTGAAGGCCAGACCTTGCTAGAAGAACCTCGCGAAGTTCATTCCGGGCCGACTTGGACTCCTTCAACTTTTTCTCCAGCTTCACCTCGGAAGCCTGGCTGGACTCAGTGAACGTGTCAAATAGACATTAAAAAGAAGAATAATCAATAAGGGATTGATTCATGAAGAATAGTGATAAAAAGGGGGGAGAGCATGTGATGCTACTCTAGGAGTGTGATCGCCAGAGACACGCGGGCCTCAAAGGATATAACAAATAAATAGAGGAGGGATTGCGATATAAATACCTTAAAATGATGCGGGAGATGTGAGTGATTTCCTTCCCTTCCAATCGGTCGGCCGATGGAGGGAGTTCTTCTTTGATTACCCTTGCAAGAAACAATACCAATAAATAAAATAGGAATTAGAAGACCGAGTGTGCAGTATAAATCCCAAACATAAATATAAGCATGAAAATCATGTAATTGAACACACATTGTTGGGTGTTACCCCTTTAAACCCCAATGCAATGTTGAGAAATTGATATCGGACATTATCTCTGTGAAAGGAAGCATTACAAGAAGAAATCGGCTTGAACAGGTCACCCGCTAGCTCAGGGTCAATAGTTACAGAATAAGGGTGACAAATAGCTTCTAGATGTAACAAATAGGTCCTTAAGGGTGTAAAATGCCTTGTAAGGGTGAGAAACGGGCGATAGAGCTGAAACTGCTGAAAACATGAAGAAGCCATGGTGCTTGCAGTCGACGCCATGATGTTTGGAGTTGACGCAGCAAGCTTTCTTGGGAGCCAACTGCTGGCTATATCGTTAAGGGTGAAAGATGAAGAGATAAGTCTGACAAATAGCTATTTATTGGTGACAAGTAGCTAGTCAGTGGTGAAAAATGGTTGCTACGGGTAACAAGTGGATTGCAGTTGCCTCTAGTGAAGGGAATCAAAGCCTATTCGATGCAGTCAACGCCACCCAGTTAAAGTTGACCAAGTCAAGATCAACTTCAGTGAAGATCAATTTTAGTCAAGATGACCAATCAATATTGACCAGTCAAAGTCAACATAATGCTAGCCAGACGACTCAGCCACTCGAAGAAGCCAAGGAGGGCAACATCTGTGACAAATGGCTGAATAAGGGTGGTAAATAGGTGAACAATGGTGAAAAATAGATGATAAGGGTGACAAATGGGTTGTTAAGGGTGTAAAATAGGCAATAGCACTGAAAGAGTGAAAAGCTGAGAAGAAATGTCGACTCCATGTGCCTTTGGAGTCAACTCCACTGGAACCCACAACTGCGCAAGAAGAAACCAAGTCTGAGAAATAGAGGAACAAGGGTGAAAAATGGATAAAAGGCGACGACTGAGAACCAAGAGGAAAATGGCTAAGGTGATGACTATTAAGGGTGACAAATAGCTGATAAGTCTGACAAATAGCTATTAAGGGTGAAAAATACATCTGTAAGGCTAAAAAATGGGTAAGGCTATGAGCAACTGTAGAGGAGCACGTGCCTTCGATCTTCAATCATTGGCACACGATCCCAAGCACCTGACATGATTTATATTGAGCTGAAATGTCAGAAGATTTCCTCCAAAAGTTTTGGAAAAATTTTTTTTAAATAGTGGAGCCGGTGACCCCTTTATGCACTTGAAGGAGTTCGTTTATGAGTCGGCCCAGTTTCGACATGACCAACGCTTGATGGCTTATCTATTTGGTCTGTCTTTAGAAGGCCCGGCTCGAGATTATTTCTTCTCTCTTTTGCAAAAGCATGTTGTGAAATTTCAGGTTGCGCAAAACAAGTTTACTCAGCAATATCGAGACCAGGTTGGGCCCAAGTATTTTGTGGTGGATCTAGCCCATGAGAAGATGGAGCCAGAAGAGGATTTCTACACCTTTGTAGACCATTGGCGTCGCCTTGCCGCGTAGGTTCCTAGGCACATTCCGGAACAAGAGCAAATTAAGAAGCTGATTTCTAATGCAACACCTGAGTATCAGTTCATCTTGGCCCTTAATGATATTACCTCCTGGCAATAGCTTTATAATAGGGCTCGCTTTATTCGTCAGCAACTCCAAGGTTCCCTTGATATCGAGTCTTCTCCACATGCCACGCCCACTTACACCTCACCATCCACATATACCTCTTCTTCACCCTCCATCAGTAAACCCTCCACATATCAACCTCCCATGAGCCAACCTTCCAAATATCTACCCTCATGAGTCAACCCTCTACATATCAACCTCCCATGAGCCAACCTTCCACATATCTACCCTCCATGATTCAACCCTCCACATATTAACCACCCACGAGTCAGCTTTTTGCTTCTTTGTATCCCCTTGTGTCTCCCCCTGTGTCTCCACCTTCGGTCAAGGGAACATCACACCCTGAGCAAGTTGATGCCGTCCACTACATACCTTCTCCACATCCCACTCATCCTACACCTCCACCTAGCCCTTCCGCCAGTCGCCATTTACCATTGCCTATGCAACCGCCACAACCTTCCACTTCATCTTATACCCCTTGGCATCCACCTTTCCCGAAGTAGGCTCCTCCTCCTCCGTTGTCGGAGTGTTTTACTAATATTTTTCAGACTTTGATGGCCACTCACGTGTTGCTGCTCCCTCCAGTTGTGTCTTGTCGACCCGCTGTCAAGAATATGCTCCAGTTCTACGATTATCATCGCCAGTAAGGGCATTTGGTTAAGGATTGTCCCATGTTTCAGGAATGTGTTTATGACTTGGAAGGCAAGAAGAGGATCGATTGGCCTGTAATTTGCAAGACTATCATATATCTCAGCAGCAAGCAGCTGCAGCAAGCGCCGCCCAGGCAGCCGTCTCCATCATTTCAAGATCAGGGCACCCCTGTAATTCTTTATCTAGTGCAACACCTACTCTGTCACCCGCTCCAGCACCTACTAGCTTACCCACTCCCTCGCCTATTCACTTACCCTATTGGCATCTCTTACCTCGGCTCCATCGCCTCCACCTACCCAAGCCCTTGTTCAGGCTAGTGCCTCCCCTTCTTCTCCCACCTTTGCTCCCATCATTTCCAATCCCAACGCTGCCCGACGTATCGTGTCGACATGTCGACGATGGGCCTCGTGGCTTTCCTCTTCTTCTCCATCTCCTTATCCATCTCTATTATCTTCATCACCTTCATCACCATATCCTTCATCTCCACCACCTTTGTCATTTCCACCATCACCATCATCTCCACCACCTTTATCTTCTCCACCCTCTCCTCCATCTTCCTCGCCGCCCGAACCTGAGCACGTCACACCTTAACCTTTTCCTTTGCTTCTGCCTACATCCGAGCCAATTGTTAGCACCTTTACCTTCACCTTCACCTTCACCCGCACCTGTCATTGCCACTACCCCTCCTCCACTATCTATCGCACCTTCTACCTCTTCTTCTTCTCCATCCACTTCCACCCCATAGAGCGGGTGTGTGCTACCATTGGTGCCCCTTGGGTCTAATTTTTAGGAAGGGCAAGAGCCAAGTCAAGATGATTCAATGTCAGTTACACATTTCAAGATTCAAGATTTTATCTATCGGATGCCAATTCGTGTCTTGATTTCTAGCTATTTTTGGAATGATGAGCTTCCACTTCCCATGACGATTGTCAAGAAGAGTTCCCATGCCTTGGTGCCTGTTTCTTCGAAAGCGAGGCCGGTAGCAATCTCATTGCTCGCTGGGGAGTTCACCATTAATGCTATTATTTCCTCTCGCTCTATTACTATTCAAATAACTGGCCAAGGGAGGTTCTCCACCCGCATTATGCTAACTCATACGACTGCCAAGTAAATTTTGCACGCTATGTTCAGGGGTTAATATGCAATGTTTTCAAGATTCTCCGAGGACATTCTGCACATTTTATATAGTCTCCCTCGGTTTATCAGTGAGCCAGCCTCGTCAACGCCGTGTATTACTCTCCCTCAGTTCCATTCTTCTCTTTTGTCAAGAGAGTTATGCTTCAAGCCTGATTACCAAATGAAATTATCAAATCTCCATATCTTGGTGCCGAGTGACAAGGCTCCATGGTTTCATGATGCTCAACATTATGAGGAGTTATCTGTCCAAGAATGTGTACATGATGTGTCACGCCCCGAGCGTGGAAGGAACCCGGTATGCGTGACGAGTTTATATCAATCATGGCAATCAAAGTGTAAGTGTATTTGACACATAGACAGAGCGTGCACAAGTAGAGATAACCAAGTCCTTTATACATCATAACTTCAAAGTACTTTTATGACAAACTCTTAATGACAGAACTAAGTCTCAATAAAAGAAAATTACAATGGATGACTGAAGAAAGTGGAGAAGTCAAGACAAGATAATGGCATTGATGGTCAGAAAGGCTTTAGACTCTTCACTCTTGTCCATCCCCATCCGAATGAGTCTCGTCATCAGAATTACCTGAAAAATAGGGAAAAACACTAGATGAGTGAATGCTCAGTAAGAATTATATCTCAAGTGCTAGCTTAGTTAAAGTAAATTACATGTTGCATGAATGCAAGTATAGCTATGCATGTTTGCAGTAATGACAATTAGAGAGAGAGTATTGTAAAGAGATAATTTGAATGAACTAGCAAGAATTTCCAAGATTTCATGTAAACTATAACAAGATGATCAAGCATGTAAACATATCGAGTCATGTCAAGTGAATTAGCTATCACGCTACCAAGCAAGTAAATACCCATTCTGGGCCACGCAAGTCATGTCATGTCTAGTCAAGTACAAGATTGTGGGATGATATTTATCTAGAACGATGAGTACTTCGGTGCAATGTCACACCGGGATCAATAATAGCTCCCATGGGCACAAGTACTTTCGGGTGCTCCTCCCAGGACCATATCGGGCCCTATACGCGCAAGCATTGAGTCATGTATTTTCGACATCCACTAAAGGTCGAATATTACACCCGCAGGCCCCGTGTCACATGTCCCTCGCTTACGCCACCTACGGGTGGGGGGCATTTGTTGACACCTGAAAAATTATTATACGAAAAAATGAACTATAAGTCTGAAGCCCATGAAATCTCTGCCCATGATGCCCGGAGTTCAAGAGATTGTGGTACAATGGGAGAAGCTAGATGCATCACAATATCACACCTAGTTGCGCCTCCTCAGCAGAGATGCTACCCGGCAAGCCATCGTCCATCACCAACCTGATTAAAGCCGAACAAATCACTAAATTGTCTGTCAGACCTCCCCAGGCAACCATCTGCTTGCTTAAGCTTCCAACAACCTCCCGATCATTCGAGAATAAGTTGAGATATAGTTGGAACTATCTGTTAGAAGATGGTTCTCAAAGGAAAGTATCGCTACACTTTAGATGGTGTAGATGAATTACTCAAAAGGGGCCAAATGCTACTAAGACATGTGAAGCATGGGCTGAACAAAGAAGATGAGATATTTAAATAAAGTAAAGAGGCTCAAGCGGGCCAAGAGAGGCTTGAATGGGCCATAGCAAACCACCGCATGCAAGTGGATCTGGCGGACCAATACCAGCAGCCCAATGCGATCCGGCATCCAAGTCTCATCTGGCGGCCAAGAAAAGTGCACCTCTATGCTGCCGTATCAAAGGGATAAACCCCTATAAAGCCCCCAGTTTTGAAGACTTTGAGGGGAGGAAGGCTAGAAGAGAAAAAAAATCACTGAAGAGTAAGCGAAGAGTGAAGGAGAGAATACTCTGAGAGAAGAAGAGAAAGGGGGTGTCCTACTATAGGTGGGTATGCCACTGTCCAAGGCCCTGAGGGGCTATAATGTTTCTGCTTCTTCTTCACTTTCTCATTTCTTTTTTTCCTTTACATGTAATTTCTATTCTTCGCATATGATGTAAGGTCTCCTATATCTGAATAAAAAAGGGGCATGAAAATGTTGGTAGATGCTTTGTGTTATTATTGTCCTTCCTTCCCCTCATCTATTTCTATGCATCTTTGTGTGTGATTGTTTGACGACCAACACATCTTGGCAGAATAGAGGTTCCCTGGGCACGGAGTCTTTCCCCTTTCCATAGATGTTGCTTAGGAATTAATGGATTGAGCGACAGAAATAGACCAACTAATCCATGATCAACGCTAGAGAGGGCACCATGCATGCCAGTAATGTGCCCTTCCATGCATGACACCAATCACTCCACGACACAACAGCTAGCCCATGGGAAGCCCGATCGTCACATCCTCTTTCCTTCAATGAAAACCCCTCTCTCTTATTTCTTACCTCTGACAGTACTCTTTGCCCTCCTCTCTATGTACTCCCCCCACCCAAGTCCCTCCTCCATCCATCTTCCATTCCTTCCTCCATTTCATTACGCAAATGGCAAACGAACACTATACGACTAGTCGCCAGGTCAATTTAGGTCCGTCTAGTTGTCCCACCATAGAGGCCCAGCCCTATTGACCCGCTATCCCATGCGTCAGTCCAACACACTTCTTGTTCCAGCGCAATCTTGACACAGACGTCATATTTGCGTGCGTCTCCCCCATCAGCGGTCACGACGTATTTCCCTGGCAGCAATTTAATGACGGGAGACGCACCAGTCCACCGACGTGAATGGAGGACGCCGCTCACATTGCTCTCCCTGACAGAGCAATCTCACGCCTCCTCCGGCAATTCCTATCGCATTAATGGCCGGTGAGCCCTATTGTATTAATGGCGGAGCTGCACCTCCGATGAAGAGACGGCGAGTCAACACCCACACCTCTCTACCTAATTAGGCAAGCGAGTTGGGTGGCTCATGTCTCCTCCGGCTACGACAACCCAACGGTTAACTCTAGGACAAAGGTATAAATAGAGCCATGGCCCAATGGCCAAAGAGGTTTGCGACTTAATCCCCTCAAACCCTCACTCTCTCACTCCGGTCTCTCTCTCTCTCCCACTCTCCTCAAGTTGTCCCTTGAGATAATTCTTAGGACTTCTTCTGACCCTTTATTTGTGAACACAAGTCCTTCTCCGACGAATGCTATTTCATTCCCAGTTAAATAAATATTTAGAGATGTGATTTATGATGTTAACAACCAATTCTCAACCGCTATAACTAGTACGTGTAACCTCTAAACTATACGATCCCCAATCTTCTTTTGGAGATGGGGAGGGATTTCCCCGCTACTGTCTCATGACCATTCATAATAAGCTATCCAATGTGAAAAGGTGGACTAGGCAACTCCTCTCCAGCTACACACCCTAGCTGGGGGCATAAAAAGGGAGAGCGAAATCCCCAACTATCCACTTCGGCCTGGGGGTGCAATAGAAGAAAAAGAAGAGAAGAATGGAATTATTCGGGGCACATGAAAGTCCAGCATGGAGCTGTATAATCCGCTGCAAATGCTTATTGCTCAACGAGATGGGCTGCTGAATATTCTAAGTTCCTCACTTAGAGGACCCATTTACCACATCATATTTAAGTGAAGAATGGGATTTCTCCTCCTCCGGGAAGCTACTCCACACAATTTAGCACCATGAAACTAGGGTAAGCCCTGCAGTCTCTTCTTCAAATGAAATGCCTACAAGCAGTAGGTGGTGCACGGCTAGGGGAGCTTAAGGTCATCGACACCATTTTTGGGAGCTGAAGAGACCCCGCAGCCATAACTGCTGAGGCAGGCAGGTCAAGAGATCAACATATGGCGCAAGTCCTGGGAGCCTACCCTCGCCAAGCTACAACATTCCAGGTATCCCCGTAGAAGATAGTAACACAAAGGATGGCCGATGATTCTGTATATGATCGTTGCCATTTGTTCTCCGAGGCAACACCAACTCGAAGTAGTCACACTGTAACTTTCCCGCTATCAAAGGATCCCTACTGATCCAGTCTAGAACACTCAAGCTGACACACTAGCCGAGCTTGCAAACCTTGTATCAACAGTCCCATCGAGACTGAGAAGCCTTCATCGGCCACTGAGCCTCCTATCTCGAGCATGGATCCAGGCCCCATCAAGGTACCTCTTCTATCCTTAGCCTGGATCCTCCAACTAGGTCATCTAATAAACATTCATCAACTTTGTCAACTCCTCGTCCTGTGGGAGGCTTCCCATCAGTCTCACTAGGATTAACCCTCTACCCTCGGCCTGTAACCCACGTTCATAACCGATGTACTATCATCATCCCTCGGCATTCTGCCATAACAGCCACACAAACACACTAAGAGATACCAAATTTGTCCCACTGGGCTCGGGGGGGGGCCGCCCGGCGCGCAGAACACGTCGCCATCGTGCGATTTCGTCGACCCCTCCTCGGTGGCGAGAGGGCGGTTCACGAAGGCGGACATCCAGGTGGTGTCGCGTTCCTCGTCCTCCACCTCCGACAGCTCGTCCAGCGGGACCAGCGCCGAGGTGCGGATGCGCGCGACGTCGATGAGGTTCCGAGCGTAGGTGAAGCGCGACGCCGGGACGTCGTAGTCGGCGGCCAGATGCTCGCGGTTGAGCTGCGCGAGGCTGGGCGCCACCGACACCAGCTCGTCGAACTGCGGGTACAGCCGGAAGACCGCGGGCAGCGAGCGGCGCATCGTCAGCTTCCCGTTCACGGGCCGGAGAACCTCCGACGCCATGTCGTTGTGCAGCCAGATGGCGCGGCGCTCGGCGTGCAGCCGCAGCACGATCTGCGACCAGAATCGGCTGTAGCCGCTGAAGTCGAGGGCGATGTCGAACCGGGCGTCCGCGAGCAGTCGCGTGATCTCGTCGCTCAGCAGCCGCTCGTCGCTGGCGTTGTCGGGCTGCTCGGGGTGATACCGCTCGTGCCACTGGTGACGGAAGATCTCGAGCTTCGACCCGTTCATCCCGCCGACGCGGAACAGCTGCCGGACGCGCGGGTCGACGAGGTCGTGGTTGCGCCGGGCGGCGCCACGAGGCCAGCCGCTCAGCAGCGTGACGTCCCAGTGCTCGTGGTTGAGCGAGGCGAGGAGGTTCAGCAGCGAGCTGGTGATGCCGTTGCTGCGCATGCCGCCGCTGTAGATGAGCAGCGAGGTCTTCGCGGGCGTCGCGTCGGGCGCCGGCACCGCCGTGGCCGGGTCGAACGACAGCAGCTCGTCGATCGTCCGATCCGCCGCGTGACCGTCGGTGAGCGGCGTGAACCGCTCGGCCCACTCCGCGCGACGCTGCTCCGACGGGTCGACGGGTTCGCGGATGCGGTCCGCCAGGTCCTCGATCGTGTGCAGCACCGGCGCGGGCAGCTCATCCGACGGGAAGTAGGTTCCGCGCTCCGTCTCGTACTCGCTATCGGGGACCACGTAGAACGAGAGCGGCCGGCCGAGCGCGAGGTAGTCGAAGAAGATCGACGAGAAGTCGGTGACCAGGGACCCAACAGTGGTGACTTGAAATGGTTCAACTGGACGGAGTCAGGGCTTCCGTTCAGGCTGCTCTTGTGAGGGTTCTCAAAGAATTGGGATTGGGGCTTTGATACGGACGAGATCTCTGGTGGAGGTGGAGGCAAATCCTTGATCTCCACCAGATGGATATCCACAGTGTTGAAGGGTCATTCTCACCCTGGTCGGCAGTGGCGACCTACCCAGCCATCCAGAGTGTCGTGGCCGTGGAAGAAGCCACAACAATCGCGTGCAAAGTTGAAGAGCATCCTAACCTTGTTCAGGATGTTGGTGTTTTGGTAGATCAACTCAGTGGAGCCGAACTCCACCATGCCACTACCGACGAGATGAACAAGACGTGCCCCAACAACCCTGCACTGTTGGGGAACCTCTGCGTCATGGACACTAAGAAGAACCACTCAGTATCGGTGACCCTCCTTCCTGGCGCCCCGTCTCCAGTAGACCCCCCCTGCCACACCATCTGAACCCACTCACCCCCACCCGGTGAGTAGAAACCCCCTCTCTCGGCCCCCGGTCTCCCTCTCCGGCGAAGCAGAACCCCCTCCCTGCCCCTTGTCTCCCCCTTCGGCGAAGTAGACCCCGCCACACCTCTTGGCCCCACTCTCCCCCACCAGAGGGCGCTCGTAGGCCCCACTCCCTCTCCCCCACCTATCCAAGCAGCGTAGTCCCCCTCCTCTCCTTCGAGTTCATCTCCTAGGTCGACCACTATTGACTGCACCTCCCCTTCCTTGCCATCGACAATGCCTCTAAGCTCTACACCCTTGCTGGGCTCGCAGATCGCCAGTGCCGCCATGGAGGCAGTAGCAGCAGCTGGACCAGGGGCAGTGGTAACCATTGTTGGCTCTATGGATGCTCTCTGTGAGAGAGAGGAAGAGAGAGAGAGAGAGAGAATGCCTACCCCATAGTAGGTTAGTCATTATCCCTCTTAACTCACACTTTATTGTAATTAAATAAATTGGGGTTATGACGAGGGTATAATCACAATAATACTAGGTAAATGAAGGGTATACATGTCAATATGGCAAAAGGTAAGGGTTTACAAGCAAACACTTAATTTTATAGGATGTCGACAGGGCTCTTAACCCCTTGTCGACCGAACCTCGTAATACCAAAAAAAAAGGGAAGGGAAATGAGGAAAGAAAAAGGGGGGAAAATATAATAAAAAAATATACATATATCCACATGTATAAAAATATGGATAACGAAACAGTAATAAAATACCCAAAAAAAGGGGGGGTGATAGTGATAAACCACATAGTAAAAAAAAAGAAAAGAGAGGAAGAGAATCATAACATATAATCAAGCCCCAAACATAAATAAATAATAAGAATCAGCGACGTCTGCCCTGGGGCCCTCGCCCTCTAGACCTCGGCCAAAGGGGAAGATAGGCAACTCTTATTGCAGGTCGGGGCCGAGCCCCTCGGGATTTCCCCCCGTCACGATGGGGACGTGACCTCGCTACAGGCTGACAATCATTCGAATTCGATTCACCCCCATCGCTTCCATTCTCCCAAATATTAAACTATGCCACACCTTCGGCAAACATTTGTTTGAAGAATTTCTCTTCAACACTGTCGTGTTTTAACCCAGAATGGCTTCCGGATAAAGGAATACAGAAATGAATAAACAATGTTTTAGCGAGGCAGTTGTATCACTTCCACCTCAGCATGGAGCGCCTCACTGCACCTACCTTTAGTCCGTTTATTTTCATTTAACAAATCAGACCTTAGGCTATAAGGCCCTTTCTTCTGACAATTAATCAAGGGTTTTCTCCCATTCGGGGAGATGTAATTAACGTCGTGACCTTTATGGCATGGCGGGTTTCACTGCACCTACCTTTAGTTCGTTTCTTTTCATTTAACAACTCAAACCTTAGGCTACAGGGCCCTTTCTTCTGACGATTAATCAAGGATTTTCTCCCTTTCGAGAAAATATAATTAACGTCGTGACATTTATGGCATGGCGGGTTTTAGTCCCAACACGTTACCCATTATGGTCTGATCAGTCAGACACCGCGCGCATACCTTATTGACTCTAAGCCTTTCGGTCTTCGGAGTCTGAATAAATTGTCACGTCGTGACTGGCACGCATGCACACTAATAACTCAAAATAAAATAAAATAAATAAAATAAATAAATAAATAATGATAAAAAGTGGTCCCAAGCATGAGTGGCCCATATTAGAGTGTAACAGCCCTCCCCCATTCTACATTGATCATACGCATGGTAGGAGCATCTATGGGTGCCCGGGTCCCCCAGCACCTATCACCACTTTGTATGATGCCAATCCATTTATTGGATGGTTCTGAAATAAATATATGTTGTATCCCTTCGAGTCTAGTTTTGAATGGCACTAATCTCGTCTTGATCTGACACTGGATCTGGGCAGAACAATTATTTTTGTGGAGGTGCGCAGATCTATTCCATGAATAGGCTAGCATAGCAGTCCGAGAATAAATCCCTAGAAAATACGCCAGTGTAGAACCAGCGACCGCCCCTCTTGGGGATCGACCAGCAAATCCCCAGCAGCATCCCAGCCAGCCGCCGCAGCAAGGAGATGCCCAGACATCGCCGTCCTAGTAGTCGGACCCGCCTGCTGTCCAGTGGGCCCGCGCAGAACTGAGCCGAATCGACTATCTGCCGCCGTCCCGAGTGCTTCATAGACATGTCGCCTGTCAACCCAAGTTCGATACTCGTAGGTCCCACTATAGTCCTTTACGTCCCTACATAGAGTGGGCAGCAAAACTCTTGCTGTAATTATTGTTAATTGTTTGTACCGGGAGTACGAGCCTTGGCCGGGGTCGTCTTCCCCACGCCCGGAACGTGGAGATATTGTTTCCGCTCTCTCATTCGGCATTTTGCTTACTTCGTATATTTCTATATGCCGCTACTTGCATGTGTTAGGTTAATTAGATCGTTTCAATTTTAATCACCACTACAAGAGTGAGTGAGTGTGACCCGTCCCGTGACTTGATCCGAGCACGCGAAAAAGTCGATACCAGTGACTCGTTACCAGTTTCTCAACCGCGCACATCCGCAGGCTTCCCTCGCTTAGGGACGTCCACAAGCTCGTGTCTCTTGGTCCCAGGTTCGCATCAAGTTAGTGTCGAGTCTTCTGTCCGTCCCGCATCAAATTGGTATTAGAGCGGGGTTAAGTCCAGGGTAGTCATTATTTTTTAAAAAAAGTATCTAGGTTTGCATTTCATCCCAATACCTGGTATATCAAAAGATGTTACTAGAAAGATAGGTTATGCTTATAACATGATTATTTGTGATCCCAGCTTGCAATATAATCCCCTCAGCTTTACACCTCCTTCCACAAAAGTATGTTGGATGTGAATTATCCCTTCCTCATTCAATCTGTATCATCCATAGATGAAAAAAAAAAGATTCTAACCCAATCCATCCGATCCACGATGGCGGTTGGAGCCTTCAATCAAAATTTTCACCTCTAATGTGTGGTGAGCCGTGTGCGGGCCAGGTCATCACCAGTCCAATATGACTCAATTTGCAGCCTCTCCAACTAGAAACGATGATGCAGTAGCTATAATGACATGGTGAATAAGTTAATAGCTACAGCAGAAAAGAGATTGTGGTGTGAAATGAGATAAAAAGTAGCCTAGTGAAAGATCCTTAGCATCTAACATCAATCCTTGTATTCTACTCTTTCACGAGGCTACACATTTGAAAGAAAACATCAATCTGAGCCTCTGGCATAGCCACCATCTTTCCAAGTGGGTCTATATCTAAATCCTGGGTTGCAAGTCTAGACAGAAAGAAAGCTGATTCTTAGGAAACGCAAATGTATCAAGCAATCTAAACCAAAGTCCATGACGTTCAAATGTCTGGTCGCGACATGATGTCTTCCTGTGAATGATCCCTTATTTTCCCACAAGGCACTTCAGAACTGAGCATTACCCATGCCTTCTGCACAAACACTTCAGTACGGTAGTATCTACCCAAAAAAAATATTATGAGCAGTAAAAGTACCAATAAGACAAGAAAATGTGGACTTCCCATAAGTTGCTGTGTTTCCTGATGCCATATTTTAAGCAAGCATAATACAAGTACGTTACACATGGTGACCTTAAAAAGAGAAAAACTTTCATCATTTTGTGAACCAGTTGCTATGTTTGTTCATCAGTAGCAGGGCTTTTAACTTTTCATTTCAAAGAGCAAGCTTCTACCCGCAGTGAGAAAAATTCACCTGTATCCACCTAGGGGCAAACAAGACTGTTCCCTAAGGCAAGATTCTGAATCATGAGTTCCAGCTTTTGTAGTCTGAAGAGAGGAATGGTCATATTAGAAGCAGCCGGATTATGAGAAATACAAATTGAAGCTCAAGACACAAAAGTCATGACTCTTTGGTATGTAGCACCGACATTTTTGAGGCCGAACGGCATTCTTTTGAAGTGAAATATCCCCTCTGGAGTGCGGAATGCAATATGGACCCTGTCCTATTCAGCAATCCAAATTTGGTTATATTCGGACGACCCGTCCATAAGTGAAAGAGCTTCATGGCCTGTGGTGGCATCAATCATCACCTCAGTGATAGGGACAGGAAAATCATCTTTCGGACACGCTTTATTAAGATCCTGAAAGTCGACACATATTCTGTTTTGTCCATTTTTCTTCTTCACGGGCACTATATTTGCCAGTAGTGTACTTATTTTATTCAAAAAAACCCCACATTAATGGGCTTGTTGACTTCTTTATTGATCTGGTTAATCAGCTCAGGCTGCATTTGTCTGGAAGGCTGCTTCACTAGTTCTTCCTTTGGGTCAATTGCTAGCAGGTGCTGTGCCACATCAGGACTTAATCCTGGCATCTCATCATACGTCCAGGCAAAATAATCCCTGAACTCCTTCAAGAACTGTATATATTGCTCTTGGGCTTCTGGTGTCAGCAGGGCACTAAGAAAGGGTGGCCTAGGCTCATCTTTAGTCCCCAGATTTACTTCTATTAGTTATCGACGGTGGCTTGCCTGCCATCTTCAACTTCGAGTGGAGCTTCTTGCAAGTCAACAAAGCCCCCTGGGATGTAATCTTCTTCAGCTTCAAAGCCTTCCAATTCTTCAAGTGGGGTATCAGTCGATGCTGGACCACCGCACTTAATTGAAGCCATTGGGCTTTTCGTCAGATCTTGTTCAGCTTGACCCTGTTGTGCTGCTGGTTCTGCTTGTGATTATGAGATACAGACTTCTGCCTTCAGGGGGTTTGCTGGGATAGGCTCTTCTGCTAGACTTGCCAGTTGTTGCATAGCTAAAACCTCCTCTAGGATGCGTTCGAACTCCAGACATTCTTTTGCTTCCTTAGAGGCCTGGTCTTCATTGGGTGTCCCTGTATCAAACTTGGTTTCGGCTTGGAATAAATTTTCTTTGAAAGATAGTTCTTCCCAGCACCGCCATGTTGCTGCTTCACCTTGCTTTTCTGCATTCTGCCGACTGCCAACTACACTGATAATAGACATTTCTCTCTTTTTTTTGGTACAAAGTTGCAAAAAAAAATTGATCTATTTATGCCGGAGCCGCATACCTGCAAGGGGTGTGAAATGTCACTTCATGATGTTCATTCACTGTAGAGTATCTAGTATTAATGAAAATAATCTAAAATCTTGGTGTTGGTGTTGTGGAAACATGTCTATGTGGTATCTGATTATTTTGGCAGACTGTTCCTCTTAGCCTGTAGACTGAGGGGGGATGAATTTGGAACTAAAAGCTTCTTTATTTTTTTGGGTTAAGTGGAACTTGGCATTTGGTTGGCGGATGTCTGCGGTGTTTCTGCTGTTTCTAGTTGTTTCCTTGTCCCTTTTTGTTGACCTTGGAACATGAACGCAAGATTGGCTTTCAAATTATATGTGTGAAGATGCTTCATCCACTCTTTTGTCCACGGTATTGAGAACTGCAGATGCACCTGCTTTTCCAGCAGGACATAATTGTCCGGATAATCCCACTTGATGCTTGCGATTCATTAGTGGGGTATTCCACCTGACTAGTAATTTTCATGCTAGTCGAACTTTTACAGGATGTGCAAAGGGGCATTTCATTAGTTCATTTAAACAAAGGGTGTTACGTTTCTTATTAGGATAAAGCTTCTACTGCCAGCTTGTCGACGACTTTTACTTGTAGAAGACATCTTTAACCGTTGTGATTGATACCCAGGGAGGTGTTAGCTGCTCGTTGATGCCTTGTGGTTGGTAATTGTATTTTAAAAGACTGTCTTCGTCGCGAAATTTTCAGAGTAACATTTGCTGTATATCACAATGCGTGTAATTACGTTTAGTGGTTTTGTAGATTCTATTTGACACAGTCAGACAGTTGCCGGAGATTGATGTGATAATTGCAAGAGATCACATCGATCTCTTCCGATCATCCCGTCGTATCAAGTGGATCAATCAAAGATAAAATTTCATGATGATTAAAAATACAATTGCACATCAATATCTGCAGTGCCATAGCAGTGCCATAGGTCTGGGGTTTTAGGCCGCGTTTTGGAAACGTGGAAAAAAAATTAAGGTCACTTTAATAAATGGGTGAGTTAGAGGTAGAAGAATCTGGATTGAGATATTTGTCATATGTCATAATACCCCTCTCTTAAAAGTTAAAACGCCTCTATGCGAATCTCAAAGTGAAACAGTAAAACTGGCATGTGAGATGATGGGGACAAGGAGACTAATAGCTAACCGCCGCAAACTTCTCAAAAGAGGTCTCAACCACCTGAGCACAACCAAGTAAAAGAGAGGGGCCGGGGGCGGAATTCTTTTTCTCCCTAGATTTTTTGAAGTGTTCTCCCCAGATTGCCAACTGCCTTCAAAACAATAGGAGGAACAACACAATTTGTTCTCTTTGCTCCCTCCCGGGGAGATTGACCTCTATCCTCCCACTGGCTCCGCATCCACCCAAGCTTCTACCCAGTGAAACCCTGCACGCGAACTGGGATCGATCTCCACAGAAGCACACACAAGTCAATAACACAAAAATCAGCAAACCGAAAGCGATCCAGAACACACGGATTGCAAACAATTTCAAGCACAATAACCCAAAGAATCAACCAACAAACATCGCCCCAGCGCAGATCACATCGGAATTCGAACACACACAAAAGAAACCGACGTTCCAACCATACTGGGGGGTACATACCATGCAAGTACGAACATCCAAGATGTGCAATTTCGTACCTCACTCTCTCTGCACTGCCTGGTTCTCCCCTCGCAGCTTCGCCCGCAGGGTAGCGTCCTCCATGAGGGGGCCTTGGGCCGGGGGCATGTGCGTGCGTGCCTCTGTGTCCGCGGTGGGGTGTGGTACGGGGGTGGGCTTCTTTATAGCCTAGTCTGTCCTGGGCGGGGGGGCGGGGTCCACGCGGTGGACGGTGACAGATGGGGTCCATCCCGTGATGGGCGGTGATCGGGGCCTGATGCCACTTCCTGATGGAGATGCAGAAGCCAATCCGCGGGGCCCATTTGTGCGAAGCCTCATAAAGCCATCCCTTCTATTGGGAGACTAATGGGACGCTGGCAAAGGAGATTACAATATTTTTGCAAAGAATAATCTTACAGATGATAGATACTAAACAAATAAAAAAGTGGACATCTAAATAAATATATATATATCTTCTTTTATGTTTGTGTGTATAGTATTTTCATCTCCTGTATAGATGAATGGTCTAGTCAGGACCTTTCATCTTCCTCGGCAGTCACACTATAGGCCGTTCATGCCACTCAGGTCTGAAGGCCTACTGGAGATGAACGGTCGATAATGTGCCGCTGGGGGAGATGTGCGGTCTGATTTTGGCTGCCTGTCAGAAGGGCGGTTGGGGTTCTGTCGCTCTTCCTAGAAAATGTACCAAAGATTAAAAGCATGTACGGTTAAGGATCTACCGCCCATCTAGGTTCGGCGGCCTATCGTGAGGCCGCATAAGTCAAAACAGGTTGCTGCCCCCTTTCGCCCTGTCTGCCTTTGGCGAGTTGGCTAGGGTTAGCTTTAATGATTAAATACACACAATATATAACATAAAAATTGGGCCTTTTGTAATCATCGAAAGGAGCATGAAAAGTTCTACAAACTAGCATGATAAAATAAATATTTAGTGCTTGAAATCCCTATTTAGAACGGGGAAGAACAAGGTTAACCCTAACTACGACATGCTTCCATTCAATTCTAAGATTCTCGCAGGATACTACACAACTTTTAGGGCTTTATAGATCAATCGAAAGAGGTCGAGATGGTGCTTCCAACCATATATTACACTTAGGGTTTGGCTTGCTATCACCTACCTTAATCGTAGGATGAAGGAAGAAGAAAGGAAGCGGACATGCGAAGAACCCCACGCCGGTGATCACCAGAATTCTCCTTCTTCTGAGGTTCTTGTCAGTTGCCACAGCACCCAAATAAAACTAGGGTTGCCAAGGGTCATTTTTATAGCTCCTATGGGGTCTAGAGTGTTCTATTTGTGGAGATAGAGTCCACGCAAGTTGGACGTGCGAGAATCGCATAGGATAGGGTTTGCAGCTACCTTCTAATCCAAAATTCACTCTCTAGGGTTAGAGTTTCAGAGAATAACAAGAGGGGAAAAGATCTCCTCATCCTAGCCATTCGTATGCAACTGGTTTGAGCTTAAATGGTTAAGTATTGGGCTCTAATTCGCGTTTTAAGGTCCAATTAGGCTAAATGTGGATTTGGGCTTTAATTGGCTAATTCGACTTGCTAAAGTATTTTATTTGGGCTTGTCATAGAAGACAATATCTGAATGCTCGACTGATAACTATTATTGTAAGTAAACTCAGTCAGGGGAAAATGCTCATTCCAACTACCTCCAAAGTCAATCATACAGGCTCTCAACATGTCTTCAATGATCTAATTTGTCCTCTCCATCTGCCCATTAGTTTAAGGATGAAAAGTTATACTAAAATTCAACCAAGTTCCCAAAGATCCCTGCAAGCCTTTCCAAAAATGAGATGTGAACTTTAGGTCTCTGTCAAATGTAACTGCTATAGGAATACCATGCAGTCTCACCACTTCCTTCACATATAGAGTTGCTAACACATCCATAGTCCACTTAGACTTAATGAGTAAGAAGTGCATGGACTTAGTCAGCCTATCCATGATTACTTAGATAGCATCATAACCGCCACGAGTCCTTGGAAAACCCATGATAAAATTCATGCTTACGCTCTCCCATTTTCATTCCAATATCTCAAGGGGTTTCAATTTCCCAACAGGTCTAAACTGTTTGGCGTTGACTTGTTGACATGCTAGACATCTGCTTACAAACTCGGCCACTTCCCTCTTCATGTTTTGCCACCAGAACGTTCACTTAAGATCTTAGTACATCTTTGTAACTCTTGGATGAATTATGTACCTCGATCGATGGACTTCCTCTAAGATTTTACTCTTTACTTCGGCAGAATTTGGAACACAAGTTCTCCCACAAAATAGCAATCTACCATCCTCAGTCAATGTCCAAGCTCTCCTTAATCTTGACAAGCAATGGATCATTACATTGAAGCTCCTTGATCTCTAAAAGTAGATCAGAAAGAAGTCTAACATGAGCAATCATGACCTATTCTTCCTTTTCTTCGATATTAAGATCCAAACTTGCTAGTTGCTCCAGCATTCGCCATTCTTAGAGTATTAAACTTGACAACATAGCCATCGGCTTCCGACTTAGTGCATCAGCCACGACATTCCCTTTCCCTGGATGGTAGCCCTTGGCTGGTTATCATTTTGCTGATCTCGTATTGTCTTGAATGCTTGTCAGATGGTGAGTTGAGAGCCCGAGCTTGCACACAACTTCTAGTGTGCCCACCGCGGCAAGCGAGAGAGCGCCACCCCAAACCTTTTTCCATTATCTTTTTATTCTCTCCTCTTTACCCTTTCGGGGTTCTTGCCCTTTTTCAGACTATTTTTGAGACTTTAGTCTGCCTTGATCTCAGCTGATTCTGGGTTACTCTGTATTTGGTTCCTTGTTATCAGGGTCTCTGTACCTTAGTGATGGAGTTTTAGCCCTCATCTCTCTTCCTTTTTATCCCTCTTCGTCCAGCTTGGTGTCTGCCACTCTTCCGTGTTGAGGAATCTAATCCTTTGCCATCCTTTTATCTTTGTCATGTCAAGTAAGGAATACAAAGTTACTCGTGCTCCTCAAAGCTCGATGACCAAGCTCTCGCTTCAGGATGTTACTTTCACGCTATGGATGTGCAAGGTATCTTTATTTTGTGCAAAGAACATGATGTTATTATCATTACTTTCATTTCATGCACTTCTTTCTAACGTTGGTTCCTCAACGTGGTTGGGTGGATTAGCTAGGTTAAATTTGGTTAAGTGAGTCCGCTCTTGTAGCGCCCTTAGGCTAGTGATAGCTCCACGCAGGGAGTCCAAGTTTCTTTCCCCGATCGTTGAGGGTGACCCTTCAGCATGAGTTTTTCACACACTTCACAGCAAGCCATAGCCGATTTCCTCCGAGACATACCGTTGCTGCTTTGGCCATACTTTGGGTATGCATAAAGGTATTTTCTCTTCTTTACCCGACCAAGTGCAGGGACAAGGGATTGATGGATGAGATGACCAATCTAGGCGCTCCCTAATATGGGAGAGGTCTCAAATAGGTGTAGTGTTGACCCTCGAAAATGAGTTTTCATGTCGAATCTAGCCAACAAAAGGGCTATTCAAATGAACAAAAATCAATGAAAATCAAAGAAAAATTATGAAAATCAAAGACATGACAAGAGAGGCGAAGCCCAGCGAGACGTCATAAGCCCGGTCGCATGCGTGCCTAAGGGTTCAAAAAATCAAAAGGCACAAAGTCCCGACGCAACAGACTATCTCTTTGAGGGGTAGTGCCCTGGAAGGAAGTTCAAATCCTGATGTCTCCCATCCTTCATGTAGCTTATCTCTATTTTTCTTTTATTTCTCCCTCTTAGGCTGGGTTGTATCCCGAATTTAGTGTTAATTTTAACGTGTCAACAACTTGATTTTCTACAGACAACACCAAGAAGTGTAGAGACGATAAAATGATATCTCGAATCTCGTATCACACTTTTAATATTTATTTGTTGGGAGAAGATCATCTAGCCACCCGTGGAAGCCTGCAAACACCAGAAGAACGATATCAGAATTAAGGAGTCCTGGATGTTACCCCAGGTGACAACCCTCCCATGTTTAAGTAAAGGCCGAGTTACGTGATGATTGACAGGGTATGGAGAAGAGAGAGGAGGATGAGAGTAGAATGATCAACCCTGGAGAGCGAATAAGACTTCCAGAGGTGCTCACTATGCCCAGCGGGTGCCTGGAGAGTGCTCGTTGGGCCAGTGACATGGTCGGAAGAAAATTGAGGCTCTTCTCTGTCGATGGCTCTCTCTGTCGGTGTGGGTGGGCGTCTGTTTCTATCAGTCTACATGCGTGTCTTTGTGTGTGTCCGTCTCCTTTGTTGTCCTGATCGGAGGTCCATTTATAGCGGTTGCCCCAGCGGTGGAGACCGATCCTTTAACGAGGAAGGGCGTGAGTCATGGGGTAACGTCTCCCCGTTGTGCGCTCGTTTATCTAAGGTCGGGTGGTCTTCAGGCGAGTCTTACAGCACCCGTGGGGTATGCTCGCCTTTACTAGAGTGGAGGCCGATGATGGCAGGAGTAACGTTCGGTCGTCGGAGGGTCATCCGGCGTCCGATATGCTTGGGCCGATGCCCTTCGTGGGCTGGCGAATCCGGTGTTTGGCTTTGTTAGGCTGCCTGGAGTGTGCGGTCGGCTGTCGGAGATCCGTTATATGCTGTGCGGATCTTGGGCCGACACGGGCTTGGCGTTAATGGGCTGCGCATGGGTCATATGAATTTTACCCTCCTCGATATGTATATTTGATATCAGAAATATTGAAAATAGATTTGTGGATGCAGAAATATCTGCTTCTGTTTTGGACGACCCTGATAGTTATTAGGCATCTATACTTTCTGCATCTAATAAACTATCTGGTGGGCTTTATATATATTTATATTAGATTTTAGAGAGATAAACTGTATGTTATATAGCGAAAAAATATAACATCTCGGCCAATAATGCCAGGTCTTCGTGGTCACTAGACGACAAGTGATAATTCAAGCCCAGGTGGTCTAGACCGCATCCGTTAGCATATTTGAAAGATATCAGCAAGGGATGACTCAGAATGGCTTCAAATGAGCTAGTAATTAAAAGCCCATGAGAATGAAGTAGGGCAAATATCCAGGGGGTGTTGGTGTAAAGGCCTTCTTGCATGTCCTACCTTCTAATGAATGTCTGGTATGGATGCGAACGGCCAATTTTTAGACGCCAGTCGGCCACCATAGGAAGGGACTCCTCCACAGGTAAAGGGAGCTATCGAAGAATCACTCGCTTACTACTCACCCGGCATAGCCCCCGAAGCATCTTCACATAGTCAACCTTCTGGGTTTCGGGCATTTTCAGTTTGGCCTTGGATGACTCACGCTTCGCAACCTTCTTGGCTTCTCGATAAGCCATCACTTCGATGTTGGTCCAGGACTTCAGCTTCTTCAAATAGGTGGGATCAATATCCAGTATTGGCTCTGGCTGAGAGTCCAAGAGGTGGCGTTCTGCAACATGCCAGTAGTCATGGTGAGAGTTTTGATAGAAGCCTGTCCGTGCGTTCCACCATTTAATATAGTCCGGGGTTACTCTGGGCGAATGAGCGAAGGATGGAACCCTAAAAGATACATTCTCCCCGCAATGGAATTAATCCCACCATGCCTGGACTTTGTCAGTGGTCATTTCCCCGGCTCGATGTCGATTCGACAGCCCAAACCATGCTGCAGAAGGAGGAATGTGTTGGTCGTAGCCGAAATTACGACCAAAGCGAAAAGGATAATACGGCTCCAACCACAATAGGCCGCTCTTCCTAAATATGAGGACACTGGGTCGAATGGCCAGTGCCCAATCAATCAACTCCGACTCCAAAATAGGCCTCGTACACTTGGTGTCGGCGAGTGGATGACTATATTCTTCGGTCTCGAACATGCAACACTGCCGCATCTTGTTCACAAGGGGACCTGAACTGGCTGCCAGGCTCCAAAAGTACAGAACTCCGGGGGAGTCCATGGGGACCGTGGTCAATTTACCCCGAATAGCAAATAGCTGGTCCGCCATCCACCTGAGACCTATGCTCTAATACCAACTTAACTGTCATGCCTAGAGCCTTTTGTGTACAGCGAAAGTAATCTCGGGAACGTGAATAGCCGGCAAAATGCCTCGAGTTAGCAATCAAGATCAGAGTGCAATAACATCTACATAAAATGAATAGATAAAAATTTAGATAAAACTCCAACTTTTATTGATAATAATGCTTCAAAGTACATAAGGTTGACTCTAGACTCAAGAAAAAAAAGAAAATTACATAATGACTCAATAAAGAGAAAATTACAGGACCAGACTTTAGACCAATTTAACAACTAAGTATGGCTAGGTCTTCACTCATCCTTCATTCGTTATCCCTCCCGGACTCGTTGCTAGAATACTCTGAATCCGACTCACTCAAACTTACTGGAAAAATTGAAAAAGTAGGGTATGAGCACTCTTGCCCAGTAGGTATCTTCGCATCAACATGGAGGCATGCTTTAAGTAATTACATTTTAGCTCTAAATGATGAAGTGATGAAGAGTACAGTAAAACATGCGAATAAACCATAGTAACAATAAGAGTGAATTGTAGAGATATGAAGATTATGAAGAGACAATAGAGTATGATCAAACAAGATAATAAGATAAAGTGGCCTTTCATTATCAAGAATGTACTTCACAACCATAAATGTTATGCACTAGAAAGTCATGAATAAGAATGTACTAGCAAGCATATATTTATCACGATATTGCCCCATGGTTTTCACTCGTCTATAAAAAAAGTACTCCTGACGCAATGCGACTCCAGTATTCATCGTACCCCATGATTTTCAGCATGTTTCCGGCTCTCTGCTGAGGGGCTAGAGTGGAGCGCTTGGACACTGTCTGTGCCCTCTCTTGCATCTTCAAGTTATAGATCAAGCTACTTTCATGAGAATAAAATAACATTCTGACCAATAATATGAATTTCAACAAGCAGTTCCAAGGTAAAGTAACCAAGGTGAAGAACACCTTAAAGCAAGACCATGAGAGTTCAAAGAAAGATTTAAATCAAGGTCATGCTACGGAAGAAATCCGGCAGTATAACGACATGTTCTTAAATTTCATAAGTCATTAATCTCTTGTTGACATGACGACCAACAAGAAGCGAAATCATGCCTTGTCAATGCATCGAAAGGCTTGATTGGTTGCTCCGGCTAACGTCCAGTACGCATCACGGATAACTAATACAACGATTTAACATTAGTTTGCATTAGTTGTGTTGACCGCACCCACCCCACAAAGCACAATCGCCCGAACCGGTAAGAATATCTAAAAAACAATTCAAGCCGGACATAACAACAAGCGAAAAAAGCCCGGCAGGCAAGGCCAATCGGAGGCACTCTGATTCATTTCCATTAGGAAATATCGCATAGGCGCGACCAACAGCGCACGGCTTTGCACGCTCATTATTTTTGTCAGGTCATTGTCTTTCGAGACGGGGGAAACAGCATGTCAGCATCGAACTACGCCAACGTGGTCCAGGAATTATATATCTCCTACTTTGGCCGTCCGGCCGATGCTGCGGGTCTCGCCAATTTCGAAACTGCGCTCGCCGCAGCAAACGCCCCGACGGATCTTGGCAGCCTTCTCAGCGCATACGGCACCAATAGCGCGATCAAGGCGCTCATCGATGCGTTCGGTACCAGCAAAGAATCCGTCGCCATGTATGGCACGCTCGACGGCAATCTCAGTAATACCGAAAGCTTCGTCAGGGCGGTATTTGAAAACGTGCTCGGCCGCGCGCCGCAGGCGTCGGGGCTGGCTTTCTGGACGAACGCCATTCAGACAGGCCAGGTCACACTGGGAAGCGCGGCCGCCTCGATCGCTGCCGGCGCCTTGGGCAATACCACGACCCAAGGCAAGCTCGATGCGCAAACGCTGCTGAACAAGGTTGGTGTTGCGAATATCTTCACCGCCGATGTTTCGAATGCCGCTGGCTTGAACGACTACAAGGGCGCAAACGCCGCCGAGCTTGCCCGCACCTTGCTTGACGGTGTGACCAGCAGCACCGTGGTCTCGAGCCTTGCCGCCACTATCCAGCAGACCGTGACGAATATCGAGTCGCCTACGTCCACGCCCACGCCGACGCCGACGCCAACGCCAACGCCAACGCCAACGCCAACGCCGACACCGACACCGACACCGACACCGACACCGACACCGACACCAACGCCGACACCAACGCCGACACCAACGCCGACACCAACGCCAACACCGACGCCAACGCCAACGCCAACGCCAACGCCAACGCCAACGCCAAACCATACCGTCACCCTGAAGGTCAGCGGCGAAAGCATTCAGCTCGGCAGCAGCATCACCACGTCGAGCGTCAACCTGACCGGCGCCGACCTGGTCACCTATCCTGCCGGCACGTATGGCACGGTGGCCAAACTCGACCTCGCCAGCATCACGTCAGTAGTCAACAGTAGCGGCGGCAGCTTCGCACTGGATGCTTCCGCCAACGCCGCCGCCGTCACCTTCAATTTCGGCACCGGTGTCATCAACTCTTCGTCGGGCGGCGCCAACGCCGGCATCAGCTACCTTGGCGTCACCACCTATGACGCATCGACATTTGGCGACACCGTCACGCTCTCGGCCGCCGCACAAAACGTCAACGGTGCGGCAACGGGCAACAACACGATCAACCTCGCCGCGATCAACCTGACCGGCACGCTGGCCTTCGGCGCCGGCGGTACCGACACTGTCAATGCCACGGCGGGCGGCGACTTGAGCGGTGGCCACATCAGCACCACCGGTGCAGCGGTCAACCTGGTGCTGGCCGGCAGCGGCGTCGAAACCCTGTCCACAGAGGAATACAATTCCCTGGCCAGCGTCACCTTCAGTTCCGGCACTGCGGCCAGCAACGGCGTCACCTTCTCCGATGCCGGCAACGTGATTGACAGTGCCAACTTCGACATCTACAACCTCGCCGCAGCAGGCGGCACCACCTTCAATATCACCAACAACGCGGCCGACATCGTCACCAGCACAGCCGGCGGCGACACCATCAATATCAATGTATCCGGCTTCACCGGCAGCCTGAACTTCGGCTCAAGCGGTAGCGATACGGTCAATGCCACAGTCGGCACAGACTTGAGTAGCGGCCACATCACCAGTGGCGGCGCAGCGGTGACCCTGGTTCTCAGTGGTGACGGTACCGAGACGCTGACTACGGCGGAATACAATGCCCTGAGCGCGATTACCTTCACTAACACCGCCGGCGCCTCGAACGACACCATTACCTTTGCCAATGGCGGCACCGTGACCGACCAGGCCAGCGTGGGCAACTACAACCTGGCCGCAAGCGGCGGCACGACCTTCAACCTTGCCAACAACGCCGGCGACGTCGTGACCAGCACGGCTGGCGGCGACACCATCAATATCACGGCTTCCGGCTTTAGCGGCAGCCTGAACTTCGGTTCGAACGGGGCCGATACGGTCAATGCCGCGATCAACACTGACTTGAGCGGCGGCAGTATCTCCACCGGCGGTGCAGCCGTCACGCTGGTCTTGAGCGGCGACGGCGCCGAGACGCTGACCACGGAAGAATACAATGCCCTGAGTGGCATTACCTTCACCAATACCGCAGGCGCCTCGAACGACACCATCACGTTTGCCGATAGCGGCGCCGTGACGGATAAGGCCGGCGTTGGCAACTACAACCTGGCCTCAAGCGGCGGCTCGTCCTTCACCGTCAGCCATAACGGCGCGGACGTCATCAACAGCACCGGCGGCGGCGACGAAGTCGATATCGCCGCATCGGTCACATTCACCGGCAGCGCGAACTTTGCTTCGACAGGCACCTTGGGCGTCTCGAACGGCGCCGACATCCATGCTGCAACCATCAGCTCCGGAACAAACCTGGTATTCGAAGGCAGCACCGCCAACAATGTGACGATGACGGCCGAACAGTTCCAATCGTTCGCATCGAACGCCATCAGCGGCAATTCGCCGTCGAACAATGGCATCACCTTTTCCGATGCGGCTGTCACTGATGCCGTCAACCAGGTAGGCAACTACACCCTGGCCGCGAGTGGCGGCTCGACCATCACGCTCAGCACCTCGCATCAAAACGTCACCAGCACGACCACCGCAGGCAACGACACGATCGACCTCGGCGCGGCGACGCTGATGGGCAAGCTCGCATTTTCCACAGCCGGTTCCGATACCGTCGACGCCCAAGTGGGCACCAACCTCAGCTTCGGCAACATCACCAGCGCCGGCGCCGCGGTGACACTGGAACTGAGCGGAGACGGCGGGGAAATGCTGACCGCGGGACAATACAATGCCTTCAATGCCATCGTTTTCGACAACAGCGCCGGCGCATCGAATGATACAGTCATCTTTGCCAGTGTGGGTACCATGACCGGTGAAGACTCTAGCTATAAGTATGAGAAGAGAGGAAGAAAGGAAGAGAAATTTAGGATCACCGGGTCCTACAAAACCCATGACAGCAGGAAGAGGTCCCGTAATGGGAATGGCAACAACAACAATCATAAGAACAAGAAAGTTAAAGAGGAAGAAAAGCAAGTCATGGCAGCTTGCACGCTTTATGAAAAGTTCGGTCATTCGACCGAAGAGTGTTGGAAGCACCTCGACACTTATCTACGATGTGGAAGCTGGGAGCAACGCATGCCATATTGGCCCCTTATGCAACATCAACCTTCAAATGGTGGACGTAGGCGGCAAGCTCGTCTAAATGTCGTACTAGACGAGGAAGTGCCTAAGGATGGTGGGTTAATGAAAGGTACTATTCAAATTTACTCACATCTTGCCTTTGTGTTATTTGATACTGGTACTTCGCATTCCTTTATATCTACTACTTTTGTTAAAACTTTACCAGTTTCACCTGTTCCGCTACCTTTAGATCTAACTATTACAACACCTTTAGACCATGGAACCAAACTCACAATCCACTACCGAAATAGTGAGGTAACCATAGAAGGTCATAATCTTCTCGCAAACCTCGTATGCCTTGACATGGAGGTTACGACGCCATCCTAGGTGTAGATTGGTTATGCGGTCACTATGTCGATATCAATTGTCGCAATAGGAGAATTTCTTTTCACAAACTGGATCTCCTTCGATTCTCCTTCCTTGGAACCAAATATAGAAAGCATCCTATCCTCATTTCTTCCCTTCATGCCTGCAAACTTATTTCGTAATGTTGTGAGACTTTTCTTGCTTCTGTAGTAGTTACTGAGTCCAAGGAAATAATCCTTGAAGAAATCCCTATTGTAAGAGAGTTCCCTGATGTCTTTCCCTCTGAATTACCTAGTTTACCACCCGAAAAGAAAGTAAACTTCTCTATTGAACTTATCCCTAGAGTAACACCTGTTTCAATAGCTCCCTACAGGATGTCTCCCACAGAACTTAAGGAGTTGAAGAATCAACTTCAGGAGTTGTTGGAGAAAGGCTTTATTCGACCCAGCACATCCCCTTGGGACACGTCGAACTTATTTGTCTTAAAAAATCACCACATTATGGATTGTGAAACTCCTTTCCCGGCCGGCACTACATCCAAAAGCTACTTAAAAGCTCGGGCAATCTTGCTGGAAGGGTCCCGCAGCATTGTGCATAACGGTGCCTCCACAAATTTCCTTAAGGACTTATGTTGCTGATCGGCCTCTCATACACAGGGTCTAGACCTCCCTCAGAATTGAAGCACCGGATGCCTCCGTGCAGGAGGTATTATCAAGTCGGTCTCATGTAGCATGGCAATATATTACGGACAATAGCCAGGATTTGGAGACCATTGGCAATTTCCCTCTATCTCTCAATGAAGATGAAGTGGTCTGGACTAAGATGAGCTCTGGGCTCTTCAAAAGCAGCTCAGCCCTTTGCTCGATCAGGATGCAGGCGATCCCATCCCCATTAGCTAAGTTCTGGAAATCTCAGTTTCCTCCGAGGGCCACTCTATTTTCGTGGAAACTGGTTCATCATGCTGTACCAGTGGATGAAAGAATTTAGAAATGCAGTGTTCAGTTGGCCTCCAGATGTGCTTATTGCTTTGCTGCCCATGCCACTGAAGACATGAATCATTTGTTTATAGATAGTGACATTGCCAAGTCTCTGTGGTGCAAATTCTTGCCGATGTTGGATGGGCGATGCTTTGAGTCGGCTTCAATCACCGCTAGAATTAGGGGTACTCTATCATTGGCCAATCTTAACCGAGCTCAAGACTTCATTTCTCTGCTCATGGTTCTCTCCATTGTTTGGAAAATTTGGAAAGCAAGATGCTGTTGTAGGTTCAAGGGTAGAAGCTATTCCATTCAAAGAATTGGAGAACAAATTATATCCCAAGTCTCTCATGCTTTGTCTCGCAAGATTTTCAAATATGAACTTGACCAGGCTCATTCGAGCCTCTACCTTTCCTTTGGACTCTCTATTACTTGCAAGCGCTTGATGCCCAAGATCGTCCACTGAAACTCGCCATTATTTGCTTACGCCTTAAATGTTGATGGAGCTAGTCGCGGTAATCCTAGCCCATCCGCGGGAGGGGGTTGTTTCAGGGATAAGCATGGTCGTGTGCTGATGGGGTTCTCCTTCTTCTATGGCCGGAATAGATATCTCCTATCACACAAGCAGTTCATGGTAGTAGAATAGGAATTGATTAGTTAAAATCAAGAACTTGTAGAAGCGTGAGAATTCAAGCAACTAATCAAGAGAGTGCTCACTTAAGATTACTAAAGCTGATGCACAAAAGTGAACTGAAGTGCTGGATAATTCCCGTTCAGTCTAACTCATTGAGATCCATTGACCTTTCAGGATTAACTACCATTAGTATTGAAACCAAACAAGCTCAGGTAACAATATTGATGCAGAAGAAGAAGGGTGTATTATTGCAAATATCCCATCACAACTCACATTAATAGAAGATCTAACCAAGTTACAAGACAATGACCCTGTATTGGTGGAGATCAAAACTAATATTGATCAACGGCCAAATTTTTTCGTCATGACCGATGGAAGATTGCTCTTCAAAGGTTGGATCTATGTACCGGATCAGGCTGACACTAAAAAGTTGATTATGGAAGAAGCTCATAAATCAAGATATGCTATTCACCCTGATGCTACCAAAATGTATCAGGATCTAAAAAGAAAATTTTGATGGCCTAACATGAAGAGAGAAGTAGCGGACTTCGTATCTCGCTGCCTCACTTGTCAGTAGGTTAAGGCAAATCATCAAAAACCCATTGGGAAGTTACATCCCTTGAAAATTTCTGAGTGAAAATAGGATAGTATATGGATGAATTTCATCATGGGTCTGCCTAAGACAAGAGGTGGACATGATGGTATATGGGTGATCATTGATCGATTGACTAAATCTGCACATTTTCTACCTATTAAAAGTCGATGGTCGGTGGATATTCTAGTAGCTTTGTATATGAAAGAGATAGTTAAGCTACATGGTGTCCCTGTCACTATTATATCTGATCGAGACTCTTGTTTTACATCACAATTCTGGAAGGGGCTATTTGATAGGGAGTTATCTCTCGGTTATCCCGAGGATAACTCTCATTCTATCCATTTTTTAGTTTGATAGGGTAATAAAGTTAATCCGATTACAATGAGGAATAACCCTCATGTATCCCGGTTAAACTGACCCAACAAAACTGGTGGAATAATTTATCCCCCTATTTAATCCATTGTCTATAAAAACACGGCAGAATCATGTTTCGAACCCAACACCTCACAATTAACAACAAGACACTTAACCAACCAATTTAGAGAATTAACTTGATATAAAAAATTAAACCAATATATAAACCATTCCGGTTACGTCCCACAGATCGATCGTCTAAGTCTGTGACTGAGACGGGACGGGACGGGCTGTTCACTCCGTCCCATCTCGATTTGTCAAAACATCTTTTTTCATTTAGGTGCGTAAGAAGGCAAATAGACCTAATTTATCACCCTCATGTCTATGTGTTGTAATATTATACTTTTGAGGGGTTTTACCATACATTTCCCAAAATAAAACTATTAGGAGAAGGGGGAATTGGGAACTCATTAGGGTTTTTTTCTCCTTTCCTCTTTTAAGTTTACAACATGGTATCAGAGTCGCACGTCGCACGGGAGTCCGCCGCCATCCGTGTCATCACCGACCAGGGAGGATGTCGGAGCCCTCGTCGTCGCCGCTGAGAGGGGCTCGGACTGCCGACGCCACCCGCCCGCAGGGGCATCGGCCGCTCTGCCGTGGCCCTGAATGCCTTGGACTGGTCCCATGCCACCGCCCTACCATCACCTGCCGCCCCCCCTACCGCGGCCACAGCTGCTGCAGCCCGCCGTCGCGGCCTGCCGCCGCCCCTTTGATGGTCGTTGCTGTCATCGTGGCCTGCTGCCACAACGTTCTCTACTGCTGCGCAGCCCATCATCGTCGCCACCCCAACGTTGGCTCCTCCTCGCCATCTCCCTCATCTAAGCCAACAGTGGCGGCAGGATCACCTCTCCAGCGAGTGGGTTCCCGCAGGTGGTGTGGGCCGCTGATAGGGTCCACCCGATTGGGGAGAACGCCACCCTACAGCTGGGTTCTGACGGGGACCTAGTCTTGATCGATGCGGACGGGCGCCAGGTATAGTCCATTAACACGTCAGGGTTTGGGCACACCTACGCCTTCGGCTGCCCCCCTTGCTCTGTGAGTTGAAGAAGGTGACGACTGTCCCGAGATGAGCAACGCATGTTGAACATGTACAGTGGCCAGAACCAAACAAAAAAAGGTAATCAAGCATACTATGATGCGTATGTCAGATATAATGGGTCTCTTATAAACACATATAATGTGTTAAAGCTACTTAAAAGAAAACCCATGGCTTCTTTAATAAACCTATTTGTGTTAGAAGGCCATCAAGTAAATAATCGGTGTTTGATACAAGGAAACCTGTATGAACCCAAACCTCTCTACAATTAAGGCCACATCATGGCCCTTACATTCACTTGACCCAATTAAGCCTAACTCATTAAGAAGAAAACTAATCAACCCTTTACATATTAACACATCGGCTAATGGGCTTTTACCCACGCATACACACAATAAAGCCCATACAGACAAGCCTATATATAAACATGTACCTAAACATGAACCAACAAAACCATTTAAAACTCAAGCCAACCTCTTTTATACCCATCCACGAAGAAAAGGTCAATGGACCCATACAAGCCAAACCCACGAATGGGCTCAATGTGAGCCGGCCTTTTGACCCTGATGCCTTCGACACTTAGGCTTAGGGTTTCACCATGCAAGAAATAGTAGGCGGCTGAGGTTGAGGCAAGGTGGAGGAATAACCAGACATATACTAACACCTTGCTTACTTTAGGAATTCTAACACCGTTAGGATTTATTCTTTCCTATAAAAACATCCCACCAGCTAGCAAAGCATCCTGTTGATGCTACCATAGTTTAAAAGGTCTTGAGGCAGTTGAGAGGCACTTTCTGTGAGCCTCATAAGGCGTAAGCCTTAAGGCACAACGAGGTGTAAGCCTTAATAGAGAAGAAAATAACTTTAAAACCATAAAAAACATTAAAAACAATAGTTATTTTCATGTGTTAATGTTATATCAACTCAATGATAAATTCATGTTATTTTAAAAGTACTAAATTATGAGCCAGTTGTCTAGTACAGTTAGTTTGTCACCCTTCCCCATGTGGGGGAAGGCCCGAGTTCGAGCTCGATTATCCTCTCCTCGTTAAAAAAAAGCACCTATCAAGAAAAAAAATATTGAATTATGTTTTAAGGACAATAAAAGAAACGTAAAGTTTGGGAGTACCCTACAACACCTCATTACATCATCTTCTTAAGTGATGCACGCATCTCAATTAAAGACCTTGAGGCGGTGAAGGCGATGAGG
>JANBPO010007543.1:0-25208 GCA_024336825.1 Amorphophallus titanum | reverse complement strand
GTCCTTGGTGCTGAAAAATTATCAACATACCCCTATTTCTTACAAAACTCATCAAATCCATGGTTATCAAACTTTTTACCATGATCACTTTAAATTTTCTGAATGAAGTAGCCTTTTTCATTTTGAACTCTAACAAAAATCAATGAACTCCTAAAAAGCATCACTCTTGTTAGCCAAAAATAATACCCATGCAAAATGAGAGTAATCATCAATAATGATAAATCCATACAATTTTCCTCTAAGGCTGTGGGTGCTGGTGGGAGGTCGTCTCATCCGATACCAGGGAGTGTGGCGCCATAGGATTTGGTGGTGGTCTAGGTCCCCTACCACTTCCAGTGCCCCATCCCGCTAGAGCAGATGCAGGATCTCGTCACCATGTCCACATGTGGGCAGACCTATGACCAACGTAGCATTGAATCATGGATCACCACTGGCAACACCACCTACCGCATAACCCGCACTCCTCTCACCTACTTCACCATCATCCCCGACCACATTCATCAACTCATCCAGGAGTGGTGCATCGCCCAGCGCTCCCTCAGCGTCATGCACCCTCGTCGCCCACGTGGGGTTTGTTGCCATTGCCTAACCCACCCGGCTCACCACCCTCCGTCATCTCCATACCCAAGCAAGGAACTCCGACAAGGATCGTGATGGGAATCGACACCGAGTACTAACATTTTATTTTTATATTTGTGTCCTTTTATTTTACTTTTATATCCCTGGGTAATTAAGTTTACAATTATAAGGCTTTTCAAGCCAATGTGTTATTCCGTAGGAACCCTAGGTTTATTTGCAAAATATCAGTAGGTCTAGCAAGGGAGCCCCCGTCCTCTTCCCCATTAGTCCACCTATGTCTTAGGGCCCATGTGGGGTTGGTCAATGTCCTAGGTGGCTTCTAGAAGGATCCTTTCCTTCATAGACAAGGCAAGGGGACAATGGGTGAAAAATGTCTAAGATGTCTCCCCTTAAGTCAAGGGGGTGCCCCCCATTAAAATGACATTTTATATATTTTTTTAGGCCAATTGACCACATGAGAGAAGAAAATGCTTACCCCTCCACTCTCTCCCAAGAAATTCCAACCCCCTCCCCCTTCATATATAGAGTGAGTGGGCTGGGAATTTTATTTATATGTATGGTGGAGTGGATGTGGGTTTGAGGCTAGATGGGTTTCGTGCGTAGATGGAGTAAGACGGCGGCAATATATGTGCACCATGGGGTGGGCTTCATGTGCAAATATACCCAACTTATATGCCCATGCATATTTATGCATATATATAGTGGAGTGGAGGATGTAGCACGGCGACAAGAGGCGGGTGGATATGATACGACGGCAAGAAGCTGGTGGGTATGATAACGGCTGCTGGGAAAGTTAACACGGCGGCACTCACCCGGCAGCCAGGGGTTTTGTGAGACAAAAGGAGGTTGACACGGCGGCCTCGACCGTCTCGCAGCTGGATCAAGTTCCAAATAGAAAGAAAAATAGAACATAAAAAGAAAGGAAGCGGCTGGGATGGGTTTCATGCATGGATGGAGTGAGACGGCGGCTGGGAAGTTTTTTCATACACCCAGGCATGCATTTATTATTTTCCTATCTACATATGCAGCGAGATGGGATACGGCAGCTAAAGTGGGCATACGGCGGCTGGGACCCGGCGGCCAGTGCTTTTGTGAGGGGGAATGGGGTTGACACGGTGCCTAGCCCGACGTGGCCACCGGGTCGGATACACAGAATCTGGGCTGCCAGATCGAAGGTTGTTGAGTGAAACAGGGGCAAATAAGAACCGATTAGGGAGATCTGAAGGTCAGGGATGCAAATTATTGACTCATGGAAGGCTTTGGGCAAGCCAGGAAGTCCTGGGATCGAATGGATGGGCAAGAGCTTGAGTCGAGCTCAAGGGCGCAACTCCACACGGCGGCCAGAGCGGGAAGAATTGCAAAGAGTCTCAGGGTGTTGTAAACTAAATAGATATAGGTTTAATGTGCCTCACTCATCTTTAAAATGGCACAAGAGGCCATTGTAGATATGTGTAAGTGAGTGAAAAGTGAAATAGAATATGAAGGGTATGATGTGCGTGCCAAACTCAAGCAAGCAATAATATGATATCTAAAGCATGTGGATATATCATCTCAGACGTGAAAAGTAAAACAGTAAATGAACTAAACTAACACACGCCGTGGGCGTGGAACGATTAGGCATGTTGGTGTGATTATCAAAGCTAAACATCTTGCAAATTAACAATATTCAATCAAAATAATTTGTAAAGATCAAACAAGTTGGACATTTACGCTTGATTTTAATTGTTCCTTGATGTGAATTAACGATTTTGACAAATTTTGATATGATACACTCAAGGTAATGAACCTAGTTTTGATATAGTTTGTTCCAATGCCAACTAGGTTGATTCTCACCATGTCTTGGGCAAACTAAACCTGCAAACTTCAAAAGGTACAATCTGCCCGGCGTCCATGAGGAAATCCACAGGTGCGGGGACTTATGGAGGTCTTGGTTTAGGAATTCCCGATCCAATGAGACAGAGTGCTCGATGGAGGGTCATTCCTTTACGAAGAGAGGGGTAAAGGCTCCTAAAAGTGTGGGGAGAGGAGGTCTCCCAAGCCAAGATGCCATGTATGCAAGCTAATGCAAAAGATGACACAAGACCAACAGAGTGATGTAGATGATGAATGGAAAACAGTACAATAGAAAGGAGAATTGTTGTGAACAGTAATATGATGATGCTTTTACATAAAGGATAAGATGCAAGCTTAATATGCAATGACCGGGAATAGTACATAATAGAAACATGGTAGTAATGATATGTGATGATAATGGAACAGAGAATAGGACGTAATATGCAGTAGAAAATGTAACAGGAAACTTCCAAAGGATATGAATGTGATATGTAACAAATGCAACAGAGAATGCTCATGCAACAAAATGTTATGCAACAGATAGAACAGCCACTAATGGAATGATATAGGGAATTGGCATCCGTCACAGTGGGTGCCCATTCTAGAATGGGCGTCTGCACCAATGGACGTAATTTTTTTAAAGAAATCGGCCAAAGATTTTAAAAAACGTAGGATAGCAAATGGAACAAAAAGATATAACACTTAGAAACTCTCATAGTAATTAATGAAAGCATCACACTCACATGCTCACAGGGAATGGACGTCTGTCACAGTGGGCGCCCATTTAAGAATGGGCATCCACCATTCTGGATGCTGATTTTTTTTAAGATGAAGTAGGGAAAAGGAATTCTCAATCAAATCTATAAATTAACTATCCACACACACACACACACACACACACACACACACACACACACACACACACACACACACACACACATATATATATATATGCATATATATTTACGTATGAGGCCCATTGGCCCTAGGTTCAGCCGTTCCCTACGGGGTTGTATTAATTTTATATTATAGGTGGGTCATGACATCGATTGAGAGCTTGATTTTCATGTAAGGATTTTATTACTTATAATTTTCTTCACTTTATTTTTCCCCATTAATTTTTATCTTGGGTATCAGAGGTAGGTTCGATCCTAGGAAAATATTTACTTTCATTTAAAAAGAATTTTTAACTAGCCACCTATTTATTTATTCAAGGAACGATATACCCAACTTCTTACTTATTCAACTATTTACAGGGATATGTAATTATCATCATGTATATGTTATCTTTTCTTTTCATATATATATTCCTTTTTAGCCTTCATAATTATCGGGCGTTACATCAGCTACATAAATAAGGAACGGAATTAGCTAAAACTCATATGCATTCCACGAATAAAAGAGACTACCACTCATGCATATAATCGCATCATCGCATTTCATGTGTGCTTGTGTGCAACGACCCCGCGGTATATAAAATGGTGACGTATGAAAGATCAGATTACGTCCGGTCGGATGTTGCCACTATGCATGAGGACGTACCTCTGCCTAGATGAAGATTGACTCCCGAACTCAATTTCATCTCGTGCATGCATGAATCCATATGTGATCATGTGCCACCCCTAGATGAAGATCTCTTGCATGCATTGAGCATGCCTTGGGCCGCAGCTACCCCTTCAAGGAAAAGAAATCAAGAATGTGATCAGCCGCGGGTGAGTTGACGCATTGTGTAGCTGCGTCGACCCACCTGTTTGGTCCCTAACAATTGGGAGGTTCGGTCGACTGAACTTCCTCTGTTGGTCAACCGAAGTCCCCTTGATTCAATAAAAAAAAGATGAAAATAATGATAACAATAAACATTCAGTGAGAATGATAGCCATGAGTACTAATAATGATAGTAAGGAAAATAATAATAATGACAAAAAAGAAGAGAAGTCCTTGGGCATCCAATCTACAAATAAAAAAATTGAAACGTGGTGTTGTGTTAATTCTTTAGCCTTGGCATAGCATGTCTGGAAGTGAGCATAATATTGTTAATTGTTTCTACTGTCAGTCTTGATATTCCACATCGAGGCGTGACATCAGCTATCGCAGCCAAAAGGGTCATCAAAATGGAAAGACCAAGTGTCCAAGTCTTCAAGCAAAAAGAGAAGGGTTTCTCAAGAAGCCAGAAAGCAAAGTCCTATTAGACAAGAGGAAGATCATGTTGAAGTAGAATTAGGTGACACTGTCAAAATTCTTTTTCCAAGATATATTGACACGCATGATAATAAACTGCTCGAAGGAGTGGAAGAAATTTGTTAGCAAATGCAGAATATATTATCCTAAGATGAAAACTCAATTTTATCAGAATTTGAATTATGATACTTGTATTGCAAAGCTGTGGACTTATGTCAAAGGGGTTGAGATTGAAATAACAACACACTTGCTACAAAAAGCCTTGAGAATCCCGAAAGATGGTGTTGAAGAGTTTAACTATGATTATGATGAACATGAAGCTTACACTATTATGACAGGATTACCTTGTAATCCTGAGGATGTACAACAGATGTATATTACAAGCTTCAACACAATTAGGCTTCCACCTTTACAGAGGCTGTTACACCACATTTTTACCACTATTATAACGCCTCAAGGTGGTGGCCGGGGTCGATTGACTGAGACCCAAAGATTTTTATTTTACTGCATGTTCTCAAACATCAAGGTTTGCTTACCTGACCTGATGATTCAGATCATAGGTAATTGCAATGATGCTAGCAAGCACCTACCCTACGCAGCTCAACTTACTGCTGTATTCAAAAGGAAGAAAATCCCATTGGAAAATGAGAAATTTAGAGAAATTCCCATGGCAAATGTGTATACCATGGATTTTGTCAGCAAGTTTATGAGATTTAAAATGGTAGGAGGCAAAATTCAAAGGCAATTACCTAGTAGCCATGCACCACAAGTCATTGAACCTCTAGAGCAAGCACAACAGCTTGAGTAGCAGCTTGAACAGTAGCAGGATGTACCACCTCAAGCAACTCCTGTAGTACAAGAAGGAGTTAAGATTCAATAGGAACCTGTTGCAAACATGCAAAGGCAATTATAGCACGCATTTAAGGAAATAAATATGTAATGGCATGACTTAAACACAATTATAGTAAAGCTGTAAAGCCTATCTAAATAATTTATAACAACTAACTATATGCCAGTTTACTATAAATATAAGCATCATGAGCTAAATCTACCAATAGAATAAATCTCAGCTAACCAAGTGATAGGAGAAAGAAGAAGAGAAGACCACTAGAAAGTAGAGACCAGACGCATCCACTGACGGCTTACACTGTGTCTCAAGCAACTCGCAAGTCAGAGAAACACAACAAGCGAGAGACGTAATAGTACCAGAAAATAAGAACTAGTCAGGGTAACACTCGTTAGTGTCAGTCCAAGTCTCTGACCACGTGTGCACACACTGGCTCATTGCCCTGAGTCAGGCCTCTAGCTAGTTCCCCCCCAGCAGGATGCTACCGACAAGCAAGGGGGCCCACAGAAACTAGCTTAAGAATCGTAAATCGAGACTACCCCGCCACCTCCCCCCGGTGGGCCGACTCAACGGTCGTCGGGCTACAACTACTGGTTTCGTCACAAGGAAAGAGAAAGTAACTCTATTGGGATTTAAGAGTATGCCACAGTCTTACAAAATACTTTAAACATGGCAATCATGCAACATGGAATGCATAAAAGAATGAGCTTGCAACACTTAACATTCCAAGGGACTGGACGGTCAAACATTGACCCGTCACAGTCTCTGGCGGTCAAGGATAGGGACGCTACAAGGGCTATGGCGCTCCACTGATAGGCCACTAAACTCACCCGAGACTATAAAAATCCACAGGAAACTCGAACTCTGACGCTCCGAGGTTGGCGCGCTACAAGGCTCCGGCAGTTGCACGATAAGCTGCCAGGCCAACTGCCCTACGGGGTCAAAGGTCAAACAACTTGGTCAAAGGTCTGTAACGGCCTAATGGTCGGCCGCTACGATGGGTGTGACGCACCCCTGTTGGGCCGCCACAGGGTCTGTAACGCGTCCTCTGTGGACCGTTACTGTGTAACGGTCTTTGGAAGGGCTGTTACTCTACCTGAGAACCGAAACGACGGAGTTCAAAATTGAACTCCCTCCCGCTGTGAAATACCCGAACCCTTATTTCTTGTGATTTTACCAGGAAATAGTTCGGGTACAACAGCCAACTCCATGAACTGGTACATTTTGTCTATTCTGAGATAAGCTGGACTATATGTACGCTCGAATGAAGTAATGAACTCCTTCCATGTAATCAATCGAAGAGCACGAGACTTGAAAGTCACCTCCCACTCCGTGGTCCACCACGTGAGTGCTACTCCCTGCAACTGAAATGTGGCTAGCATCACCTTCTCATCTTCTGTGCATTCCAGGGAACGGAACACATGTTCGATCGCATCCAACCAAACTCTCGCTGCATCCAGATCCGCTTGTCCTTCATATGTTGGTGGGTGGAATAGAAGAAATTCCTTTAGGACTCGACCATGAGCACCTTGAGGCAAATCTTCACCAAGAGCAGGATCAACACAGCCTTGCCCTTGCACATTCACTGGATGAGGCGAAGTACCGCACTCTTCTCTTGGAACATCTTGGGGCACACGAGCTCTTCATCTATGTGGCATTTTAATCTAAGCATAAAAGAAGACTCACAATAAAAGAGATATAAGTAATCATGGAAAACAACCTAAGCCAGCAGAAGTAGTAACACACAGACATGTTCTGGACTAGTTCAATTTCAATTCCTTATACATCACCACAACACCGCTCTGATACCAACTATAACGTCCCAGAGATCCGGGTACTGGTAAACCGATACCAAGAACTCGTAGAGACCACCCAAGAGGCTGATGAGGCCCTGTAAGGGTTGGGAGGATTGGTTGAGGAGGTGCATAATGAACTAGAATTACAAGCGTAATATAGAGTAAAGTAATGATCTTAAACTTTAAGCGGAAGTAATTTACAATATCAGAGTGATATATTTATACAATAGTCAACTACATGGGGCATACCCCGGCTAAAAGGGAAAAGAAAAAGACAGATCGACTACTACTGGCACCTATGACCTGTCGTCAAAAGCACGAGAAGCACCGACAGACGGCTGCTACTGCTCACCTGAAAAGGAAATGGTGAGTCTCACAACATAGACTCAGTAGGGTTCACGTGGATCCCTACCTCGCAGCTAAACATATAACAACAATTAGGAGTTCAGAAATTTCACACTTATCTCATTGGTGAAACTTTTATTCTGCGCACAGATTCGTCCACTCTCGGCACATTTCTCAAAAGAAAACTCTCAGACAGTGCTAAACTACGTCGTTATGCATGGTGGCAATTCATACTAACCCAATATTCCTTTTCAATTGAGAAAATTACCGAAAAAGATCATCATCTTCCTGATGCCCTCACTAGAGAACTTAAACCTCTTATACACATGATGAGGACTGCAAGCTGGAAGAATATTCCAACAAGGACCCCGCAACAAAGGCTGTATTTTTGTCAAAAGATCAGGTTGTTATTTCCTCCAGGAAGTTCTCTTCAAGGCGAACATCCTACAGTAGACCTATTCGTCACTTCAGTAGGCCGCATCAGTTGTCTCCTCAATAATCTAAAATGGTCTGATCTTGAAGGCGATATTCTACAATGGCTGATAGCGAAAGAAATCCTAGATGATATTATTTTCACCAGACGACAATTATATGCAAATCAGTAGGCCAGACAATCTCTCACTGCCATCCTACATACACCAGCCCGGGAAAAGGACTTATGTTCATTTTTTCAGAGGTATAATTTTTCTGAACCAGGCCAAATAAAGTATCTTAATCTTCACCTCAATGGCTTCCTTGTTCTCCATCCTTGAGGCATCTGGGATCCCTCACCCCATTCCTCAAGAACTAAAAAATTACAACTCCTAAGTACCCTTGGTGCATAACGGGTATGAATTTGCCCAACACTTCACCACTGTCTGGGATCATTATGATGGGTATATGGCGAGAGACCTCAGTCGTTACTATCAAAATCTAGAAGGTCGCACTTTTTACCTATACCAACATGAATATATGGAGGTCGATTTGGTTATTCCTACCTTCTTGCCAATCATTCCTCAGTTTCGACCGGGAGTCTACTATAATGAATGGCATACGATTCCATTTCCTTTTGAGGAAATATGCAATTGGGAAGGAATGGTCATGAGTGCCGACGTCCGGCAGCGACGTTATTTCGCACTCTCACACATTGTCCCTTTTGACAATGCCCATTTTGTGGCAGTCTGCAAAGAAGTCAGCTTGCAGAAACCAATAAAAATCTGAAAGACCTAATACTGATCCAATAAGACCCAATAAGGATCCATGGCATTACATCCTTCCCTCCTTTAAGAAATTTTATCCTCAAAATTTAAGGACTAACCAAGGAGAAGCAGGGAAGAACAACCTGACAACACCACTACGAAGTTACACGAATCACGAGAAGCACAAAGCTCAGAGGAACATAGTCAGACCACAATCAAGAGCACACGCTCAGGACAGAGCACGACATAAGTGAACAGAAGTCTGACACCTCCGAAACAGGGCAACGTTACTTACGTCTCATGGGAAAAGAGACACGACTGCCACGATAACAGATTACGAAAAATGAAACGATAGGCACGGCAAGCATCAGCTTACACAAGGAAACACAGTCCTCACAGCTGACCGCTCGACCACATCATCAGCTCCAGTGCCAGAGGCGACAGGGAACACCTAGCACACGGGATGCCAACAACAACAACACTGGACCACAAGCACAGTCAAGTCAGTCCTCACTTAGATATTACATCTGATCGAGTCGTAAGCTAGCTCTACTCAGGAAGAGTAGTACAATAGTGCTAACTGACAAGAAAATGGTCCAAGACAGAAACACAAAATCATACGAAAACAACACTCGAAACAATCATACGGCAGCACCTGCAGGATTCTGGCTCCGTACAACACACAAAACCACGGAACACAACTACAAGTAGGGTCATATCAAGGCACAAGAGCAGCTAAACACATGACTACAAGGGACAGGTCATGCATCAGACAGCTCACCAAGAAAGACCCACAACAATAAGAAGCGACAAGAAGAACCACAATCTCAAGGGACGCATCTCAAGGACTGCAGGCACGCCTCGAGAACATAACACCCAAGAGACAAAATATAGAGCAAAGGGTATTCAATCAGCAGGAATGCCGATCAATTCCCTAAAACTCACAACTGTTGATGCCAACATTAGAAAATCACCAGCAACAGCAAGACAATAGACGACATCAAGGCACAGGAAGCCAAGATGAAGTCACATCGAGGAGAAGCAATTCTCTTGACTGGCTAGAAGCTCATGAAAAGGTCCTCGACCTATGGGTTTTTAGCCCACACGCACCATATGGAAGAATAAACAGATGGATAGATGGATCATAGATGAAAGGATCTAATGATAACTATTTTTGCATCCTTATTCATTGACCTTTGACTTATGAAGAGTATCCTTATCCTGGTAAGGACCAAGAAAATGTTCTCATCCTTCCTTTAAACTTTGGATAAGATCGGATAAACAAATATTCGAGTATCCTTCGATGTCCCTGCATACGGAAGTTGATGCAGACTTAAAATGGTAAGAAATGTCCAAATGGAGAGGTCCCAACGTCAGAAGAGTGCGCTTATTTCGTCGTGTAGCCTGCAGTAAGGTGTGGGGGGGGGGTAGACGCCGTGAAGCCCAACTGCAGTTTTCTTGGAAGACCCCGTTTCATCTTCTCTGCTGCCTCGCCTGAAACTTCTTGGCCTTTGGAAGAGATGACAGCTCTCTGATTAGTCCACATATTAATACAATTAGTTAATATTTAATAATAAAAGGTTGGGTGGACCAACACCTGTTGTTAGTCAACAATTAAGTGCTTTCTTAATGTGTATGTATGTACATCTCTTTCTCTCTCTCTCTCTCGATCGACATCGCTGAGAAACATTTGTTCGCCTCCCAGTTTTCCCCAGTTCATCCTGTTTTCTCTCTGCCCGGGTAGCCAGCGCTCTGCAGGAGGCCCCTTGCTCTGCTCCTCTTTTAATTGTTGCAAGGCCAAGGAGGAGGAGCATCAACGTTCGCCCAGGTACATCCTATGCTCCCTTTTTTGTTCTGCCTGCCAACTTGAAGGTGCCCCGTACGGAAGAGGGGTTGTATGATCTCAATGTCCGTAGAAAGGGGTGCACACTACATCAACTCCTCTCACACACACACACTATTTAGCATCAATGAATATAAAATGAATGGTTAGGCAATATGATCTATGGTACCATGCTATATGTGACTTTTTGATGTTAGATTTGAACGGTTTTTATTTGACCATAGGTTCACAATTCTAAAGAAGATTTGAAAGTGTAGGTTGAAAATTAAAAATTGAATCATGCAGTTTGGAGATAGGAAGATTCCCTCCTCATATACACACATAAACATAGGCGCAACCTACAACAAATTTAAAACCAAATGAGCCTCTTCTCTTCGTTTGGGCAATTGCTGGAATTTAAACCACTGGATAAGAGGGTCCCTCTAGTTGGGTGAACTAACGGCCTCTGCTGTGGCAACCTCAAATTCTTCTTCTGATTCTTCTATCATGCTAGGCACCTAGCACTGATTTATTACTCGGATGTTGAGCGATCCATCTGGCGGCACTGCCAATGAGCTTGCCAGCTTTGCCAGTGCGTCAGCTTGTGCATTTTCTCCTCTAGTGACGTGACCTATTTTAATGAGGTAGAACTGTTCCATGAGCCGCTTCGCCTTAGTATGGTAAGGGAGTAGCTCAGGTTTTCGGACATCAAACTGTCCCTGGACTTACTTGACGATCAGTAGCGAATCGCCAAACACTTGGAGCATCTTGATCTCTATTTGTAAGGCGACTTGGAGTCCAATAATCAGAGCTTCATTCTCTGCTTCATTATTTGTGTAGGGCTTGCTGATGGAACACGAATTGTGCAATACTTCTCTGTCTAGGGATTTGAGGACAATGCTGGCTCCAGCCTGCACCTTGGTGTTCCCGAACGGGGTTGTTTCTATCCTCGAGGCTCCGTCGAAGTACAGCTGTCAGGCGGTCTGTTGGACTTGATTCACCTCCAGTGTCTCATTTTCAGGTAACTCTGTAACCAATGGGGAGTCTTCGGGCACGGGGTGTGCTGTGAAGAAATCCATGATGGCTTGCCCTTTAACAGCCATTTGCGGCACGTAAGTGATGTCAAATTCCATTAGTAGTACGGCCCATTTGCCAAGACGTCCCTTAGGGACTGGCTGGGAGAGAATGTGCTTGACGGGGTCAGCCTTGGATATCAAGCTCACTTCAGGACACATCATGTAATGTCTCAGCTTCTTGACTGCGAAGACTAAGGCAAGGCAAACTTTCTCGATCGGAGTGTACTTTGCCTCCACTCCCACCAGTCTTCGGCTGAGGTAGTAGAGAGCTTTCTCCTTCCCTTCATCATTATTCTGGGTGAGCATTGCCCCCAGTGAGTAATCGGTGGCCGCTATATATAGGATGAGTGGTCTTCCCTTGACAGGTGCCCCCAGCACAGGCGGGGTCTTCAAATAATCCTTGTTGGCCTTGATCCGGTGGCGCTCGCAAGCAAGTTGATCTGCCATGGCATCACTGATTGATGCATGTGATATGTCATGTGTGTGGATGGATAGTAATGGACTTAGATATCATGTGATGATATGTTTAGGGTGAATGCATTATGGTGTGATTATTGGGGCCTACGTGCCTCTTTCTCTCTCTTTTATTAATCCAGGCTATACATTCTATCTCCCCCTATGTTGTACTCCCCTTGGCTAGTTCAAAATTTCTTATTATTATCTAATGTATATTTGTGGGCTTGCATGCAGAATTATAAATTTATTTGTAATAATGAGAAGCGGATGGAGACTAAGAAGGAGACCAGTTGCGAGGACCTCGGAAGATTCTTCACATCTAGTGGGAGCATTGGATGCTCTAGTCTTTTCTATTTACCATGATTGTATGGTCATTACCAACTGGCTCTAGTAGTGTTGCTAGGGATAAAATCCATGATCATCCATCGGTATTAATACATATATACGATATGTGTGGATGCGCTATTAATTACATATATATATATTTAGAGTATATTCGATACTCTAAATTATTATATATATGTAGCACCTATATTGATGAGACCAAAATATTCAAATCTCCTTCTTTTTAAATATTAGGTCGATAAGCGTGAGGCATTAAGAATGACCCATGTAGCCTTCCGTTGTTATAGTCTAAGTGAGTTGCCCTTAGATTGTGTGGGTTTGTTGTGCTGCCACAAGGCCCTCACAACAAGGGGGTAGAGACTTAGACTAAGGCTTAGGCCAAACTTTGGGATGGGTGTCGGCATGACTTTGTTGTGCTACTACAAGGGTCATGTGTTGAACCCACTCTCATAACGTAACAACGGGTCTAACCTAACCAGCCTTTGTGATTTGTTGTCCTGCCACAAAGTCACAAGTGGTCTGGAGGCTGAATATACCAGAAATTACAAGGAGTTGCAATTGGCAAGAGTTGCCTACCCATTAAGTATGGGGTGATTTGTTGTGCTGCCACAAGGTCACTACCATAATGTTAATGGGATTCTAGTCCCACTAGGATACTACTGGAGTATCCCGTCTTTACAAATTTTGGGGGTTGTGCTGTATAGACCCCCCACCTGTTTGAATTTGCATTGTTTTAATCATCTAAGTCCAAGGGGTCACTAGTTATTGCTGTCAGGGGGAGCTCATTTGCATGACTGATTGTATGCATTATTCATATATTAGAGATTACTTTATGCATATGCATGACCCTATGGTATATGAAATGGTGGTGTGTGGAAGGACAGGCACACCCTGCCTGAAAGCACCCATTATGCGTGAGGAGATCCTCTGCCAGGTACCAAGCATATTCACTCATTGCATTGTAGTGTCCATGGGTTGAGGGGGACTTGGTTGTCCACCTTGAGTCAGGTTCTTTATCAAGACTATTGCATTTAGTGCATTGCTGTTGTCTGACTCAAGAGTGTCGACGCATTGATCAGTGTGCGTCAACGTTTCAGTTCAAACTCCTCACAACTCCTTCTCTATGAAGACCTCTCTACGTCGACCTCATGTCAAGCTCAGGTCGACCTTACAGTGTCTTCCTTGTCTGTGCATTGCATTGTTAAAAGACTTATTCTATCCTTCTCTTTTGTCCATCTAAAGGGCTTAAGTCTCCATTCTTTATCATGTCTTGGCTATTTTTCCCTACAAAACGTTCACGTTTATTCTCCAAATCATTGCATGAGTTGAGGGGGAGTGAGTGTGCTATTCATTGTTTGAACTGTCCACTCCCGATTGCACATTGTCCAAGGGAGATTCTTTTCTAAGACTGCTTCTTATTGATTGATATCTCTGAATGACATCTCCTGCATCTTTTAAATGAATTGAGGAGTTAAGGTCAACAACTTCCTGTAATTTGAAAACAATTAACTTGAAGGAGGGACCTTCCAGCTTTACTTCTGCCAATGCATGCAGTGTACTACGCTCTTTTGTCCTCAGTCTGCTTATGCATATTCAGTAACAATTTTGGTTGATGAACTTTCATTGAGTATTATGTTCAAATAACTATTCTAGTTGAGACTTCTCCAAATCACTCATTGCAGAGCAATGGTTAGGGCTTATTGAGTAATTGGATACACTTTACCTGAGACGTGAGGTGGTTCGCGTCAAAAGATAATGTCTTAGCTAACTTTGATCTGTTTACTTTAATATATACAAGACTTTTTCTCATGCCCGAGGGCATTTTAGTCAATCACACCTCGGTAAGGGCCTTCTTGTAATTTGTTGGTTTCTTCAAGCTGAAGAGGGAAAGGGCAGCAAGAGGGAGGCTGCGCAGGCTGCCTTCTCTTCTTCTTCTTCTTTCCTTCTCACGCTTCTTTCTCCTCGAGCTTTGAAGTCCTATTCTTTGGACCCTCGAGAGCTTGGAAGTCTTCATCTCTTTTGGAACTCTAAGCTTCCTTTTATAGGCTCTAGAAGGAGGGGCGGAGGCATCAAGACTTCGGTTGGAAGTTACCTCCGGTGGAAGGTGAGGGGCCAAGGTATGACCTCCCCCCCCTTACATATTTCTTTTTTTTATGTTCTTTTGTTTTCTTCCTTTTTTTTTCTGGATGAGGACCGAACGGGGTGCCCCTCTGGTTGTGCAGTAATTGGATGGGCAGCTCGAGCGTTGTCGGATGAGTGGCAGAAGAGCTGCCAGTTCATCACTTGTTGTGCTACTGTATGGGGGCCGAGGGTGCTGCTGGATCAACGAGAGTTGGCCCCCTGCTAGTTTAGGGCCCAAAGGGTTGCCGATACAACATTCCGTGCCTCTTCTTCTTCTTTTTATTTGTTCGTTTTTCCCCTTTTGTTCTTCTTTTCCTTTCTTCTTAACCTTTATGATGCCCGGGCTTCCACGATCCGGCCCACGACATTATGTCTTTAAGTGTGCCTTGAGCTCCAATCATTATGAATTTAATTCGTCCCTCGGGACGAGGGTTCATGGTGCATTGGCACTACTTGAATGTTAATGCATCCAATCTTCTCCTAGGCTTGAGCGTTCCGAGCCCGTCCTTATGATTTTCACTGCTAAGTCCTCATGATGGAGTCCCCACCAGTGTATTGTTTAGAAACGCCTTGGCTTCCTGTAATTTTAATTCGTTCGTCGGGACGTGAGTTGACCCTTCCTGTAATTTTAATTCCTCCGTCGGGATGCGAGTTGACGTTACATGTAATTCGTCCGTCGAGATGCGAGTTGACGTTACATGAGGGGTATCATTGAGGTTTGGCCATCTGGGCCCTCTTCTTGTGTTTCTTTGTTGCCGGGTCTTTAAAGCGTATGGCCATCATGGCCTACCTCTCCGCCCTCGAACCCAGCGGAGAAGGTGTGGGAGCGGAGCCGGTGGCGTGGCAGATTTGGACTGGCGAGGAAGGTGATGGCTGGGTCACCGAGACCGAACGATGGCACGCCGAACAGGCAATCAGGGAAGGCACAAAAGTCATTCCTCTCTACGCCCAACCACTGTCAGGAATGGAGGGGGTGCTACGAGAGGCGCTGGAAGAGTTGGTCGATAGCCTGACCACATCCGAGCACGTTCCGCCGCGCGACCCGCACTATGGCGACGAGGTGCGCCGGCTCGGTGAGCGGATCGGCTTCGGGGCCTTAATGGCAAGCTCAAGTCGCGAGTGGCACGACTGGCTGAAGGCGAACGGTTACCCGATTGGTAGCGAGTTCGTTTCCGGTCCCTGTCGTGCGGTATTGCAGTCTGATCTGCGCAAGGCACGCGCCGCCCTCTCCACCCCCGTAAGCGCCGCCAGTCCCGAGGGGGAGGATTCCCGAGGTGCAGATGTTGACTGGTCTCGCGTCCTGATCTCGCTGCGCCGCGCCCTAGATGAAAGGCCGCCAGGGATGGGCACGAACTATGTCACCGATCTGGCTACCGCAATAGTGGCCGTCGAACGTCTTGCAGCCTCCCCATTCCTACAGGAGAAGAACCGTGGGTGAGCGTGAAGCCTGCAAGTCCTATCGACGCAATGGGAGCGTCTGCGCTGACGGGTTCCTCCAGAAGCCGTTCTGTCGCGGCTATGGCGGCTGCGACGACTGCGGGTATATCTCCGAGCGGAGCCTGCCCAACTGCCTGACGGAGGACATCCCGGCACGCTGGCTCAAGGAAGACGGCTCGCCTCTGTTCTATCGCGAGGCCGCCCATGACTGATCCTCAAGAGCTATCACGGCGGCTGCTGGAGCAGCGCACCATCAACATCACGAACCACAATCAGGTTCGCGCATACCTCGACGCCGACAGCATCCTCCATCATGAAACTGCCGCCCTCATCGACGCACAGGCAGCGAGGATAGCGGAGCTGGAGAAGGCGCTGCGGCCGTTCGTAGTTGGCGATAAGGCGATGGAGGATATCCTGTGGGGTCACCGCCATTCTAGCATCTGGGTCCAGAGCGGGAGGCTACAAGTTTTCGAATGATCAAAGGATCGCGGATGTGAATATAGCCCTTGAACGGCCTCCTCACGGTCGTGATGTAGATGCCATTGCTCAGTAGAGAAATGGAGACTATCGGTGACTTAAAAAAAGGCAAAATGCTAAAGAACTGATAATAAGTGATAAAAATATCAAGCATCGGAATCTAAACAGATAGCCATAGAAATCGAAGATTAAAGATAGCAGCATTTTTTCCATTTCTATAATGAAAGAGATGCAGGAAGGTAGAATAGAAATCGTAGATAGAGGAAGAAGCTCCTGGCCTCGTTGGGGCTCTTATATAGCAGAGACCCACCTAGTAGACCACTCTCTCTAACTTTGCTCCCTTCTGCTTCTTCTCTTCTTCCCTTCTGCTTCTTCTCTTCTCTATATTCTTCTGTCTTCTTTCTCCTCTATTCGTTCTCTTCTGTGGCGCTCGAAGGTAAGTCCCCTTCTTATAGCCGAAATAGGGGATCAGATGGGCAACGAGATGGGCAACCCTATGTGACCCACCGTTCTGCACCTTACAGAGGCTAGGCGCTGATTCAGGATGAGTGGCACCAACCCATGTTGAACGCTATGGGGCACCGACTTGTTTGAGGAAAGAGGGGCACCGACTCAATGGGGGGAAGAGGGGGGGCGTCGACTCAATGGGAGAAGAGAGGGTGCCAACCCAGTAGAGGGCATTTTCATCATTTTTCTTCGTTGCCCCAAAATTTGCCCCGACAGATGCCCGACGTCCGATGCAGCTTAGGGTTCGATGGAGTAGCCTCGAAGTGTAGATTTCATCACTTTTGAATCCCGATTTACAATTTTGAGTAGTTTTCGACAAGTGCCGAACTCGTGTTGGGTTACTCGGGTTACATTCTGATTTGGCTTTCGGCACTATGATTTGTTCTGTCAGACCTGCTTCGTGCATACGCGTGGCTTCCTCATCGGTTATTTACTTGGAGTGCTTTTGCCCTGACCGAGCAACTCTTCGGCCACTTACGGACCTTTCCAACAACATGTGTTCCTGACTCGGGTCACTCGGGTTTTTCGCTGACATGACCAAATTTTGAGTTTTTCTATAAATAACCCCCACCCCTCTCTTTCTCTCATTCTTTCATTCTCACTCTCTCTTCTCTTTCTCTCCCCTTCTCCTCCGGGCGGCCAACGGGGGTGATGGTGGGCGAGGCAGGGACGGCGTGAGGGTGAGGAGCGCGATGATGGGGCAAGGATCGAGGCGGTGCAGGCGCAGCGAGCTCGACCGCGAGATTGGGGCGCTGCAGCAGTTCGTGCGGCATTTTCATCGTGGATCGGTGCCCACAGTGTGCGAAATCTTCGGAGGAGGTAGGGGGACGGATCCTTAACCCTTGTGCTTCCATTCCCGTGGTTTTGGTAGGCCTTGGTGAGCCGAGTGGATTTATTTTCACATTTTGGGGAAAATCCATGATTTTGGGGTGTGCGTCCGATCTAGAGTTTTGATCGTATTTTTGGGGTTTAAATGGGTCCCCTCGATGCTAGAGAGGTAGGGGACTAGTTTCCCCATGTTTTCCCCTTCACGTGGATGTGAACGGGGCGTGGATTGAAATTTTTGGGGTGATTCACCAGTTTCATTCTCGAGACGACTTGGCGGTCCTTCCAGAGACCGCTAAGGTGTCCGGCGGCCCTTTAGTGGACCACTTCGGTCCCTTTATGTCGGCTCGACCTTCGCGATCTCGCGATAGACCGCTACGGTCCCTTTGGTGGTCTAGGGTTAGACCGCTTGACCGTGTTCTTGGTCGTTGAGGTCAGTGGGGTAGCGGCCCTATGACTGACCGCTAGAGTTAGTCTAGCGCTCAGACGAAGGATCGCCACTTCTTCTAACGGTCTATAAAGCGGCCGCTAGAGGTTTCACGTTCTCAGAGCTTAGCGGTCCAAGGGTAGACCGCTACGTTGGTTTTGGCGGTCCATAGATCGACTGCCAAGATCCCTAGCGGTCCAAGAGAGGACCGCCATGTGACTCTCCGTGTTCGCCGTGTCTGTTTCACGTTGTGTTGGTCTCCGGTCGACCCGGTTGTAATCCAGTGGTTGACCTTCGGCCTCGTGAATGTCCCAAACACCGTGAGACCTGTGTTTGTGTTTTGGGGGTGTCCGGAGGTGCCGCGTTGTTTCAATTAGCGTGCTCCAATTACCACTTGGCTTCTTCAACTCCATGTCTACTCCATTGGATCTTGACCATCAGTATGGACCGATTTCTGAGTTGATGTAGCTTCCGATCCAAGATCTTGACAGGCCTCTCTTCATAAGATAAATTCTTTTGCAGCTCTAAATCCGCATACTGGATTAAGTGCAACGAATCATACACATACTTCCACAACATCGAAACATAGAAGACATCATGAATGTCATATAATTGAGGTGGTAACGCCAACCTGTACGCTATCTTTCCAACCCTTTCCAAGATTTCAAAAGGGCCCACAAACATTGGATTCAATTTTCCTCTGATCTCAAATCTTCGAATTCCTCTCATAGGCAAAACCTTCAAGAACACAAGCTCATCGACTTGGAACTCTAAATCTCTCCTTCTGTTATCATCATAACTCTTCTATTTGAACTGAGCTATCTATAGACGATCCCTGATGATCTGAATATTCTTGGACATCTCAGATCAGGCAAGATCTAGTCCCAACCATTGCTTCTCACTCACTTCGTCCTAGCAAAAAGGTGATCTACAACTCCTTCCATACAGTGCCTCGAAAGGTGCCATCTGAATACTCGACTAGTAACTATTGTTATAAACAAACTCAATTAGGGGCAAATGCTCAAGCCAACTGCCTCCAAAGTCAATCATACATGCTCTCAACATGTTTTCAATGATCTGATTTATCCTCTCAGTCTGCACATCAGTTTGAAGATGAAAAGATATACTGAAATTCAACCGAGTTCCCATAGAAGCCTACAATCCTCTCCAAAAATGAGATGTGAACCTTGGGTCTCTGTCAGATATAATTGATGTGGGAATACCATGCATCCCCACAACTTCGTTCATGTACAGAGTAGCTAACACGTCTATAGTCTATTTAAACTTAATGGGCAAGAAGTGTGTAGACTTAGTCAACCTGTCCACGATCACCCAAATAGTATCATAACTACCACGAGTCCTTGGCAAACCCTTGATAAAATTCATGCCTATGCTCTCCCATTTTCATTCTAGTATTTTGAGGGATTTCAATTTCCCAACAGGTCTAAAATGTTCAGCCTTGACTTGTTGACAAAACAAACTATAGAATACTTGGGCCCAACCTGGTCTTGAAACTGCTGAATAAATCTTTCTTGCACAACTTGGAAATTCATGATATGCTCTTGCGGTAATAAAAAGAACTAATCCCGAGCCGGGCCTTCTAGTGACAGACCAAACAGATAAGCCATCAAGCACGGGTCATGTCGAAATTGGGCCGACTCATAAACAAACTCCTTTAAGTGCACATAGGGGTCACTGACTCCACCATAACGACGATATGTAGGAATTTGCGAAGGTGGTGGAACCCTGAGATTTTGAAATATGAATGGAACACTTAAGGAGGATTTGAGATCAATTCGACGTTGGAGTTCATCAAGCTCGCGTTGGGCTTGAGCAATCATCTCCTGGGTAGGGAGAGATCGAGAAGAATGTAGACCAACTTGAGCAAAAGATTGTGAATTAGGACCAGGATGGTGATGATGGGCCGGATGCGAGGATCCGGGCTAAGAAGAAGAGAAGCCCATTCCAGGAGTGGAAGGATATGCGGGCCTAGAAGAAGCATAAGCATGGGGACCCATTGGACCGGCAGCATAAGTAGGAGGAGGTCCATAAAGAGAAGAAGGCCCATCATGAAGGGAAGGCCCATTAAGATGAGAAAAAAGCCCATTAGGAGAAGGAGACCCATGAAGAAGATTTGTAATAAGGCGTTGGGCCTGGGCCGGGTCCATTTGGCGAACAAGGGCAGAAACATGGGCCATAAGGTTGGCTTACCTCTCGGATGGGTCAGGGGTGTCACGGGAAGATGGCCCACGTGGGAAGAGAATTTCAAGCGGGAATAGGAAGAAGATTGGGGATAAGAATGATACAAGGAGTTGGAATGATGCTCCATGAGGGTAAAATGGAGACTTAATACAAGGAGAGAATCAAGGGCTTAATGGGCTTGAGAATAAGGGGGGCCAACCCACTAATCCAAAGGACCAAGGGAGAATGGACATATGACAATGGACTAGACAATAGACACACAAAATTGGCTAATCTAAATGGGCATACTAACAACAAAACATGTGAATGCAATACAAAACACCACTAATGTGCTTGGACAAGCCCGAATAACACAAATAATGTGAGAGTTTTCCTACGCGAAGCCTTAGATTTCCTCATGGCCGTCGAGCAGGTTGTACCATTAAAACCCATGACATTTTCAAATTGTCATGTCACTCTAAAGAAACATGGTAGACCGGATCTCATGGTATGCTATATGAATACCATGAGAATATTTCTAGAGCTAATGGAATGGGCAACCATACCATTATTATCACTTAAGGATTATGTGCCTCTATGTAGACACAGATTCTTTCTATCATGTCATGTACACGGAACGAGCGACCATATACATATGAGCGCTTATTCTTGATATCATGGAACCCACTAGGGAGCCAAATCTACCTTGTTTTCAATGAGTATCGTGATTATACCATTGACCGTTGTATGTCCTTACATGAAAGATTCTATCCTTGAGTTTTTATTCCACAAAAATCTAGCTTAAGATTCCTATAAAGTTCATTCCTTTAAAATTCTATATTGGCTATAACTATAGTGGATGTCAAAATACATGACCCAATGCCTGCGCGTATAGGGCCCGATCTGGTCCTGGGAGGTGCACCTGAAAGTACTTGTGCCCATGGGAGCTATTATTGATCGCGGTGTGACATTGCACCGAAGTACTCATCATTTTAGTGAAATGACATTCCACTCTCTCTCTCTCTCATGACATTACTTGATTTTACTTGCGTGCGTGACTCATTGTGGTACTTGCTAGAACTCTAAGTAGCTAATATCTTGTGACAATATTCTGTAAACACATGCTCGACATTTTCCTTGACACTTCACTTATTCCGCCTTGATAGGAATTCTATATCTTGAATAAATTGATATATCTTCACTTGATTTTGCAATCATTCATGTAAAATAGTTTTGCATTCATGTAACATGTAATTACTTTAAACAAGCTTGTTCTTAAGATATAATTCCTACTGAGCGTTCGCTCACCCAGTTTATTCTAATATTTTTTAGGTAACCAGGTGGCTAGCGAGACTGAGACTTACACGGGAGGGGCAAGTGTGCAAGCGAGCTCTGGAAATTAGTGAACTCGAGTCTTCTCTCTTTGTTGAGTCTAGTATAGTGTCTCTTACTTAGTTATCGTATCCAAGTCCGTTAGTGCATCATCTCCTACTAAATGGCCAGGCGATAGACACTGTAAGTCCTAGGCATTTGAAATTCATAAAAATGAGCAAAATCAAGGCCCATTAAGCCTTAAATCAAAGCAGACCGAGTTAGGGAGGGAGATACCCAAAAAATAAGCCCAAAGACGTGCCTGAAAATAGCCCAATGAGTAATGGACAACTCGAGACATCAATGAATGGTGGTAAAAGGAATGACTCAACTTATTGGCAAAAAATGAGTGTCAACATTGGCGAGACAAAAGACATGATCAACACGGAGGGACATAGACACATGTGGTAAGGACACAGCAGGACAAAAGACACAGAGGACCATAGACATGGCGGGAATTAAACACGTGGGATGATCACGGTGGGATAAAGGCAAAAAATACATTCTTCAATCAAAGCCCAATATTAGATGAAGTGGAACAGCTTGGCTCAAAATCGTAAGGCAATGTCCTCTCATGGAGACATGATTAAACAAGTAAGCGAAAGCTGAGAAGGACATGAGCTTCAGAACAGATCTAGAGACATGATTAAAGAAGGAACAGATCAGAAGAATGATGTGGACAGGAGACAGAGTGAGAGATATATAGCAAGGAAACTTGGACCAGCTGCAACCTGCACACTTAGCAAATGGATTACATACCTATTCTCGAGACAAATAAATAGGAACAAAAGACAAGTATTTTTAGACTTTTGTATTTCAATTTTTTATTTATTATTACATTTTGAATATCTGAATTATTTTAGATTTTAAAAAATATCTGATTTTTTTGAGATTTTAGAAAATAAGGCTATCTGTAGCAACCAAGGACGGGCTCAAACTACTGGCCAAGGGGTCGTCATCTCGCCCCCTCTTATTAAAGACTTCCCTTGAGCAGGGCGTACATTTGAGAGTGACCTACCATAACCAACTGTCTCTAAAGAACGGTGCCCCTACTGAGGTCATACCCAGGATACAACCAAACCTAAGAGGGAGAAGTAGAAGAAAATTAGAGGTAAACTTCATGCAGGATGGGAGACATCAGGATTTCAATTCCTCCTAGGGCACTACCCCTCAAAGAGATAGTCTGTTGCACTAGGGCTTTGTGTCTTTGATTTTGAGAAGGGAGATTGCGGTCTCCGGTTGTGAGTGACGGGGTGTCACTCACGGGTTCCCTCTGAGGATTCAGAGGAAGGGAGGTCATCCTCCGATTCTAGCACTGTGGTGTAGTAGAGCTAGGGTGCTGGTCTTGTGGAAGCAAGATCAAGTCGAGGGATTTGTTTCCCATAGTCCCAAGCTATTTGGCGGCTGTTGTTTGCAGACTGAGTCTGCTTCTTGCTTGGTGCAAGGTAAGCCTCACTCAGGTTTTGAGTGGGAGATGGATGTAGGTCTGTGGTAGCAGACCGAACCATCTAAAAAACTCTCTATGCAGTGGTTTGCTTGCGCTATTGATTCACCGTAGATGTATGCCAGGCTCATTCGATTTGCATCTGGTTAGCCTACATCATTCTGTGTTATTAGTCCGAATCCAAACAATTGTGAAGTGGTGTCCGTGTGCTTAGTAGAATGACTGTGTGTGCTTGCTAAGTGTTCGATTGTGAGCTCCAATTGAACTTCTGTTCGATCTGAATTAACTAGCCTTAGTTATGCACGAATTTCATATCGAAAGTGTTAAACAAAGTATTTTTAAAAAGGGATTCATTCACCCCCCTCTGAATCTCTGCTTTGCACCTAAATATTCCAACAGAGGGAACATAGCCAGGAGCATGTATAAGAAGTTACCAACACTAGAGTTCATATTGAATGTACAAGAGATTCAAGCACTAGAGTTCATACCAACAAATTGTCCCTTCTAGACCTCATATTTCAAACGTATCAAGTCACGCATAGAAGAATGATGCCCATGATGTAAATTAACTAGATCAAATCTTGTGTATGGTTGGTGCAATGTCACACCTGATCATTCATTATAGAGGTACATGTTTGGGTTTTACCTCGCCCCCAGGACCAAATCCGGGCCCTAATAGTTTATGCCTAGCATTGAGTGTCATGTTGGACCCAACACCCCATATCATATAATTCCAGACAATTTACTGATGGTATTTGAATTCCAAGAATAGCTTCATGTAGCAAAGATAACACAAGTAGGAAATGGATTTCTTGACGAATTCAAATTATCAAGGTTATTAATCCAAAGGAAAAGTCATTCAAGGAATGACTCATAGAAATGTAAGATCACGAGGGCACATGATGACGATCCATCCGGGCTTCAAAAATATGGCGGGGTAAGTGTTGTCCCCATCACTATGTCTAGTGAGCCTCCACTAGTCGCAGCCTGACGACACTTCGTGTCGACCCACCTGGGAGTGGTGGCGGGACAGTTCCCGGAAGAGATGGTTCGTAGGCTAGTTGCTGTGGGCCCCTTTGTCTTGCCATGAGAGTGCGACGGGAGGGGAAAATCAGCTAAAGGCCTGGCTCAAGACATTGAGCTTGTGTGTGCACACGTGGTCAGGGGCGTTGGATGAGGGCAGACGGACGTGACCCAGACTAGTCACTCGTTACTGTTGTTCCTTGGTTACTTGTTCAGTGTCTCAATTACCACATTCGAGGTGAGTGGGAGACGCTTGCGGCATAGTGTAAGACGTCAGTGGACGCATCTGGCTTTTCTTCTGCTGAGGAGGTGCTTCCGTCACATGACACATGACTTGTGACTTTTGTGACTATTTTTTGTTATTGCTGATATGACTTGGTGGGTAGTCTGTGTTTGGCTTCACCCGTAGTCAGTGTAGCGTACACGACGGTGAGATTATGTATGTGTTGGTGCTTTCAGACCTTGCGGTCTTGAGTTTGGTTTGTCTCGGTAGACGAGCCTACACGACTGAGGTGTCGTGATGTGTTCTAGCAATGCAGCTAGAGTTTCCTGATATCGATTTGGTGATTCCTGACTGTGTGTCATGGGAATCCATGATTCTTGCCCATTAGGAGTAGTTTAGAGGGCCGAGGTTTTATCGACTGTCGTAGTTGGTTCAGTATGACTTTCCTCTTTACCTTTACTATTGTTCCTACCCCTACTATTACTTTTATTGTTGTTACTATTATTACCACTTTGGTTCGTACTGGGGATCTGTGGGACCCCTATTGAGCCAGTGACATGAGCCTCATCCCTGAATTTTCAGGTGTGGCTACTCTTCTTCCTCGTGGTCTGGAGGCACGGTGTGTGCTTCTTAGTAGCCAGGTTTGCCAGTGTCGGGCTTCCCCCGAGTTGAGAGTACATTTCTCTTTTTTGTTGGACTATACTTGTCTTTAGTTGG
>JANBPO010007538.1:0-27765 GCA_024336825.1 Amorphophallus titanum | reverse complement strand
AGTTAAGTTGTGAGAAAATGACCCAATATTAATGGAGATTAAAACTAATGTTGATCAACGACTGAAATTTTCTGTTTCGACCGATGGAAGACTATTGTTCAAAGATCGAATCTGTGTGCCGGATCATGCCGACACTAAGAAATTGATCATGGAAGAAGCTCATAAATCAAGGTATGCTATTTATCTTGGTGCTACCAAGATGTACCAAGATTTGAAAAGGAATATCTGGTGACCCAACATGAAGTGAGAGATAGCGAATTTTATATCTCGCTGACTCACTTGTCAGCAAGTTAAGGCAGAACATTTAAAGCCCGCTGGGAAGCTACATCCCTTGAAAATTTCCGAGTGAAAGTGAGAAAGTATAGGGATGGATTTCATCATGGGTTTATCTAAGACAAGAGGTGGACATGATGGTATTTGGGTGCTTATAGATCAGTTGGCTAAATCTGCACATTTTCTACCAATCAAGAGTCGATGGTTTATGGATATATTAGCAGCCTTATACATGAAGGAAATTTTCAAGCTACATGGTGTCCCTGTCACCATTATATCCGATCGAGACTCTTGTTTCACATCACAATTTCGGAAGGGTCTAAAACATTCATTGGGGACACGTCTCAACTTCAGTACTGCATTCCATCCATAAACTGATGGTCAGTCTGAGAGAACAAATCAGGTGATAGAGGACATAATCAGGACTTGTGTAATTGATTTTGGTGAGAGTTGGCACGACCACTTGCCTTTAGTGGAATTCACCTACAATAATAGCTATCAAGCTAATATACAAATGGCACCATTCAAGACTTTATATGGAAGAAGTTGTCGCTCACCTATATGCTGGAATGAGATTGGAGAAAAGTAATTTCTCAACCCCGAGATCATCAGGGATACTACCGAGAAGATAAAGCTTATTCGAGTAAGACTCCAGATGGCCCAAGATAGGCAAAAATCATATGATGATAATAGAAGGCGTGACCTAGAATTCCAAGTGGGAGACCATGTGTTTCTCAAGATTTCTCCAGGTCGAGGTATTAGAAGATTCGGTATCAAAGACAAGCTCACTCCAAGATTTATCGGCCCTTTTGAAATTCTTGAGATTCTTGGTATCCAAATCTTGGGTCATTACAGATGGTATTAGAGCGTGGTTGTGGACATACATGAGAATTTGAGATAATTGTAGTGTTTCAGAGTCCATGAGATTTAGTACAATCGACAGTTAGCATAGGGTTTTTTGTTTATTTCTCGTGTGAGTTAGAGTGCGCGGTGTTGGTGTTGTGAAGGTGGATTCGGTTATTGTCGGGGTGCGGGCAGGGGGGCTTGTGGAGTTAGATAGAGATCTACCTTCCCCAGTGGTGGTGGCTTAGATGTGTTGAGTTGGGTGGCTTAGACTACTACTCCACTTTACCTGCCCCAAAACCACTCCTCCAATTTACTTGCCCCGGCTCATCCAGCCCCTCCAGTTTACACAACTACCCCAGTTGATACAGTTGTTTTCACCCCTGAGCTTATAGCTCGTACAGTCAACCAGTTGCTCCAGTTTATACAGCTATCCGACTGTCCCAGTTTACGTTGTCCCAGGTTATTCAGCTGTCCCAGTTTATACAGTTGTCTCCATATATAATCTATTCCAGTTTGACGAACTACGCTCCTTTCCTATCGATGCATTATTCTAATTGGATAGCCGTCCCAATGAAATAATCTATTACAGTTTGACGAACTACGCTCCTTTCCTATCAATGCATTATTCTAATTGGATAGCCGTCCCAGTGAAAATCTATTGTCTCGTCGAAACCTGGTGTCCAACTATGGCTTGGACCTTAATTCCTCCCGATGTTTGTTTCATCCCAGTCATATCATATTGCTGACCTAAATCTAGTTTTGCTTCAGGTCAGTTATGATCCGATTGTCTTTTATCTCCTAGACTCTTGTTTTGCTCTGGATTAGTTACATGCCGGCCGCTCCTCTTACATGTGTGGTCATGCCACCCTCTCTCCGCAAGCCTTGGCAATGGCACAGTGCCGTGTTCCCGCTCCAGTGGTATATCTGCTGTTCTAGCACACAACACTTCCTGGCTTTTGCATTCATTCCTGCGTGAGGGCACATCTTGGGATTTTCTACAAACCTATTCCACCCCAGATGTGCTACATTGAGGAATGGTGCTCCTGGGATGTACTCCCTCTCGGGAGACGCACGAAAACATCGTCTGTGGTTTGACAGGAAAATAAGTCCGTACCTGCCAGAAGATAGGACCTCTACCCACTAGAAGTAAGACCGGATGGGTCTCCTGACATCTTACACCTGGTCCAAGTGTCTCCATACACGCCCCAGGTGGAAACTGAGACACACAACAAGTACCACGAATAAAGACTAGTTGGGGTCGCGCTCGTCAGCGCGGGCCCTTTGCCCCCAACTATGTGTGAACACAGACTATCTGCTCTAGGTTGAGTCCTCTAGCTGATTTTTTCTCCAACTGGACTCAGGCTGCAAAGGCAAGGGGCCCTACAGTAACCAACCTACAAACCGTCTCTCCGAGTCACGCTCTCCATCACTCCCAAGTGGGTCTACACCCGCGTGCGCAGGAAAGCTACGACTAGTGGATATGTCACTAGAGGTAAGACCCAACTTACGAAAATCACCGATCGAAAAAGACACGAAGCGGCGGTCCACTCGGGATTGCCATTCCCCTGGTGGTCACCCCAGGACCGCAAAACAAGCCTAGCGGTCTCATGGAGGCCGCCAGGCTCAACCATACGGCCGCGCCGTGGCCGCAAGTGGCAAACCACGAGGTTGCCTAGCGATCTAGCGCCAGGCTACAAACCCCATCATGCGGTCACCTACTGACAACAAGGCACCATGAAACGGTAGTCCCCTGGCCACTACCCAGGACACGACCCCCAATTGTCAAAAATATGCACCCCGAGAGTGCTCTATCTGGACAAGAGAAACGGTCAGCACCATTAATCAAGGGGTTGCGGTCTATCGCAAGACCGCATCCCTGGCCTAGTGGTCCTGGGCAGACTGCTAAGCTGAACCGATGTTCAAACCTGCTAGGCGGCGCGGCCCCCTGAGGGCTGCCAAAGGGGCCTAGCGGCCTCTGGAAGGGCCGTAACCCCAACTCGAGTGCGAAACCGATGGGAAAGGCTAAAAAACCCGATCCACGTCCCGATCATCCCCCTATGATGGGGGAAACAAAGGGGAATTCATCCCCAATCCTCTTAGCATGATTCTATACCCATAGATCAGCCAAAAACTCTGAAAAATGAAAAATCTGGCGCTCAAACCCCAAACAAAAAAATAACTAATTTATTCTCTAAGGGCCCGTTTGATATCGAAACATGGCCAGGTTATCCCCGATATATCCCCGTTCACCGTTTGGTAGAGCCCAAAAACGTAGGGATATGCTAGGTTAAGCAAAAATGGGTTAACCTCGAAATGCCCCTTTTTTCCATGGATAACTCATTACTTATTCCAAGTAAAACCTGGAATGAGTTATCCCCCCATCCCAAACCCCGTTCCATCCCCCGAACGACGTCCTCCCCATGCCCTTGCCGATCGCACTGTTTCCTCCCCTCTCTAGCGAGTGCTCTCTGCCTCCCCTCTAATTCACCTCCATGCTCTGCAGCCGAGATCGCCATCGATCGACTCCAGCCGACTCCCTCCGAAGGTTTAATCTCCTCTCACCACCGGCTCTGGCTCGTGCCATCGGTCGATTGTATTCTTTCTCCCCTCTCATGATTACCCTAGCAATCGTGCTCCCCGGTGGATGTCTTCTCTCTGCTGTGCATCGCCTTCTCAGCTCGTCACTGGTGGACCTCTCCCCTTTGCTGGTGATGACTTTCGATCATCTCCGGCCAACTCCTTGTGAAGCATGATCTCCTCTAGCGATCGTCTCTGACTTGTGCCCTTGCTCCACTACACTATTTCTCCCCTCTCTTGTGATTAACAGCTCGTGCCCTTTGGCCTCCCTCTCCCCTATCTTCTTCCGTGAGTAAACCCTAGACTCCGGATCAACCTCTCTCTCTCTCTCCTATCTCCTCTGTCAGTTGGAGATGAGCCCCCCCAGACTGTGTTCCCAAAATGTTCATGCGTGTGTGTTACTGCCAATCATAATCTGTGAAAAGTTTGCAAGTTGCCCTTTCCCCCAATGTCGTGGACTGGTCATTCTTGTTGACGTCTCCTTCCCCTTAAGTGCTCCTTCCCCGTATAAGGAATCCTCACACCACTATCCTGGGTATGATTTAAAGTCTTAATTGAATGTGTATCATGGTCTTTTAGAAGGTTATTTATGAATCTATTGTGATGCATGCTTACTATTCAAGTATTCTTTAGGCCATGCTAATAATTTTGTTTAGGGCATATCATACTCCATGTTATTGTAAGTATGATATTGGATATTATCTTGTGCATTTTTGAGATCTTTGGGGAGGTGAGCATGGATTTATGATGCAACCCTTGTGGTAGCACAACAAAGCTACACCAGTCCTTCACCCCACATATGGCATAAGCATGCCGTAGTTTAGGTCACTGACCCCTTACTGGGTCGGCCTTGTGGTAGCACAACAAACCTTCCCAAGCTTAAGACCAGCTCACCCAAACTATAATAATGGAAGGCCACATGGGTCATTCTTAATGTCTCACGTTTACAACCTAATATTGATCGAAGGGGGGATTTATAAATTTTATTTGGTCTCATCAAATAGTGGTATGTATATCGCATATATATATTTAGCGTACCATATAGAATTAGATTCAAAATCTAATCTAAAACAGGCAAATAATAAACACATGCTATGGGTGAGTATGGACAGCTTATCGTGACCTGACTAGAGCCAGATAGTCAGTCACCAGCCCCTAAATATCATCACAAGATAAAGCATACACATCACATGCATATCGGCACTTAGATGGATCCTGGCGGCATACAACTTGCAGCCCGATCAAAGGGCATCTCCTGTTGATGGATCATCCTCGACCTCACGTACACGCCTCCGCTAAATCTTCAAATATATATTAACATGTACTAAACTAATGCCAACTGGCCAAATATTACATTTAATATAAAAGAAGATGCCTTAAGACGAGTACATAACCGAGAGGGAGGTAGAATTTACAACACGAAATTTAGAGAGAGAGGAGAGAGGCACACAGGCCCCATAAAATAATCCATCAACATAAATAAACTATTCCCTTTTGTTCACAATGATAGAGATATTGTGGAAAACTCCGGTCTACAACGTGACTAGATCCTCTTTACAGTGGCACAGTAAGTCCGAGCAATGGCGTGCCCACTATAAAAAAGTTTTAGGTAAATTTGACGTCATAATTCGGAGTTTCGGCTTCAGCCCATCATATTCGAACGCTCGCAGGCTATCGGCATTTCCAGTTTTCCACTGCCTCCTCCTCCGGCTCCGGCAGATCCATCGAGCTCGCCGGCCCGGAGGTCTACGCGCCGTAGGCTTTAGTCCTCCACCGCGGCCGCCATGGCGGCGTCGGAGGAGAACAGCGCCCTCTTCCCGATCTTCATCCTGACCATCATGGCGCTGCCGCTGATCCCGTACACCGTCCTCAAGCTCTGCCGCGCCGCCTCCAAGAAGGCCAGGAGCATCCACTGCCAGTGTTCTGCCTGCGCGCGCTCCGGCAAGTATCGCAAGTCCATATTCAAGCGGGTACTGGAGATTTGGGATCCTCAGCTGCGATCTGCTCCTTGCTTTGTTCTCGTTTTCCGAAGATTTAGTTAGTTATTTACATGTTTTTACAATTTTTACTTCTGGATCATTGCAGATCTCGAATTTCTCTACATGCAATAATCTCACGCTGGTGCTGCTGTGGGTGATTATGGCGATGCTCGTCTACTACATCAAGCACGTGAGCCGCGAGGTGAGGTAACCAATGGATTGATGTTTCCGCTCGTGCTCGGCTGGGGGCAACAGAGCATGTTGAATCTTCTTTGTATAAATGAATATTTTATCCTTCTCTCTCTCGAGGTACAAGGTCAAGTTTTTCTTTCCCTGGAAATTTTACCGTTAGTCTCGCTCTTGAATTTTAGATTTTTCTTGTTAGAACCCTCTCCATCTCATCCCAGGCTTGTCATATGGTGAAGATTATCTTACTTGTCGTCATGAGCTTGGTTCCATTTTTCACCTCGCCGAAGCCTTCTCTGTTAGAAGACTGGATCATGGATAATCAAGACAGTGGGTTCTTCTCTGAACTTTTACTTCAAGGCCTACATTTGAATTCAACCTCACCTAAGAATGCAATTTTTCACCTTGGCCTAGTGAAGGAATGATGACCATAATATGACCGTATACAATTCACTAGGAGACAGAGGAAAAAATGAAAAAGAAAGACTATAGCACTGCCACAAAGCAACTCTATTCTGAATTCTATGGTCGGTTACATAATTTTAATCAAGAAAGCCATCGTCTTTATGCCACCTCACTCCGTAAAAGTGCCCAAGTTAGAACTGTATCTTGGAGGCAAGAAGATTATGTATATTTTGTGGATTGCTCGGGAAGATTAGCTGTGGGATAGGAATAATGACTTTGAAGTCAAATCGCTGCTTTATAATCATCATCAAAACCACTGAGACACAACATCCTAACCCATTCCCTTGCTATCTTACCCCCATGCATGCTTTGAGAAAGATGAAATATGGGTTTTTTTTAGGTTTTGGCCTGCCTCAGATGAGGGAGTTCCGGCCTCCGCCTCGGGCACGTCCTCAGCTGTGTATTCACCTTCATTGTCTCCAACTCCTCCCTCAGGTGCAGTAGTCACCGTGGAAGGCACCCTAGCCTCCGTTTGAGCCGTCGGCGCTTCCTCCTCCTTTTGGTCCGCCAGTGTCGCGGGCTCATCCTCCTCGGCCATGTGACGTTGAAACCATCATACCGCCCTCTTCTTCACCATTCTGGAGTTTGGGTGAGTGTGGGTTAGCAATGGGACTCGGAGAGATTACCGCCAGAGGTGGTGGTCACCGGTGAGGGGTTTGGAGAGGGTTGGAATGAATGAGTGTGGGAGGGAAGTTTGAATGGCCGTTCTCGTTTTTGAAATCGCCCAGGGCCTTATAGCCGCTCGATGGATCGTTAGGCTATCCTTAGCAGTCCTCCCTGGACCGATTTTTTTCTCAGGGTCACGCCCGTTGGAGAATTGTTGGACGCACTAAAATTATGGTAAAATATCGTGATATCTTTTATTGGTTTTATCATTCTAGGGCGTTCCAGTCACGTATGTGACAATGTGTTTGGGCTTCGAGACTAGAGTGGTCTGAAGCCTAATGTGCGCTCCGTCCGACTAATCAGATGATTATGGGTATTGGGTCGGAACTGGAGACCCGCCATATCATAAAGGTCACAGCGTTAATTACATCCCCTCGGAGAGGAGAAAATCTTTGATTAGTCACCGAGAAATGGGGCAACATGGCCGGAGAAATTAGTTATGTGCAAGATGTGTTAGAAAGCGTAAAAATTCTCCATATAAGGAGTCAGGAGAGTACATAAAATTATACAGGTCGCATATCGACCGTTCAATGTTAGGACAAATGCCCAATTTGGAAAAGTCACCATCATCACGGGAAAATCAGAGCTTATGCATGTCGGGATATGATAAATTTATTGTTTAGAGAAAAGAAAACGTTCGGTTAAATCACGGTTGGAGCGGTCGAGAATCAGTACTTCCACGATGCTTTAATCACTTTCACATCCTTCACATCCTCCATGCTCGACTTTCTTTCCTTAATCATAGGAGAGTTAGAAAGTGTAAGGAAAGAATGACGAGGGAGACCGATTTGAGAATGGCACCAGTGCGCACTATAAATGACAAATTCAGTTGTGTCAATGAGTTGAAGTTCTGAATCAGGGGCAGATCTTGTAAGAAGCTCATGTCGGAATAAGCATGTTGGTGCATAAGTGAATAGATTTTGCACCATTGTGCCGAAGTGGGTGCGCTAGTCCCCACGTGTCTTCAGTCGGGGCATGCGATTAGACACATTTCGATCGAAGCCCAATACATCAGCCATGTAAGAAATGGGGCTTTGTTGAAATATCCTCGAAGAAGTCTGCACTCTCTCACAGTGGTCGAATTTGAAATGGAGGTCCAGCCAGTAGTTGAGAAGGAGCATGCACCCGTAAGGAAGTCGGCCCATGCTGGAGGCTGTGAAATCGCTGTAAAGATAGGCAAGGATGGTAGGCCCTACTCTTTTGCCCTCCCAAAAATCACAAATCGCGCCCAACTGATCCTCCTCCACGATATTGTCAGTGCAAGGGAAGAGGAGAGCTCCGGCCAGGCAAATTGTAAACCCATTCATGATTGTTTCCAGGTGATCATCACTTGTCACCTCTCCTAGGGCATTCATGGTCCATTCTGCAAGCTTTTGTAAATTGATGCCTTTTTGAGTTCGGAAGCCCTTGCTGGCTCCGGAGGGCATAAAACTTCCAAGTACCTCCTCGGAGGTTGTTTTCTTCAACATGCGTAGGATCTTTATCTTGCGATTTTTTCGGAACTTTTTCAAACTGAGCAAAAGTTCTGCTTCCTCAAGATGAATTGTTGCTTCAAAAGTGTGAAAAATAAAAGTATGAGTTTGAGGGTGCCAAACCTCTACCAATGCACCCATGGCTACCCAGTCCATATAAATCTTGTCATAATGCTTGACATGAACCACGAGCCCTTGAAGGTTTCACTTTGTGATGATGGCCCTCATGCCAAGTGTAATGTTGGAAGTGAGCTTCGAGAGCCACGGTAACTCGGAGTCTCGGACCCGAAAAGAGAGGGGTTAACCGGTCCAAACCCCCCACTTGGAGGTTTATCCGGTCCAAACCCCCATTTTGAGGGAACGGAGGGGCCAACCCCTTTTTTTGTGTCCTTTTTCTCTCTTCTTTCCCTTTTCTCTTTTTTTCATCAAAATTTTTGGTCCCAACAGCCTCCCTTCCGAAAATTCTGGTATTCCATTCTCCTAAGATGGCCCATAGCATGGTAAGGTGAATTAGCCACCAAATGCATCCATCTCCCTTGAGGGGCCATTGCCAGTGCCACCCTCTCAACAAATGGCTAACTGTCTCCGTTTGCTGCAAGGTACACTAAACTTTGTTCAGCACATTTAGCCAGAGCTCTTGAGCAAATTGACAGCAGATGAACAGGCGATCTATATCTTCCTCGTCCTCCCCACAAAGACAGCAAAGGGTTTGGATACCACCCAAAAAGGTAGCAAGTCTGTCACATGTTGGCAGCCTTCCATAAGAAATCCTCCATAGCAACATCTTAACCTAGAGGGGGCTTTCTGGTTCCCAAGTTTGCCCCACGAAAGGATATCTCATCCCGCCCTCTGCAATGACCTGGTATGTTCATCAACGGACAATCGCCCACCATTTCCCCATCTCCACCTCCACAGCTCCACTCATCTAGCTTGTCAACATCTATGGCATGTTCCTAGAGCAAAGAGAGCAATACCCCTAGCAGCTGAATCTCCCCTCCTGCAGGTCTTCTGAATGTGGGGGTCAAAATCCCCCCACTTGACTACCCCTCGAATATTTGAGCCACCACTACCTTGGGCTGCAAGGATATTGCATATAGCTGGGGAAATCTCTCTATAAGAGGGCAATCAGTACACCATCTATCATCCCAAAAATGACATCTCTAGCCATTACCCAAATTCACTCTCACTCCAGCTCTGATGATGTCAATGCTCTTCAAATAACCAACTAGCAAAAATATATGATATATTTATTACAGAAAAGGATATTGTTTTTCCACCACACAGATTACCCTCTACAAAAGTCTCAAAAAGCATCCCCAAGTAGCTAGACATCGCATAAAAATATCAGTTAGAAAGGTTACAAGACAAACAAGAGACTGTTCGTAATTTTATAAAACAGAGCTCAGAAGTTTATTTTCAATACTTGTGCCTTGAGCATCCATCATCTTCCAAGTCTTCCACCTGCAATCCAAAGAACAGATGTTAGTTCTTCCATCAAGCTCATCTCAAATTCTTCTTATATAATCCCTGCAAAATAATCACATAAAGTATTATTAGTAGTTCCAGAAATGGTATTATTCACATATTCATGAACCACTAAAAAGACTTTACCTAATTTTCTCATGAGAGATGATTGACCAACCTTACCTCTTGAAGTTATTTTCAATCAAAAAGATGCGAGCCTTTCATACCATGCCTTAGGTATTCGCTTCAGTTCGTACAGATCTTCTATAACTGGTGCACATGTTGTGGATGTTTTGGGTCTTCAAGATCTGAAGGTTTTTTCTAGTCTAGCAACCAGCATAGGGTACGCATCAAAATCACTGCCTATCTCCTAGTGGCAGTTGAGAAAATTTTCATCATTTTCATCCTTACAAGGTATTCCTCAGTTGATTCAAGCTTGACCATAACTAACACAATCTCACTTATACACTTAGGAATGTGATCTGCATCTAAAGTTGGGATAATTTGATTTGTCAATTTCAATTCAGATTTATTAACAATGATATGAAACGTTCTTTTGACAAGCTAACATCCCCACAGAAGGCTCTAGACTCAATGCACGACTCAGGTGCGATCCTCAAGTCTAGTTTCTTATGATGAGTGTGGTTGCTCCCCATCAATATATGTATAAATGTAAGATGAGCTACAATACATTATGGCATGAGTTCACAATGATGAACTTTGCATGACAGGATGTGAAAGCACATGGCAAACTCAATGTATGTGGTGAATGTTAATTTCAAGGTTTCCAACTCCCCTTCAACAGTATACTATGTGACAATTGCAATGCACAGTGATATACAACTGACTGTGAGTGAGATGCATATACAAACATATACATGATCACATGCCTGTTCAGCACAATATGAATCAAGATAAGATACAGTTACAGGAGAGAGTAAGAGGGATATTGTTGAGTAGTGGATGGCAGATCTAGAGGGGAGGGGTGAATAGATCTGCCCCTCTTTTCGCAATGAAGCCCTCTTAATGCAACAGACTAAGCACAACCAGAAATGCACCAAAAATCAGTAGGATCCTCTGTAGATCGTTGGATCTGATGGATCAGAGCCAGCTCTGATCCCAATTGTTAGGGTGCATAGTTGGGATATAGAGGGGGGTGAATAGATCCATTTTACAATTATGGCCTCAATTAAAATCTCTTGCCCACTAAATTAACCTACACTAGATTGAGATGAACATTTGAACCGTAATATTTCTATGCAGAACACACTTACCAAATAGATTCTTCAAACAGAGGCAACGCTGGACATAAGACATCACACTAGAGCTGAACAGATTTAACAATGATGAGATAAAATGCTTAAGTAGACACACAACCTGTGATCCTACTAAGCACACTGACAAACACTTCGCATCAATGATGGTTTTGGACAGATATCACAATGATAAACTTTTGATATAGAATGCACAACCAACCTGCGAAGGGGTGATAGAAGATATGGAATTGTACACATGATCATAAACCATGATGGACAAGATTTTTAGGTGGTTCGGTTTGCACCAAGCAAACCTACATCCACCCCCCACTCAAACCCGAGTAAGGATTTCTACTGACACATAACTTACCCGCTAATCCACAGCTTCGGGGATAAATCCCTACAAATTGCTGATCCACAACTTTGGGGAAATAATCCCAGACTATTGAGCCACATAGCTTGCTGTCCGAGGAACCAATCCTCGCCGCTGAGCAACATAGCTTGCTGTCTGCGGAATAGATCCTCTTCGCTAAGCAACATTGCTTGTTGTTCGAGGAAATAATCCTCGCCGCTGCCTCACAGCTTGATAGAGCTAGCAAAGAAAAATGAGAAACAAAAGCAACAAAAAGGAAACACAAGATGTAGCTCCTCAGAGTAAAGGACTCTGGATTTGATCCATGAGTCACTGCACAGGCAGATCTTCAATTTGAATCTTCGTTGCACACTAATATCTCTTCAGCTCTCTCTGGGTCTCCTCGCTCCTTTCTCTATTCATTCTCTGATACTCCCTCTCTGATCACACTCTCTTCTACTTTTTCCTCTCTATCTTTCTCTCTGAATTACTCTCTCCTTTCTTGTCTATCGCCATCTAGTTCTTATATGTAAGGCCGTCCCAGAATGCCGTTGAATGTTGGGTCCATGTCAAGAATGTGAAAATCTGCTGTAATGGTAACAGGACCCAATCCCACTTTTAAAGTTATCATGCCCAGAGGCGGCTTCTTGGTATTATCATATGTAGTGACTGTAATGGTGGATGGTCGAATCTGGTTTTTCGGAATGCCACACATCTTTAAGGTGCTTGGGGGTAGAACATTAATTGAAGCACTGGTGTCTACCAGACACTGCTTAATTGGCACCTTATTGATATCTACTATAATACACAGAGCATATTTTCTGGCTGGCTGTGGAGCTAGTTCATGTTCATAAAAAGTGATAGCCAGCTGACTGCTGACTAGAGCCAGGACTGTAGTGATCTGCTCCACTGCAATGTCTTCATTTACCATTACTCTTTCAAGATATTGCTTCAAAGCTATCTGATGTACAATGGATCTTTTAATAAGCTCCAAAATTGAGATCCGGGCCGGCGTTCTATCAAGGTGCTTCAACAGATCATACTCTGTGCCTGGCACGAATTCTTGTTCTTATTCTAGCTGGTCCTATGCGGGCTCCTGCTCCCGCTGGGGAAATATTCTATGGAACATACGCCCACTCTGGAGCACCATAGTCTCGGACGCCTCTGTCGGGGCGGGTGGAGATTGGGAAGAAGTGGAGGCCGGTGCACTGACGGGTAGTGGAGGGTTGGTAGTAGGAGGGGTGATTGTAGTAGGCCTTGCCGTCGAGGGTGGAGGGTGAGGTTGGGTAAGTGGCGTGTGGAGTAGGAGGGATCGCGGGGGCATGGTGGTAGAAGGTGGAGTTGGTTGTTGCGGCATTGGTTGTGGCGAAGTTGATTGTGGAGGGGTGGATTGCGGAGGGTTAGGTTGTAGAGGAGTGGTTATCGGCAAGGGGCGAATGAGGAGAGGCCTATTTGGCGGAGGGTTTGTAGGGTGAGGTGCATGCGTGGGTTGGCGAATAAGTAGGGGCCGTGCGGGAATGGAATTCGGGTGAAGTGGCCCTGGTGTGGTAGAGCGTATGAGGGGACGTGAAGGTTGGGGAGTTGTATGATGGGGAATTCTTAATAAACGATTGGTCTTATGCTCTCTCTTATATATACATACATTTGAGCTATGAATTGAATAGAGAACCCTATGTGCTAACATGTTTTCTATCTTGTAGATGAAGAAAGAGGAGAAGAAGAAAAGAGGAAGAAGAGAAGGAGATTTCATCTCCTCCAAGGCATTTCTGGAGTTCGAGGAAGAAAGAAAAGTAACGCGTTGATGCTGAAAACGTGACCGTCCGTCTTCCCTCCGACCTGAGCTTTAAGGAACATGATCTACCGGACATTGAAAATCAAGAGAGATAAACTCTACATCCATTATCTATGTATTTGTGATGTTCTTCATGAGTTGTATGTCTGTCTGAGCATGTTTTGAATATTTGCCTTAATTTTTTGAACTCAGAGATATTGTGTGTGTGGTTTGATCGCCTGCGTGTGATTGTGTGTGTCGTTGTTGCTGCGACTGTTGCAGGGTGTGTGTGTGTGTGTGTGTGCTGCTGGATTTACAATCTGGAGCATCTAGGATTCATCCCCGTTGTTACTATGTCTACAGCATGAGAAGAGTTCTCTCAGTGGGGAGGTTGTTCCCCGTATGTGTGTAGGCGTCATCCTGCGTTTGGGGGACAATTTATCATAACGTTTGGGGGACAATTCAACCCCTCTTCTTGTTCGTCCGCCTATCGGGCCAACATGACTCACAGTCCACAGGCCATACGCATGGCCCACATGGAAACCACTTTTCGAGAAAGCTATCGGCATGCGGGAATGACCCTCCGCACTCAGGCAGATGCATGGGGACTCGATTAAGCGTAACACAAAAGCTCGGAACACAAGAGGGTCACCTGGATCAGTAAAAGCCATAATACGCTAATCGAGGTAAAATCATACCTTCAGACACCCTAAAACTCGGTCATGGTCCCCACAGGATGTCCGGGACATCCACGGGGCGAAAGCTCGACCATTGGGTCACAACCAGGTCGACCGGGGGCCAAAACGGGGCAAACAAGGGATTTCGATTGACTAAAACCCCTAGGTCGGTCGACCAACACGGGGTGGTCGACCAGCCCGGTTAAGTGGGATTGGCAGATCTAGAGAGGAGGGGTGAATAGATAAGCCCAATCTTTGGCCATTCCCGCCATCTTCCAAAGGCCACAAGTACATTCTGGCCACCACCGACTACTTCTCCCGTTGGGTGGAAGCCCTTCCCCTACGGGAAGTCACTGGCGAGGTGGTCGCCAGGTTTGTCCGACACAACATTATCTACCATTTCGGTACACCCAGTCACATAGTCTCTGACAACAGGACGCCATTCAAGAACAAGGCCGGTTGGCGGCCAAGTTCTACATCGATCGGAGGACTTCTTCGGTCTACAACCCACAGGCCAATGGCTTGGCTGAAGCCTTCAATAAAACTCTCTGTAAACTCTTGGCTAAGATCATTAGCCACTGAAAACGTGACTGTGGTGAAAAGGTCTCCGAAGCATTATGGGCCTATCGGATGGTCTATAAAACCCCCACGGGATGCTCGTCATTCTCCCTCATCTACGGGGTGGAAGCCATCATCCCTATCGAAATCCAGCTAGCATCCTACTGCGTAGCGATGCATACCGGCTTGGTCGGCTCTGATGAAAACGAATACCAGAGAAGGCTAGAAGAGCTTGCCGATCTGGAAGGCAAACGACTCGAAGCCTACAAACACTTACAAGTATATCAGGCCCGCATGGCACGAGCCTATGACAAGCTCGTCAAGCTATAAGCTTTCAAGCAAGGCGACCTAGTCATGATTAAGGAAAGAGAAGTTATGGCAGGTCATTCCAGTGGCAAGCTTCCGTCGAATTGGCGAGGCTCGTACATCATCCGCGATGACTATGAGGGTGGGGCCTACATAGTCATAGACTACAAGGGCCACAAACCCTTCCCGCCTCTCAATGGCAAACACATAAAGCTGTACTATGCACCAGAGCACGAGTTCGCATGCCACATTGGATAAGACGTACGCTCCCAGTCCTAGCCCTTGGAACTGGTCTTCTCGGAGAGAAGACCGAACCAGTCACTCTTTCCAGTCCTCCTCTCCAGCCAAGCCAGGGGGCCAGCCAGATCCCTCCCAGAGTCGTCATCAGACGCCCTCAAAAGCCAGCCTCCCACTTTCGTCCTCGCAGTGACCAAAGCGGGGGCACCACTGCATCAACCACAGCTCAACCGCCAGGCTCTCAGGTAAGTGTCTTCGCTATGTTGCCTCTCTCTCTTCATGGTCGAAGACCATTGGCTTATATAACATGCACTGGCCATGACTCTACCCGACGTGGAGAATGCACGCCGGCAAAGGATTCGGCAAGGCATTTTTGCACACCGGGCAAAGGGGCACTGGAAGATGGAGCGCGCCAGGTAAGGGAGCACACCGGCTAAAGCTTCATTCCTTGCGTTTGTTGGCGCCGGTCGGGCTGCGGGCCTCGAGCTGGCTCCGGGAGTTGTCATAATCCTTGACCTCATCGCGGCTTCATAAAACCGTTACGAGAAGTGTTGGTAAAGCCATCGGGTCGCTGAACGACCAATTCTGGAACCATGCGCACCTTTGATTTAGACACGCGAGTTTTTCGCTGACATGGCCTTCGACACCTCAATTTGTGCTACTGGCATGGCTTTACATGCATTTGTGACTTTCTCGGGGAGTGGGACACTACTCGGGGTGCTTTCGCCTTGGCTGGGCGGTCATTTGGTTGCGAACGGACCCCACCGTCGAGAAGACGTACCCATGCCAAGTTACTCAGATCTTCCACTGACAGGGCCTTCGGCATCTTGTTCTGAGGGGTCAGAGACGTTCTATCACCTCAGGAGGGCTTCTCATCAGGTGGCGGACCACCAGGTACATCCTTGCCCTTGGTCAGACGACGGAGGTTGCTTATGCGGCACGATCGAGTCGATGATGGTTCATTGGGCAAGCTGAACGGCACTGCTGATTTGTTGTGGATTCTTCTGATCCTCCTGAGGTGAAGTCTCTAGTGCTCGTGTCAGATGACCTGAGGCTCCAATAGTTCAAGAAGACCCTTGTGTATTGGCTTTCTTTGACTTTTGTGCTTTAGCAGGCCACCTCATTCTTCTTGTTTAGGCGTGATTGCCATTGAACATATTTTGAGTGCCAACAAATGTCCCCCAGTCGCGAGTGTCGCGAGTAAGGAACGAGCAAGGCGGGGCCAACGGATGCACCCAGATTGGGCAAATTCTTTGTCCGGTCAGCACAGACCCATAATAGTCTGAAAATGGTGCGGTGTGTAAATCGACGCAGCCAGGACATTGTTAATATGGTGCGGCCCTAATCCGACATGCCATTTGGATGGCGAGGGTTAAAACGGTGCACTATTAGCCCGTCAGATTAACCCAAGAGGGGCCAGCCTATAAAACCCATTTTTCTTTTGTTTCTTCTTCACCCCGTTTCATTTGAAGATTTTCTTTCTCTCTCCTCTCCTCTCCTTCTGCTTCTTCCGTGGTGGCGAGTGAGTGAGGTGAGGGAGAGCTTCATTTTGTTCTATTCTTGGGATTCAAATCCCTCTTCCCGGACCCCGGGAGGCTCCTAGTAGGCTTGCCCTCGGAGCTGCTCCCCTGGGTGTTCTGTTTTGGCCTCGGTGAGACACCTACGGCTTGTTTTAGGGACCATGCCTTGGTGGATGTGTTCCCACTTCTTCTGGCAAACTCTCGGGCTGGGGAGACTCTGTCAAAATTTTATCAAAAATTTCATTCTCATCAACTATTTTCTGACTTTGTTTATTCTTCTTGGTGTGCTTTTCCAGATAAGATGGCATCTGGCTCTTCTTCTTCTGCTTCCCGTGCCGTGGTGATGTGGGAAAACATTAATTCCCTGGATTGGTGTCATGAGCAGCTTGCTGTAATCATAGAATCTTCAGACTCAGAAACTGATACAGTGGACACTGGTCACCTTCTTATTATTGGGGGCGATTCCTTCAAATATGACCGCAGAGTTGACATCCAGTGGGATCATCCCAAAGATAAACATTTAATGTCCTTCCTCTAGCGATTTAACCTTCAATGGAAGAGGGATTTATTCCTCGTCCGGAGAGCTGAGTAGGCACTGCTTGTTGAGAGGGACAGCTTGATAGACTTCGTGGTGCGAGGAAGGCCCATCTACCTGCCTGGTGAACCCCGCAAATGGAGTGCTGTGCTAGGGCTCCAGGGATTGGCTCCAGAGGATGGGCTATTGACCAGAGCGCCTGAGTTCGTACGCTCTTGCTGGAATGAAACTACGGGTCGTGTTGACCGAGAGAAGCCCATATTTGGTTTGTTCTTTGCCCCTTTGAAATGGGGATATAGAGAATAATCCTTTCTGCTAGACTGCTTGGCGGTCCGATTCAAGCATCAAATTTTCGTGGGGTGATTTGCCGAGCTGAAGGCCACCGATGCCCATGCATTTAGACTCAGAGCAGTGGGGTTCACGGACTACATCCTGCAACATTATGCTCCCATCTTGGTCAAGGCTGGCGTATACCACAGTGTGTATGCCTCGAGGTAGCACTACCCTATCTCCAAGGGTTTATGTTGTGGTATGATTGAAGTCTTCTGCCCAGAGTAGAACACTTTCTACACTTCAGAGGGAGAGACTTCTTTAGACCTTTGGAGTCTTTCACAGCTGAGCGGCCAACCAATTGACGGTGAGCAGTATGAAGAAGTCTGCTAACCAGATTGGCTGAAGGACCAAACAGATGACGAGGGCCGGTATCTAGCGGGCTTTGCTTACTGCTACCTGATGAAGGCCTATCGTACACTCTGTCGCTCGTCGCACGACACTAGAGAAGCATGCAAGCCTGGGGAGAAGAGGCGTGTGTGAATGGGCACCTGGCTTCAGTATTTCTTTGGCAGGGAGTGAAAGGATGATGACTTTCCCACTGTGGCGCCAACTGCACTGAAGCAGAAGAAGAGGGTCTGGCGGCAAGCCGCCTTCCCGCCTAGTTTGAAGGACGGGCAGCAAGGAGGCCCGAACCCCACTGGTGTTGATGCAGTCACGCACTGTGCTGCATATCTAACTTATTGGATTTGTTCCTTCACTCTCCCGCAAGGCGACGAGAGTGTGCTCAGAGTTGAAGCCATCTACCCCGCTTGTCTGATGGCTTGGGGCACGAATCTCTCCCTCTACCTGGTGCCATTGTGTCTGATTTACAAGATGCTGGGAGACTTGCACCAGTGTCATCTTCCCAGGAACTTTCAGATGGATGGTTCGTTACACTTTTTCAATGCCTGGGTATATACATTGTTCTCAGAAGCTGCTCCTCGTGGGTTACAACCATCGTAGCTTGTTCTGAGGATGATAGAGTTTGCTAGTGCCGAGCCATCGTAGACAGCGGAGTAACTCTTTGCCATCAGGGGAAAGCTGACCAAGGTTCCGATCGACGCGCCTAGAGTTATGCACTTCTGGAGCGTGGCAGCCCACTCCAGCCCAGTCGTGAACAAGATGCGAGGATGCCATCTCTTTGAGATAGAAGAATATGTCCATCCCATTTCCGGTGCCAAATGTACAAGGCCAATTTTGAACCAGAATTGGTTGATTGGACGTTGGCGATCAGACCGAGCATCCTAGTTTTTTGAAAGAGTGGCATCTTGTGGCTGGATCCGTACTATCCATTCTAATTCAGTCAGAATTTTGGCTATGATCAGCACATTCCTCCTTCTTCCATGCAGTTCGCGCTGCCAAATAGGCATAGAGCCGGCCAGGTGGCCAATGACGAGGCTCGTGCATGGTGGGATTTCTTTCACCTTCGAGAGGAGGCTTCATTTAGGGTTTCAGCTCCTGCTCGTTTCCCTTGTGTTACTTCAGAATATATCAAATGGTGGAATGCGTGAACGGGATTTATAGAAACTTCCGCCGAGAATGCTGGGCCTTTGCAGAGCGCAAGTTCCTAGATTTTCAGCCAGAGCCAGCTTTAGACATTGATCTTGCTTACTTGAAGAAGCTGAAATCTTGGATCAATATGGAAGTGATGGCTTATTTAGAGGCTCGAAAAGCCACGAAGTGGCGCTCGCCTAAGGTGGAGCCGAAATTACCCGACATCAGCAAGGATGTCTTCATGAAGACGCTTCAAGGGCTATGCCATGTAATCAGCGAGCGGGTGGTGCTTCAACAGCTTCCCCTGCCAGTGGAAGAACCTATCCCTTCTATAACTGAGTGGCGTCTCGAGACTGACAACCTCTATCCTTACAGAACATTCATTAGAGGGGAAGATCGGTGAGATGGACTCTACAGCAATACCCCCTAGTTGTTTGCACTACTTCGCTCTCACAGGATTTCAATCGGTGGCCCTAGCGAAGCCATTCTAGGCCAACCTCTTCTTCTTTCTTTTAAATATGCTGAATGGTGGGGACTGGACCATCTTGGGTTGCATTATTTTCTATCTTCTCATGGTCATTGGGACTTGGCGTTGCTGGCCGAGCAAAGTGAGGCAATAGGAGATGTGTGCTGGCTTATTCGCGAGGCGACCTCGAGAGCTAAAGTGCCCTCGCTATTTTATTGGCCCCTCTTACCCCTGTATACAGGGTCGACAGGTATCTTCATTTCTTTATTTTAGCCTTCTAGACTGTTTCTTTTCTATTGCAGTGTATGTCATTCTCACCCTTGTGCGTATGTAGCCCGACTCACTTCGGAGGAGACCCGACACTTCAAGGAGCTATTAAATAAAGCTCAGAAGCCGACATACTTCAAGATTTCTGAGCCGGCCCCGACCACAACACCATTGCCTCCTGGTGATTCACGGAAGTGAACCAGGTCCCAGGTGAGGGAGGCCATCAGCAAAGCCAAGGAGGCGGTTACTCGTCTAACGCGGGCCCGCAGAAGGAAAGCTGCAGAGCAGGAACCTGCCATTGTTCCTCCGCCTGTAGTGTCATATGAAGAATTTGAGACTTCTTGCATACAGACGCCTGTGATAGAAGGTATATTCTTCCTTCTTCTGCAATCCATTTCTACCCTGGCTGCATCGGCTAATAATTGCTCTTTGCAGCTACTACCACTCCTATTGTAGTGGTTATGCAGGAGGCTGCCGCCCCTACGACAGCTGGAGACAGAGGAGAGGGAGTGCCCATAGCTCCTGTTGAGGGGGATCTACCTTCTCCAACGCACAGCCATGAGATGGAAGGTAATCTAACGTTCATTCAGAGGCTCCTCACAGCCCATTATGTCTTCGGCTTACGTGAACGTTTCTCCTTTGAGCTTTAGTTGATGTTCGAGTGCCTTCACCACCTACGTCGGGGCTACTGAAGAAACCTTTGATACAGACAAGACTATTCTAAGGAGCGAGCCTACTCCGAGGATTCATTCAGCTGATGTTCATGTCGTAGAAATGGCTGAACAAGTCCCCGTCGAGGGAGATGTCCCTATGGTGGGTCATGAGACTGGGGAAGCACCCGCTCCGAGGGAGGAGCGTGAGGCCCCGGTAGAGAGCTCTTCTTCATCAGAGTAGGTCGACTACGGTGGTGACTCCAGCGATGAGGAGTTTCCCCCTGTGGAGATGGAGACTGAAGATGCTGGAGCGTCTTCGGCATATGAGAGTGACTATACTACCTTCAGCCCACCTCGACTGGCATGGAGTAGCTTTGGGCTACCTGGTCCTTTTATCAGAGAGGGGTCGGGTTGTCGGAGACAATAGCCTCTGCTGCTAGGGCTTTGAGTCTAGTGCCGGCAGAGGTAAGAGATCCCCTGTCAGCTTCATCTCATGGCTTCTCCCATTGGTCCTTACATCAGAGGCCTAAAGTACGCTGTACTCCTTATTTTCTTTGCAGGCTTCCACCGTGTAGGCTGAGGTGATCATGTCGACCATGACTATGAAGATACCTCTCCCACCTTTGGGTGCAGACCAACCAACATTCCCACCGATTTTGCAGCCTATAGCTCTGCGATACCCTAAGGACTACGTTGCAGTAGTGGGCTTGGAGGCCCCAGGGGCAATCGTAGGAGCTGTTGAGTCGACTGAAGCTTTGGAACCCCAGCCACCCACTGTTGGAAAAGAGTTGCTTTCGGTAGGAAGGAGTCTTCCTGAGATAGAAGTGGGAGAGATTGTTGAGGAATCGGTTGGGGCTTTTATGGCTTTGGCCCTCGTTATAGAGTCAGCGTCCGTAGGAGCCGACCAAACTAGACATGAAGAGGAGATATCCTCCATTGTCGAGACCTAGGGTGCCGCTCCACTTCAAGAAGTCGGGAGAGAAGTTGCTATTATTGGGGCTCTTTTCGATGAACTAGCAACCGAGGCTGGTTCTAGTGTGGGTGGTCTGCGGGATATGTCGTCGCCCTCTTTCGAGCCGAGTGACGATATCTAGGCGGCAGTTGATAGTAGAATTCCAACTTCCTAATACGCCATCACTGGGTTTGCAGTCATCAAGTGATCTGGTGTGGCAGTACCTAGAGACTTTGTGGCAAACCGTGGCAACTCGCCTAGATCTGACTTATATGCAGCTGAGGGGTCTGGTAGAACACCTTTCTCGCACATTACTGGCTTTCGGCTGTCCCATTGAGGACTGGATGCAACGAGTGATTCTACTCTTGAAGCATGTGAATAGGACGGAGTTCCTCGACCAAGGTGTAGCTGATCAGCTGACGGCCATAAAGTTTTAGCAGGTGGAATGCCGAACTACTCGTGCGTCTTTGAGAGGAACTGCCTAGCAGATGCGGGATGCCGTCAATGTCTCTTCCCAGTGCCGCACTTCCTTGATGGACAGGATAGCTGAGCTTCGCACTGAACTATCATAGGCCAAAACAGAGCTGGAGTTGGCCAAGCAGCAAGAAGTCCAGAGCATAGAAGAGGCAGAGTTGGCTGAGGGATAGGCCGCCTCCCTTGAGGAGAACTTAAGGCAATTGGAAGTCGCAGAGTCTTGCCTACAAGAGCTCATTCGTCACACCTCCTTGGGGATTTTGGAGTTCGAGGACATCTTCCGACGCTTGCTACATTAGCCTTGTTTTCTTCTTTTTCCCCTTTTGGGTAGACTTCCATGTATCCCAGGGAATGCTCTGAGTATCATGTATCCTGCTCCTTTTATGAAAATAAGATGCCTTTATCATCTGTTTAGTATGTTTGCCGCCAAATCACGACTCCATTCTCTCTCTCTCTCTCTCTCTCTCTCTCTCTCTCTCTCTCTCTCTCTCTCTCTCTCTCTCTCTCTCTTAGCTGGTTTGTTTAGCAGTCTCACCCATGAGAGGAGTCTGAAGATTCAAAATTTGAGGAAAGTTGAGCCCGCAATTTGTTGGCCCATTCGAAATACTAGAGAGGATTGGCGAGGTGGCCTACAGACTGACGTTTCTACCCCAATAATCAGGGGTGCACAACGTCTTCCATGTATCCATGTTGAGGGAGTATGTGTACGATCCCTCGCATTTCATCCAGCATGCGGATCTGGAGCTGAAGGAAGATCTATCCTACGAGGAGAAGCCCATCAAGATTATGGATCAGAAGCCTGTTGACACCCATTTTTTTCTGATAAGTTGTGTCATCCCTCTTGCTTTTATTTATTGATGCTGCGAGTTATCTATTACTCGTTGGACTATTTTTATGGCACATTTTTGGACTTATTTTATGGGTGGCCTCCCTCCCTAGCTAGGTCCCTCACTATGGCCGTCGAGTTTTATGTGCTGGACATCGACCCTATGTTTAAGGCAATCTTGGGTCACCCGTGGCTCGATACTCTTGGCGCTGTGCCATCTACCACCCATCAATGTCTCAAATTCTCGTTCCAGGGAAGGGTGGTGAAAATTAAAAGCTTATCCTTGGCCCAGTCAGTAAAAGCCATCACAGAAAAGATCTTGTCCACATTATGGCCCAGCAGTCGGCCTGTTATTTCTATATTAGATCTGGACTTCCCATGGGCTGACGCACCTCGCAAGCCCGTCACTATGCCTGTTAATGTTAAAGAGAAGCCCAAGATCCGAGATTCCAAAGACTGGTCTATTATTCTTAAATTAGGCTATCAATTGGGGAGAGGCCTCGAAGCACAACTCCAAGGACGCACTAAGCCAGTGCCCAAAGGTAGAAAAATGAACAGACGGGGTCTCGACTACCGAGAATCCGCACTATCCATGATGGGTGATTCAGGCCCGCTTACATGGGATTATCGTCAACATTTTGTTAGAGGCACTCTCTAGCCAGGCACGATAAAGTCACAGTCAGCTCAGTTAGAACAAAAAAATGCGGCATATGCTGTTGCCAATTTACCCCAGGTGCTAAAGGGGCCAATTGATGACATGGTAAATCTTAGCCAGGCATTTTCTAGATTATTCAAGGATCATATCATCATAAGCATAAGTGCATCAATAGGAACTATATTAAATGCATAAACATAAGCATACATACCATCGATGTTGGGAAGTCTCGAAGCTCCCGCCACACTACTACAAGCTTGTACGCGTGCGAGGGCCCCGTCGCATACGGGAGCCAACGTCTGGCCAAGGGGATCGCCTCCGGGAAGAAAACTGCGGCTCTCCCCATCAGGCTGTACAAGTGGCACCAAACCTACATCGACCAAATCATCAGCATATCACAAAGCATAATAGGAATAGAAGCGTATAACATAGGCATAAAGAAAGTTGCATACCTGAAGGAATGGTGCGAAGCCGCTGATGGTGGTGTCTCTCCTTGTCCCAGTGGACAGGTCCGCAATGAGGCGGGACAGGAGGGCCGCACCCCAGGCATATCTCCCCACCTGTCCCAAGTCCTCAAAGACACTCAGGAAATGACAGTTCATGTCATCTCCCTTCGTGCCCAACAATAGCCTTCCCATCATCAAGAACAGGAACCTCCTAAGGTCTAGGTCTGCTCTCTCTCTCTGGGCAAGGTCGTTACAAAAGGTGGCCCCAGCTCTCCCGGCCATCCTCGCTGCAAACTCCTCTAGGGACTCACCCGACCTCAGACGCCCCCCCTAGACCAAGGGACTCCATCAACTCCGCCCTATCTACCATCCTACAATCTCTAGGCCCCTCTGCCACTGTAGACAAGCCTAGAATCTGAAGGGCCCGCTCCTGGTAATCTGGGTAAGTCACCCCACTCACTACCTTACCATCTACCCTCAGCCCTGTAATCCTAACTATGTCCTCGAGGGTAGGAACCATATGCCCTCAGGGCATCAGGAAAGCCCTACTACCCTGGTCCCATCTCTCTCTCAATACCTGGATAAGGATGAGATCCAGGCGGAAGGGCTCGATGCTGAGGAATGCCTCGAACCCCATCTCTCTGAACCTCTCCCTCTGAAAGTCTGGGAGGCCCTAGTAAGCGGCATGGACCAGCACCCAGGAGATGCGGGTCTTCATCACCCCCTGCAACGCAAACACAAAGCTCATCAATATCAATAAGCAGGTATTATAAAAAAAATACTTTTTTCTGCGTTATAGATGCTGAACAAATTTTACAGGATTTCAAAAAAATTTACATTTTTCCTACTTTCAGTAGTAGGACCCCCTGGTGAGACAGGCACCGGATCAAGTGTCGGTTTGCTTGTCGGACCTTCTACATCTTTTGAGACTTGGGCTGATTTCTTTCCCTTCTTCTAGAGCGTAACGAATGGGGATTGAACTGAAGTAGAGGGCTGTCGTTTACTGCAACACTTTACAGCTTTTGAAATGGAGCTTACCTTGACAGCCGCCTAATGCAAGGCCACAATGGACTCCCACCCTTTTTCCTCCTGCCCCTCGTCCTCCACCTTAGCCTCAGCTTTCTCCTCCCTCACTTCCTCAGCCTCCATTCCCACCTCAGCCTGCACCGGCTCCTCTGCCCCCTCCTCCTCCCCCACCTCCTCAACCTCCTTCCTCTCCCCAATGTGAGATAATTTTGTCTTCAGTTGCTGCACTTCATGGATCAAACGCTGCATAGCTTGTGTTTGTGTATCCATTTGTGTTTTGAAGTCAGCAACATCTTTCTCCCTCTTCTCCTCTGAAACTCGAAGGGCCTCCTTAAGGCCCTTGATCTCCTCAACCAATGATTCCACTTTCATTTTTTCGGAAGATTTTGTAATTGGACTAACAAAAGCCCACAGAAGCTATTCATGCTCCCTCTGTAGGAGTCATTCTTCTGACCTATACACCTGAAGCTTCTCGATTACATGTTACATCATATTATATATGAATGGATTAGAATTACTATGTAGTGAAATAAAGTATGAACCACAAGTATAGAAATTAGCATCTACCTCAGGTGCAGTCAATGATGAAAAGGAGCGCCCGGGCTTCCTTTTCAATTGTGAACCCCACCTCATCAATCGTGGGAATGCACTCGTATCCTTGAGCTTCCTCAACTTACTGTGCTCCCAACCCCAAACCTACATTTTTCAACATAATTAAAATCAATGTAAGCAAACTACCACTAAATGTCATTTAAAAAATAGGTTCAGAAACTTACACAAAGAGCAGCAGTACAGCCTAGTAATATTTTCGAGCTTCCACTTTTGTCTGACAGACTTCCCTTTTTCCTCTCAGAAATGATACCGGATTGCTCGAATCTTCTCCCTACTATAGGGATGTTGGCTTCTCAGGCGCAGTCCCTGAAGGCAGCACGGTGTGGGGGGTCCACGGCCATTTTCTCTCTTCTCGTGGCCAGGCCTCTCTCATTCTTCTTCCTTGCCTCGGTAGGCTCGGGGTTGTAGTAGATAGGTTCACTCTGATGGACAGGTTGGGTCTTCTTAGGGACCCACACTTGTTTAAATATCTTCGGACATGGGGCAAGTTCTCTGCGACCTTGACAGCCAGTTTCTTCTTTCTCAGCTCTCCTCTCGGACAGTGCCTGGAAGGAGTTGTGGATAGGCACGGCAGGGACCACATGGTCCGAAATGACCTGGGCATCATGTCCGTCCAGGAAGACGTGGATGCCCCCAATAAGAATTGAATTCCTAGATGCTGAAAGTCATTCGGTGATAAGAGTAGGGACCCCCCTTCGGAAGCTTCCTTGGCGACAGCTTCCGATCTTGTGGTGGTGGGTGGGGTGAGCCCCCTAAGCTACATGATGCACCATGCAGCTATTCAGTTGAATCTGGCCTCTTGGCAGGCCCCTGTAGCTTCGGGTGCTATGAACCCTGTGCTTCTCATTGATGCTCTTCTTAGTTGGCTCTGGAGTCTCCACCTCTAGCATATCAGTGAAGGCTACCCCTAAGAAATTAGGGAAACTGACTACCAGTGGAAAAGTGCCAAAGATAGTCGGTACCGCCAGGTACCCGCCGACAACATGATTGGCCACGATCACGAGGTTGAAAGTCAATGCAGTAAAACCAGTAGCCATTGTTGCCTCCTGGAATCACAAAAATAAACAAGCAATCTACATTCTTGGGGAGGACCCCAGGGCCCATTTATCTTGGCAAAGACATGAAGGGAAATTGAGTCCCACCAGGCGTGCCAGACTGTGGGGATGAGATTCCATTAGATATTAATTTGATTATTTGGTTGGTGGATTGGGGATTTGTTAGATTTATTTATTTATTATGTAGGTGTGCCAGTCACTTGCGTGATAGATTTATTTTGTGCTCAATCTGACTTGGTCAGACGAAAGTGAAATCTCTGTCGAGACTGGCAGTCCGTCATACCATGAAGAAGTCTAACTCACAAAATAAACCCGAGGTAACACTCCTACACTTCGCACTTAATGTGTTCAATGGTCTTCGACCATAGAGATTGCCTGACTTTCTTCTTAGCATTCTATGGATGTTTAAATTTCCTCACTCACGTGAAAGGTAATCGTGAGGAAAAAACTGCCTACCCCCATCTAAAAAAATGAATGATGCAAAAAGAGAGAGAGAGGAACGTGAATCCGAGTAGCCGAAAATCTCCATTGAGACACATGAGGAGACTCACGCCAAACGGTAAAATTCACAATGGAATTGCAATAAGGACGAAGTCTAGTAGTCGGGAATCCCTATTAAGACACATGAGAAGACTCACGCCAAATGGTGAAATCTGTAATGAAATTATAATAAGGACGAATCCTAGTAGCCGGGAATCCCTATTGAGACACATGAGGAGACTCGCGTCGAACGGTGAAATCTGCAACCAAAATAAATAGATGGGGGCTGTGCGAAGCTACCAAAATCGAGAGCCTGAAACCCATATATAGGTGCTAGAGTAATCCTCGAGTGTTACTTAGAAAACCTGCACATCCCTATATTTGGGGTCTTTATTCACACGTTTGCACCTCCACGCCACAGAGAATTGTCTCGGGTGAAGATTGTAAGTTTGAACTATGCATACAAGCCTCGCGATATCCTCTTAATGGGTGCACTACCCCTTAGTTGTGCCTAGTGACCCGCACCGCGTTTGCGAATCATGGGCAATGTCCCTATCCCGTCCCCTACAGAGGGGGTTGCCTTATATATATTTATGTTATGCCTGCTAATGAATGCCTACGTGCTTGAATAAAGAAATAAATAATAATAAAAAAAAAATAATTTTGGCTATCGTAGCCTGCTCTCCGAATTTTGGCTCGTAAAGCCCGATCTTGGCCCTCACGGCCTACTTCCTACCCTCACGGCTTGCTAATCTCCTGACCTCGGCTCTTGTAGCCTGCTTCCCTGATTTCAGCCTCCAAGACCTACTTCTGCAACATCAACTCCAGCCCTTGTGGCCCACTTCCCCAAGTTCAGATTTCACAGCCGTTACCCTCGGCGCATTAATGAACAAAAAGACTCTCTCCA